>CM053625.1:269040523-269116882 GCA_028646595.1 Phalanger gymnotis | reverse complement strand
TTTTCAGTGGGGTATGACTGCTTGTAGACTAAAGAGTTCTATGTTCCAAGCCTGGGGGGATGCACCAACTCTGCCACACCAGCACTCCTCCTTCCCCAAGAACCCCCAACCCTGACTGGACTTAGATCTTCAGCAGGCTCTTAACTCCTGCTCTGATCCACCACTTAATTCCTCCCACCAGGTGGGCCTGGGGCAGGAAGCAACTGCAGCTGTAGTTCTGAAACTGCCCCACCTCTGCGGCCCCGGGGACAATGTCTGAACAGCAGACTCCCTGTCCCCAGCAGCTTTTTCCACTAACCTTCTCTGTAGTCTTTGGTGTTTGTGGGTTGAGAAGTCTGGTAACTGCTGCAGCTCACTGATTCAGGGCGCTAGGGCACAATCCACCTGGCTCTTGGTCTGGTCAGTCCGCGCCGCCCACAGTGCACTCTACTCCGCTCAGCTCCACTCCCCTCTGCTCTTAGCTCCATGCAGGATAGACCTTACCCAGAGACTATCCAGGCTGTCCTAGGCTAGAGCCCTGTTTCCCTCTGCTACCCTGTGGGTTCTGCAGTTCTAGAATTGGTTCAAAGCCATTTTTATAGGTTTTTGGAGGGACTTGGCGGGGAGCTCACACTAGTCCCTGCTTTCCAGTCGCCATCTTGGCTCCCTGGCAGTAATTTTTATTAACCTTCCTGTAAGGCACCAGTTTTACATTGCTTTTTTGAATCCCAGCCTGAAGGTCCTAAACCTGCAGCCACTTCTCTATGGAATTTCTTGTCTTACACTGTCGTAAGATGGAATATTCCTGATAGAAGATGATGGAATATGAATCATATTTCAGAAATTAAAATTGACAGAGTTCTGACAGGTCTATAACCAAGAGCAGTTGCTGTTTCCAATACCCTTTAGCTTACACCCTTCTTTGCAAGATTAGAAAAGCAAGCATTAGGAAGTTAGTGCTATTAATGATTCATGGCAATGCTGTTTCCTGTAACTAAAGATGACTGCCATAATCATTTTTAATATCATCTGAAGCATGCTTGTAATATGTAGAGTGCATAGGAGAAACAGAAGGTGGAAGACTACTACTGAATGTCTTGATTCTGGGAAGTGTGGAGCTTCCTGCCTATTTAAACTTTTTAACTCACATTAATAATGGACTGATAATGTAGATATTATTCTTACCTATCTCACTTCTAATGCAGTAACCTGAGAGGCTCTTTCAGTTCATGTGAACATGAATTGTGTATATTTTATGTGTGTTTTTGCAAAGGTAATATCATTAGTCATCATTTTCAAATAGAGCCTTATTTCAGAAATTCATCAGGCTATCTTAACAGATGTCTAAGCAGGTAAAGAGGAACAAGAGTTAATTAGAGAAATGTGAATAATTCTAGTCATAATATTCCTTTTCCTGATTAATAGAATTCATTCATTCGTTTCACAAACGTTAAGTGCTCACTGTGTAGAGGTTGCTGTGCTAGGCACTAGGGAGATACAAAATTGAGATAAACCCCTCCCCTCAAGGAACTTACAATCTAGTACAGGCAGGACTCAAACACAGACTATGAAATGCGCTCGAGAAATTTAAAGCAAAGCGCTCAGGAGATTGAAGGGGAAAGGTTTTTACCAACTGAAGGCTTACTGGAAGACGTGAATTGGACTTTAAAAGACATAGAAATTCAACAGGTAAGGAGGGGAGAGGAGGCTATTCCAGTTATAGGGATGAGTGTAAGTAAAAGGCATGGTGTTAGGAAATGCAGGGAGTATGGCAATGTCACTGTATCAACATAGTTATCCCACTGAGCAAGAATAGAGAGCAAATTCAACCACATACAGTTAAACTGCCCTAAACAAGAGCAGAAGAGGCAGAATTAGAATGAGAGTCATCAGCTCAGTCAGGAATCCAAGAGCTATGAACCAAATGGGTAGATAACACTTCAGCATCAATTCAAATCCTTATCTGGGAGGGTCCTTTAACTTAGCTGTTGGTGCTTTAGATGTGATATCTTTGTCCAGTGACTAACAAGTGCACACACCAGTGAAAGAGATGATTTCTATCCATCTTGACATTCTTGATATAAATAAAATCAGAAGATGGAAATTGTGGTTAAATGTAAGAACCACTCAAAGATATCCCTTTGAGAAGAAAAGAAAGAAGTTGACTGAATAGATTTAATCTAAGAATGTGCTGGGAAATGTTTAACAACCAGCTCCCTGAGAGGAAAAATGTGTACATGGCACACTTCTAAGTTTAATCTGCATTATTAACATTTTTTCCATCACTTTCCTAAGTCTAGACTATCAACAAAGCAAAATATCAAGCCCTGATTTGTAGTGTTTGACAGTGTCTGAGTTGTAAATGCTCACACTGAAAATTTGGCTCGAGCTGACTCCAGCACACCCCTACTTGCCAAAAAGACAAGAAACATTACTTCCTGGGATTTACAATCCATGAACAAAACAAAGAGATCAAAAGAGTCATCCATATCAGCACCTTACTTAGCAATTACATGATTTATCTACCAGAGACACTGTGTTAGAGTAGAAACTTGGGGGGAAGAATGATAAGGAAGGATTATAATAAGCAGTGTCACCTAGTAGAGCCTATTATTAAATCTTCAGGAATTCTCTAAGATGGTTGTTAAACATAGCTAGTGTGAAGTTCAGTCAGCTCCTATACCAGTAATGGTATTTGTTGCTTTAAAAAAATTGGTGGCAAATTGGTGGCAACCATACACAAAAAAATGTTAAAGTGAACATAACAAAATTATAAAGATCAAGCATGACACAAATGAAGAGATATGAGAAAATATCCCCAAATTTATCACTTTGTAGAGGTGGGAGTTCTGCAAGTGTTACACATTGCACATGTTTTCTGACTTTTTCAATGAGCTGATCAGTTATGATGATTTTTTGGCCTTTTTGTGTGTCTTTTAAAAAATACTATTTGTTATATAGGATGGCTCTCTGGGAGGGATTGGGGAAGGATAACTATGGGGATAACTATGATGATGTTAAAAGCAGAAGATGTCAATCAAAATTTAATTAAAAAGCAAAAAATTGAATATGTTAAATAAAGAGAAGCATGCAAAAACTGATGAACTAATGCTAAGTGAAGTAAACAGAGCCAGGAAAACAATACACACAATGCCTGCAAGAATGTAAGAGGAAAGAAAAACAATCACAAAACCAACTGAAAATTAGTGTTGCAAAAATAAAGAGCAAGCTTACCCTACCCTCAAAGATATATGAGAAAACATTTCCCCCCCACCCCTTTTCAGAGGTGGGAGTTTTATGGGCATGGGACATCACAAATAAAGTTCTTTTATGTGTTGATTGGTTTTGCTGGATTTTTTTTCATTTTAATTTTTTATTATAAGGGATGACTCCCTGGGAGAAGCAATACAGGGGGAAATCTAGATGATGTTAAAACAAAAAAAGGTAGCAGTAAAAAAAAATCTTATTTTTTAAAGTTTAAAGAATTAGTGTCAATCACAGGAAAACATCTTTTTAATATATTATTATCTATTTTCAGTGATTATGTCTTTAATAGTGAATATTTGAAGGCTGATTTAATTGCATTTTTGTTCTGATTGTGCTAATAAAATGCTGGTAAGAAAGTCTGGAGTAGCTATGAAGTTGTAAAAATTTTCCTAAAATCATCATTTGGCATTGTTTAAATCATTGATTAAAATTGTCACTTGACAATTTAATATCTGAAATAGAACAAGTTAATCACTTTAAAATATTTCTGGATAAAATGTATTCTGCTTATATTTAATCAAATAAGAATCAAGCTAAAACTGTAGCTAAAGAACTTGAAACTGAAATTATTAAAATTGGTGAAGTACTGAGACCAAAACAAACAGCATATAGTTTATGTGCTGTTATTCCTGGATGGCACACACATCCTACATCACATATGTATTTTTCTTGTTCTTATTCTGGTTTGGCAAGAGATTAACTAACATTAATTTCTTGTAAGAGCTTGTTTTAATGATTTACATTCTTGAAGAATTTTCATTATGTCACTGCAATCAAGATTACCATTCAGAAAGCACAAAAATTAATCAATACATTATTGTCTATTTTCAATGATTATGTAAGAGCTTTTGGAAAATTTAAAGATTCATACTGGAAAGTAGGAATCTCGTGTTAAAGATTTGATCAGGACTAATAAGTTTAAAGACATTTCATTTAATAAAAATAATAAATTTAATGCTTTTCCTAGGAATATGTTATGAGAAAATATAATTAAACACATGAACTTAGGTCTTTTATTGGACAGAAACAATTAATTATTTTGATTTATTAGAACTATCTACTTGGCCTTAGGAAGAACTAACTTCATCATGGATAGCTGTTTTTTTGTAAATGGTATTTAAGTGAAATTTCAAAACATGAAATTAATTTGAATGATTTTGGAGATTTTTTTTAGATAATAATATAGTACCAAACAATATTCCAATCCTTTCAACTATTCAAGAAGCTAAAAAGATAATTATCCCTATTGTAGTCAGGAGTGCTGAAGCTAAAAGAGGTTTCAATTTAATAAATATAATTTGTATGAGAGTGAGAAATAGTTGAACTGTAGATCACAGAGCAGATTTAAAGAAAAGAGTTAATGGATTAAAATGAAATTTAATTTGTTAAATCATGGTTAAATTACAACTATAGGTTGGCTACAGATACAAGAGTTCATCAAAAATCAACAAAAGCATTGTGTGGGGATTAATTAGCAACGTGGAATTTACAGTAAGGAGTATGCATATTTTATTGTAAATTATGTACTACACATCCTTTATATCAGTAAAATTTATAGTATACTTATGTAAGTATATATAGAGAGAGCCAGTTGAAACATATATAAACAAAAATTCTTTGAGGGACCCTCAATAATTTTTAAGCTTCTAAGGGGGTCACGAGACCAAAAAAAAAAGTTGAGGACTGATAGGTTAGCCCAACATTAAATTAATTTTAATTACTTAACATACCCTACATTAGATGAAAAGGAGAGATAACCCTGGAATCCTACCATCCCCTTCCCTGGTGAGATGACATCTAGGATATTGTATTCCATTCTTAGTTCTACATTATAGAAAGGATATTAATAAGCTGGAGAATGTCCAGATAAAGGCAACAAGGATAATAAAGGACCTTGATATCATACCATACGGGAATGAGTTAAAGGGGCCAGAGATGTTTATACATGATGGGTATTTTCAAATATTTGAAGGGCTCTCATGGGGGGAAAGGACTAGACTGTCTTGTTTTGCATGGCCCCTGAAGGCTTAACTAAGAACTTTGAGTAGAAGTTGCTTGATGTACAGAAAAACTTTTCAACAATTAGAGCTGTCCCAAAGTGAAATAGACAAATGTCTTCCAAAATAAGGCTACGTGGCAACCTGATTATATTGAAAAGGGCATTGTTTTCAGATACAAATTGGACCGGATCACTTTTGAGGTCTCTTCCAATTCAGATTCTGAGATTCTAAGTACATTAACACTGATCAAAAGAAAACTTGGTATTAATAGACTGCCATGGGAAGTTTTCAAATGAGTAATCAACATGTAATAATCAAAGACTGGCCATAGTCAGGTTTTCATTATCTTTATTTTATCCGGATTTAATGATATAATACATATATACCCTATTATATTATTAGAATGATGTATGAAATGTAAAATGTAAATATTTTAAAGGATTTCTCATAAAAATGCCTTGTTTAAAATTCTATTAATATTTTTTGTAATGTCATTTCAGCCCAGTTGAATAGACTTTACATTCTAAAAAGACTTTTCTTCTTCTTTTAATCCACAGGAAGACCTGGCTAAGCAAAGTTGGGAGCCCCAGTTCTCGTATTGATCGGGCTGACTTTTCCAATGAAAAGACCATCTCTGAACTTGAGTACACTAATTTTAGCATTAAATACTAGTGAAGAAGTTCTTAGAATAAAATTATAATGCTTATGTTCTATAATATGTTCCATACTCTATTAAATCCATAAAAGGGAATAATAGTGCTTTGTATTTCCATTTAAACAATGGAAATTTGTTCTAAAAAAATGTAAAACCATAATGTTACTAAAAATGCCTGGCACTGAAATAATTTAACTTGAATATTTTTGAAAAGAATAAAAGTAGAATTGTAAAATGAGAAAATACCAGTAATGTACTGTATGAATATCTAGTTTAACTTTAGCCCACAAGGTCTCGGAGTTGAATGCACATGACAATATGAATATTGTTTCACTATCCATCACATAATAAAGTTAACTATTTAAAAATGAAACTTATGTATGCTGTTGATCCTTTTAAATTCTAAAATCTCCTATAATATTCCCTTGAATGTTAGCAATATCTTAGTAGAAAATCCAAAGATTTCAAGTAAATTTATGTGAAGTTCAATATATACTTATTTCTAGTTTTGTTCAACATCCATAACAAAATCTAGTCAACTATGAATACTGAATAAAGCCATCTAGTTTATGGCTATTTGATATTGTTTGTAGAATAAAGAGCTCTTCATAAAATTCCTAGGAGGCATTAGTCCAAGTCAGAAACTCCAGACCATGTTTTTCTGGCAAAATTTCCATTGTAGAAAAAGAGCTGTCATCCGATCTGCCTGAAGTGAAGAGACTAAATAAGTGTAATTTATTAGACTCTCCTGAGAGAGAGTCTATAATACCCCCTGAAATATGTTACATTAATTTGAAAATAAAATTGGCATGGTCCAACATAAACAACAGAATTCCCTGCAGATCAGTGGTGTCAAACTCAAGTAGAAACAGGGGCCACTAAACCATACATGAAGATCCCTGCAGGCTATGTATTGACTTAGAAAACCATATATTAATATTGTCTATGTTTTATTGTATTTTTATTTATTTTGTTAAATATTTCCCAGTTATATTTTAATCTGGTTCAGCAACATCCAGGAGTGGTATGAGGCACATGTATGCAGCCCTTGTTTGATGCCTCTGCTGTAGCTAATACGTTCCTTTGGGGCCATTTGCCTTTAAATTATAATCATTCAACAAGTGTTTATTAAGCACCTACTCTGTTCCAGGCACTGAGGATGCAAATACAAAGAATGACACAGTCCCTACTTACAAGAAAGTTATAATCTAGTGTAAAGTTCAGAAAGCATCACTATAGAGTGACCAAATTAAAATATATACAAGGTAGTTAAATATAAGGTAGTTTGAGAGGGAAGACACTATGATCATGGAATCAGTAAGGGCTTCACGCACAAAACAGTGCCCGAACAGCATCTTAAAGGAAGAGAGGGACTCTATGAGGTAAGGAGAGGGTATATTCTAGGCATGCTATGTGGTGAAATGTGGCATGTAGTATGTAAAGCATGAAGAAGAAAATGGAGCATCACATGTGAATAGCAGGGAGAAGGTTAGTTTGAGGGGATTGCAGCATCTAAGAAGAAGAATGTTCGGTGAGGCTAGAAAGCTATGTTGGGGCCAGGTTGCATATGGCTTTAAAAGCTACACAGAGGAGTTTATATTTGATTGTGGAGGCAACAGGAAACCCTTGGAATTGATTGAATACAGAATCACTTGGTCAGATTGTGTTTAAGGAAAATCGCTTTGGCAGCAGCCGTGTGTAGGGTGGAGTAGCGAAAGTGGCGAGAAACTTGAAGTGAGGAGGCCAATAGACAGGCCGTGACAATAATCTAGGCAAGATGTGATGAGAGCATGAATGAAGGTGAGAGCTGTGGGAGTGAAGGAAATGAATCATATAGTAGAGGTGTTGTGAAAGTTGAAATGGCAGGATTTGACACTGATACGGATATTTGAGGTGGGTAAGAATAAGGAGTCCAGGATAAGGCTGAGGTTACAAGCCTGGGACATGGGAAAGATGGGGCCTTCAACAGAAATTGGGAAGTTAGAAAACAGTAAAGATTTAAGGGGAAAGATAGCGAGTTCAGTTTTGGACATGTTGAGTTCATGATATCTTTGGGACATCCAGTTTCAAATGTCCCATAGGAAATAGGTGATTCAGCTCAGTGGTGAGACTGGGCCTGGATATATGGATGAATCTGTGAGTTATCCTCATAGAGATGATAGTTAAACAGATAGGAGCTGATGAGTTTACCAAGAGAGAGAAGGTAGAGGGAAAAGATAAGAGGATCTAGAGTAGAACTTACAGTCAAAGGATTTGATATGGATGATGAGCCAGCAAAGGAGACTGAAGAGTAGTCAGAAAGATAGGAGGTGAACCAGGAAAGAGAGAGTAGTGTCATGAAAAAAGCAGCAGTGAAATATTTTAGGATGAAGTCCTCCCATACTTTTTAGTAGTATAATTCCTTATTTTTTTTCTAAGTACCAGAAAAACAAAGAATCATATACTGAAAATGGAGGATGTCAACTCAGAATACTAGGAAATTCAAAATATTGCAGTTCTTCTAGTAAATACCAATTTGTATTCTTTCTGTTATGCCAAAAAAAAATCTTTTGCAGCACACAACAGTATTTTAATGCTTCAAGAATCTATGATTTCCTTAATTTGGAAACTCCTGCCATCACAAATCAGAGCCCCTCTGTAACTTAGGAAATGATCTTTCAGAGCTGTTGTAGCCAAAAAGTTCATTGCCTGCAGACAGCCTGGTGCCTCTCCAAACTTAGTTTGGCCAGGCCTCTGTCAACAGACATGTGCTCCATCACAAGCTCTTCCTCAAAGCTTTACCAACTTCCAACCCAGCACCAAAGCTGGCGCTGTGCTGGGCACCTCCATGCCATGCCATGCCATCATATCAGAATAATGTATCACACTATAATAAGGTGACTAAAAATCTCAAGCCTGGGCAGGGGGAAAGAGGTGAGTTGATCTGAGATTCCATCAACTTTCCAGACAGTAGTACCATAATTTAAGACGATACTCCTTACATTTATATGTTACTTTCCTATTTACAAAGAGTTTTCCTCACAACATTCTAAGATGGCCAGTGCTAATGTGGTGCAATGGATAGAGTCCTGGACCTGAAGTTGGGAAGACACTGAGTTCAAATCTAGCGTCAGACAATTACTGGCTGTGTAACCCTGGGAAAGTTACTTAAACTTTGTCTGCCTCAGTTACCTCAACTCTAAGATGGGAATAATTATTATAATTATAATTAGTAATAGACCTATCTCACAGGGTTGTTGAGAAGATCAGATGAGATAATATTTGTAAAACACTTTGCATACTTTAAAGCACAATATAAGTGCTAGCTATTATTAATATTTTCATTTTACAGATGAGAAAACTGAAAGATTACTCAGGGTCACATCTAACAAGAGGTGAAAGAATTAAACCCAGGTTTTGTGACTCCACATCCAGGGCTCTTTCTACCACATCAGACTGCCATGCAAATATGATGTGAAACTAATATGACATAATTTTAAAGCCCCCTTCCAAAAAGAAATTAAAAAATTCTTAATAGCCAAGGGATAAACACTATCCTTAACTATATACCATCATCATATACCATCTTACATGCAGTTTCTATCCTCTCTAATCCATCACACATTTCAGTTTTAGTCTTTTTTCAGTTGTGTTTGACTCTTTGTGACCCCATTTGGGGTTTTCTTGGCAAAGATAGTGGAGTGGTTTGCCATTTCCTTCTCCAGCTCATTTTACAAATGAGGAAACTGAGGCAAACAGGTTTTAGTGACTTGCTCAGGATCGCACAGCTAGTAAATACCTGACACCAGATTTGAATTGAGGAAAATGAGTCTTCCTGACTCTAGACCTGGCACTCTATCCACTGTGCTATCTAGCTGCTAATTCATCACACACAGATGCCAAATTGATATTTCTAAGTCATTGGCCCTGATCATTTCATGCTCTCTGTTCCCTGATATTGTTCCCTATTGCTTCTAGGATAAAATAGAAACTTCCGTTTGGCATTTAAGGATGTTTACAACCTGGCTTTGGCCTTCCTTTCCAGGCTTATTGCACGTAACTCCCCTTCAGACACTACAAATGTCCACTGATCTCTGTCAAATTTAATTTTACTTCAGTTCAGTATTTGGATTTTGTCATCTATCATATTTTCTATCCCTCTAATTGGCATTTTTTGGTAAGCAGGATCCCTTGCTATTCCTCATACGTAATCATTTATCCCTCATTTCTACATTATCCCCCATCTCTATCCTGCAAGCCTAGGATCCAGTGGCACTAACAGCCTTGCTTTTCCTTTAAAATGACAGTCCATCTCCCAGTTCCAAGAGTTTTCACTGGCTGTCCCCCATGTTGGAATTCTCTCTCTCCTCATCTCCTTCCTTGTCTACCTTCAAGACTCAGCTGAATCCTGCCTTGTGTAAGAAGCTTTTCCCAACCCCTCCTAGCTTTCCCTCTGTTGATTATCTCCATTTATCCTGTCTATATCTTGTTTGTACATAGTTGTTTACATGTTATCTCCCCCATTAGACTGTGAGCTCCTTGTGGGCAGGCACTGTTTACCCCTTTCTTTGTATTCCTTGTGCTTAGCTCAGTGCCTGGCACACAGTACGTGTTTATATATGCTAATGGACTAACTGAAGGAAATGCTCTCCCTTCTCACCTTGGATCAAGGTTCATCTTAAGTATCTTTTACTTCAGTCGGCCTGTCTTCTGCTTGTTAACTCCAACTCCCATCCCCAGTCCTGGAACAGTTCTGTATTTACTAATCAGTAACATTTATTAAGCACCTACCAGGTGCCAGACAACATACTAAGTACTGGGTATATACAAAAAGACAAAACAGAGTCCCTGTGCCCAAGGAGGTCACAGAAGAGATAACATACAAACAATTATATACAAAGCAAGCTATGTTTAAGATAAATAGGAAATAATGAACAGAGGGAAGGTGCTAGAGTTAAGAAAGGATAGGAATAGCTTCCAGTAAAAGATGAGATTTTAGTTGGGACTTGAAGGCAGGAAGATCAGTAGAGCAGAGGACGGAAAGCTTCCTGGGGTCAGCCAAAGAAAATGCTCAGAGCCAAGAGATGTAGTTTCATGTTCATGGAAGAGCCAGGGGGCCAGTGCCATTGGAGTAATGTGTCAAGGAGTAAGGTATAGGAAGACTGGAAAGGTAGGAAGGGCTACATTATGAAGGGCTTTGAATGTCAGCACATTGTGTTTTTCATCCTGGAAGTGATAGGGAGCCACTGGAATTAATAGAGTAGGTAGGTGAGATGGTCAGTGGAGACATGTTGTATATACTGCCAGTAGAATGTAATCTCTTTGAGGCCAAGGACTGTTTGTTGTTGTCTTTTAACCCCATTGCCTAACAGTTCCTGATACTTAGCAGGAATTTAGTAAGGATAGAGATAGGCACCTGTTATTTCACTGGTAGAGGGAAACCCCCTCCACAAAATGCACATTGGCACCTTTTCCTCAACTTACAGTCTTAGAGAGTTGCCTGAATGTAACGGTAAGGCAATAGTAGCAATGTAGATGATAATTGTCGAAATGCCTATGTGGTTCTGTATCTCAAAGTATATGAGACTCTCCACAAAGAAGGCAGAAAAAGTAAACCATTTATTCAAACACCAGAGAAGCATATCCCACAAGCCATTTATCCAGTCAGTCCACTTCATCATAATAGTAAGGAACCCAAAACATTCAATGTTCAATATAACAACCTGGAGCCTCGCCATCCCCAAACCTCTCCAACCCCCTGCTGGGGTCTTCCCCAAAACAAACTTGCAGTACACCTGATTCAGCCTGTTCAGTTCTAACCATCATGAAGGCGGCCATTAGCAGCCATAACTGTTGCGCTCGCTCTCTCTCTCTCTCTCTCTCTCTCTCTCTCTCTCTCTCTCTCAGCATTTCTTGTGACATAACTTCCTTTTCCTGCCAGGACGCTCCTCCTACCACATGTGTCTTAGGCTTCCTCTGATATAAGCAGGTCACATGGCCTATTAATGGGTGGGAAAGATCTTCAAATCTAAATTGCTACTACACTGAAACATTGAGAAATGGTTAACAGTCTTGCTCAGGGTCACATAGCCAATATGTGTCAGAGGTAAGATTTGAACCCATGTTTCCTGACTCCAAGTCTAATAAAAAATTCATTAATACAGAGTTAGTCAACAGGCATTTATTAAATGTTTACTCATTGCCAAGCAGTGTGCTAAGTACTTTATAAATATTGTTTCCTTTGATCCTCACAACAATCCCAAATAATCAGTACTATTATTATCTCTATTTTACTATTAAGGAAACTGAGATAGATGGAGGTTAAGTGACTTGTCCTGGGTCACCCAGCTAATAAGTGTCTGAAGCAGGATTGGAACTCAGGTCTTCCTGAGTCCAGACTCAGTGCTCTATCTACTGCACCAACTCTTAGGGTTATAAGATTATATGGAGTTATGTAAGGTTATAGGGTATAAGAGGACTAGAAAAGTAGGAGGGGTCAGGTCATGAATGACTTAAAAAACCCAACAAATGATTTTATATTTGATCCTGGAAGCAAGAGGGAGCCACTGGAGTTTATTGAATAAAGTAGTTGGGGGATGTGACATGGTCAGACCAGAACCTTAGGAAAATCAATCTGATAGCTGAGTAGAAAATGAAATGGAAAAGGGAGAGATTGGAGGCAGGAAAATAACCAGAAGACTATGACCATAGTTCAGGTGGTATCAGTGTTAGAGGAGAAAAGGGAGTGTATAGGAGAGATAGTGATAAGGTAGAAGGGATGGGCCTTGGCAACAGATTTCATGGGGCAGGGGGGAGTGTTGAGAAAGAATGAGGAGTCAAGGAGGACACCTAAGGGATAAACCTGGGTCACTGGGAAAAGTGTGGTGCCCTCAACTTTAATAGGAAAGTTAGGTAGAGGAGAGGCATATATTATATTTGAGAGGAGACGGTGGGGGCAAACATGAGTTTAATTTTGGATATGTTGAGTTTAAGATGTCTGTGGGATATCTAGTTTGGATATCCAATAGGCAGATAGTCAAATCTAGAAGTCAGGAGAGAGGTTAGAGCTGGACAAATAGATCTGAGAATCATCTGCATAGAGTTGAAAATCGAAGCCATGGGAGCTAGTGAGATCACAAAGTAAAACAGCATAGAGGGAGAAGAGAAGAGGGCCCAAAGCCTTGAACAACACTCTCAGTTAGTGGGCATGACTAGATGAAGATCAGCCAAGGAGAATGATAAGGAGCAGTCTGATAAGTAGAACCAGGAGAGGGCAGTGGTGTGAAGCCCTGGAGAGCAGATAGGATCCAGGAAAAGAGGGTTATTGGGAAGGTTAAAGGCTGAAGATAAGTCAAAAGAGAGGAGGATTGAGAAAAGGCCATTGTATTTGGGAATTAACAGATTATCGGTAACTTCAGAGAGAGTCGTTTCAGCGGAACAAGGTTAGAAGTCAGACTATAGAAAGTTAAGAAGAGACTAAGGAACAGAAGTGGAGGCACCAATAGTTGATAGCCTTCTCATGGAGTTTATTCATGAAAGGGAAGAGAGATCAAGAATGCTAGCTAGCAGGTATAGTGAGGTTTTTTTGAGATTGAAGTATAGAAGAGCATGCCCATAAACATAGGGAAGTCGCCAGGAGTTAGGGAGAGATTGAAGATGATGGATTAAATGAAGGGGTTTTTTTTGAGAATGGGGGAAACATGAGCATGCCTGTAGGCAATAGGGTATATAAGGAGAAACTGAAGCTAAGTGAGATAGTGGGGATGGTAGAGGAGGTTATCTGATGTAGAAAATGAGATGTGTCTCACCTCTTCATGTGAGACAGGGATGAAGGAGGAAATGGTAGTGAGTAATGTGAGATGAGGAAGAGGGGAGAAAAGAAAATTCTCTGCAAATAAAGAAATATTTATTTTTTATCCTTGAGAGTAGCTCATCTGCTGGAGATACTCTTCCAGCCTGCCATTCATTATTTGTACTGTCAGGTTAGGTCCACAGAACAAAGCTATTATTTATCTCTTCGGAGTATGATGTATCCATGAGGAATTGTTTTGAGTCTACAGCTCATGAACCCCCACTGGTGTCTTTCACGCCATAATTACAAGTTGGTATCAACTAGTCAGCTAGGCTCAGCTTTTAGAAAGGTAAAGTAAGACTGGTAGGCACAAACATCCTCCCAAAAGTCTGTGACACTCTATCCTACCAGTATATACAGGGTCTATGGAAAAGTAGACTCAAGATATAGTGTGGCAAAGAGGTAACTCATAATTCCCAAAAGTCCTTTTTCTGGATCCCTCAAACAATTCGTCTTAGTTATGATGTAGCTTTTCTCTGCAGGGCTCTTTGTAGAGCCTGGAATCTGCATCCAGTCTGTCCTTATGCAGACAGTGTCATCAGCCATTCCAGGAATGCTATATAAATAATTAGTAATTTGATTGAGTACTCTGGGAACACAACGTGGAAAAATTGCACTGGTGTTTAGAATTATAAATAAGGCTACAGAATTAATAGCTTTACTTTGCTCTTCTGGATTTGAATAGTTTTTAATGACAAATTGAAGTTAGATCATTAGGAATGTTTAGAATAAGGAATCCTATTTATTGTGTGTGTCTTTCTTTAAGATATTCATGTTATTGTTGTTACGATTTAAGCCGTCCTGCAAGAAGGTCACTTAGTTCTGTCTAGAATTAATTCACTTTGCTTTCTTCAGTCAATATGTTTACTGTAAAAGTCATTGGGTATCCTTTTTTTGGAATATGACTTCTCTTTATTTTTTACCTATATACTAACATTCGGAGGAAAAGTTTGTAAATACTCAATAATTAATGGGCCTTAAATAACCATTTAGATTCATTCCAAAGTCTTAATAAACTAATCTCACATTAAGTCCTTATACCTAATTTAGCTTACAAAGTGGAAAATCCCTCAAACAAAACTCCAGTATCTTAGAAACTGAGTTATCTCCTACTCCTTTTAAGCACTGCTCTCTAATGGATATAGCTGAGGTTGGCACCGGGGTAATAATGTGGGAAGCAAGCATATGCTTACAAGACTATGCCTCTGGAAGCTGAATTTCAGCTTAAATAAATCAACTCCTTTTGAGGTTGGCCTGGCATCCATGTTGGCCTCACCCCTTCACTCTTTTAATCTCACTTGCACTGTGATGAGTCCAACTTAATTAAAACAGAAGTAGTGAAGAAACTTTGGTAGAGACATTCTGAATAGTTCCAAAGTCTAAAAATAAATTACTCATTTTGAAACTTTTGCTTACCCAGCTGCTGATGAACTTTGGCTCTTCAACTATAGGCCATTTATTCGAACATAAATGTTTTAAGGAAGGAACAAATTCAGTTTACTGGACACAAATTAAGATAAATAAATTTAGAAGTATCAGATGCTCAGAAAATTGGGGAAAGTATGATGTTGCAAATTATTCTAGGCCACCCTGCCTCCCACCCCCTACCCCTAATTAGCTATTTAATATTGTAGAATAAGTAGATTTCTCCTCATGAGCCATTAGTGTCTGTGTTATCCTGTCTGAACAATAAATTTGGATAATCAGCATTACAGTATTTAGGCTGTGGCTTAACTCAGAAAGATAGCACCCAAAGTCCTATTCATCTTGCTATATTGTTTGAAAAGAGATTGAACTAGTCATCACTTTGTTTCAGAATATCAGCAAATTTAGACAACTCTCTATTGAGCTGCCAATAGTACAATCATTTAATTTATTTAATCCAGCTGAAGATTTTCTGCTGGTAGATATCTCTTTCTCCTTTGCTGGATCTTCATCCAGGTAGCTTCATTCCATAACTTTAGGGGTCCCCCAAGACTCTGTCTTGGTCCCTCTTCTCCTTCATAGTCTTTCATTTGGTGATCTCATCAGCAGCCATGCTTTCAATTATCATCTCAGGGCAGATGACTCTTAGATCTCCTTGTCTAGTCCTAAACCTTTCAAACTCCAACCTCACATCTCCAATAGTCTATGACATCTTAAACTCGACTTGTCTAAAACTGAATTCATCTTTACCACCCCACCCCCCAATCCTATCATCTTCCTAACTTTCCTATTAGTAGAAAGAGCACCTCTCTCCTCCTAGTCACCCAGGCACACAGCCTAGGTGTCATCCTCAACTCCTCACTCTCTCACCCCCTATCCAATCAGTTGTCAAGTTCTGTCATTTCTAATATTGTAACATCTCTAGTATAATTCCCCCCACCTCTTCTCTTTTCTGGCACTGTAACCACCCTAGTGCAGACCCTCATCACCTCACACCTGGACTATTGCAGTAGCTTTCTGGTTCATCTTCCTGCTTTGAATTTCTCTCCATTCCAGTCCATCCTCTATTCAGCTGTAAAATTGACCTTCTTAAAGCACAAGTCTTGCCATATCACCCTTCCTCCCCTATTCAATAAACTCCCTATTAACTTAACCTTTGAAGCCTTTCATAATCTGGTCCCTTCCTACCTTTGCAAGTCTTCTTACACTTTTCACCCTTCTATGTACTGTAAGATCCAGTGACACTGGCCTCTTAGTTATTCCTTACATGACACTCCATTGTCAACAAACACCCCTAAATCACTGAGTTTTTTAACCAACACTCCTTTCACTTTAATGCTTTTATGGAAAACTGATTATTTCTGAGGATACCATATCCTTTATCATCCTCTCCATTCCCACTCCATCAACTCACGGGGTCATGTCACTTCTCTGCTCAAAAATCTTCAGTGGCTTTCTATTGCTTATCAAGTAAAATTTAAACCCCGTCTTCCTGGCATTCAAACCTTGGACAACAAGATGGCAATCTCCTCCCCAAACATTTCTTCCTTTATTCTCTTTTATATACCTTATACTTCAGCTAAATGAAAATGTTCTGTCCCCAAAATAGGTGCTGTGATCTCTGGTCTCTGTGTCTTGGTCCAGGTTCTTCTGAATTCTTACAGTGACCTCTGTCTGTTCAATTCCAACTCCGGTGCCACCTCCTCCTGGAAGTTTTCAATTATCTCCTGAGATTGTGAGTTTCCCACACCCCCTCCCCTTGACTCCAGCACTTGGTTTCAGAACTTTTTAATGCAGTCATCATCTGTAACCTTTCAGTTCCACATCCGCTGTCTAATGAGTGTTAGCAAAGAAATGTCAGACACTGGAAATGGCCCAATAGACTCTAGTATCAGAATTTATCAGTTTAGTGACCTCGTCCCTCATAGCTACTAACCAGAAGCAGCCAATCTTTATGTTGTTTTCTTCCTGATTGTACTTCCCTCTTTGCATTCTTCTGTATATCCATGTCTGATAAATGCAAAATCTGGCAGCCACCTACATGCTTGTTTGTAAGATTTGGGAAAAGGATATTACCCTTTTAAAGGCAACAGGAAATTCTATCCCATTTTCAGTGTGAGTCAATATAAAGAGGTTAGAGTAAGAAGGCTCCCATTTGGATTCCCATAGGAGGAATGCAAATAAACATAAAACATGATTTATAGCCCCTATGCCCTGAAGTAAACTTAAGCCTAGAGATGATAAACTTTACATGGAATAAGGGTTGGAAACTTCTTTGAGCTGGTTGCTGATTTCAGCTTTATGCCAAGTGCTAGGAGCTGTTTTAGTCATAGATATTTTGGCTACAGTTCCCTACCTCAAGTCACCAGCTGGGAACTCACCCAACACCTAAACAGGTATATAGCCCATCTCTATAATTTTTTTATACATGAGGTTCTTATTAACCATGCAACCTTACCCCCTAAAAGTGCTACATATAGGGTCCCCTTGAGTTTTGTTACCTTTGGTAGCTCATTTTTTGCCGCAAGTAGGATGCTCCTTCCTATACTGTGACAAATGGGGGTGGGGGTGCCATTTGATGCATGCTCTGTACATATAACATTGTGGATTAGACTTTTATGTGTTTGTGTCATGGAAAACCAAACTTCTTGTCAGCTCAAATACTTTGGATACATGGACTCAAGGAGGCCTGGGTTCAAGTCCTGGCATTGACATACTCTAGTTGTGTGCCCAAGGACAAGTCATTCAACCTCTCAAAATCCCAGTTCCTTCCTAGGCTATATATGAAATTCAATGTGGAAATTTCCTCCAGGAATGCAGACTGGAAGATACTCTGTAACATATGTGTGCATATATAAGTATGCAACAAATAGATATAAAAGTAAATGTGTATATATGTATATATGTGTGTATGCATATATATAATTTGTGTATGTACATCTATATATATGTTCATGGATATATATTTATGTATGTGTATCTATGCATATATGTTTGTATATGTGTGTGTGTACATGTGTGTGTATGTGTGTGTGTATGTGCGTGTGTGTGTATTTTACTGGGGAGCTGTCAATTTGCAATGGTGGGGGTAGTTTTCATACTGAATTTCCTACATTGATGAAAACATACGGCTGGATAAATTTTTTTTTTCATTTTTAGATTTAAAACTCTCATGAGTGACTTTTTAAGGGTGTTAAATAAATATATTTTATTAATTATTAGTTAGATATAAATCAAGGTATCAAATAACCTTTAATACCTCTTCATTTTCTTCACTATAAGTAAACATTTCTGTCTGACTTTCTCAAGCAGGTAAACAACTTTCAAAGACCAAATAGTGAGTTAGAGCAATTATTGGTCATACCCAATATGACGTATCTTATATCCTTATGACTTGGAATAAATATAAACAAAGCATAGGAATATAATTTTGAAAAATAACAAACAAGGCAAGGGTCACTAGTTTTGAACCAGATATCAGTAAGCAAGCATTTATTAAGCACTTACTATTGTGTAGGGCATTATGCTAAGTGTTGGAGATACAAAGAACAGGGAAAAAATAGTCCCTTTTACAGTAACATTTAAGAGAGCAGGATAATCTAGTGAATAAAATAATTAGGCTTAGAATAAGAACATCATGGTTTCACTACTGACTTGGTTGGTAATCTTGGATAAGTCACTTACTATTAATAGTATCAAAACTAATAATAACATCAGATTATATGGTGCATATGACCTTTTCCCAGGGTCCTGAGATCATATGCTGTAATATTAATGCTAATACAATCTCCATACCCTCTCTCAGAATAAAGCATGATTGAGAACAGGGTGTTGGAGATTAGTGGTATTAAAACTGTCACCACTTTCAAAGTTAGTTCTATCCATGGGGCTTTGGGTGGGGAAGGATTTGAGATTAGGATCAAGGATTTGAGACAGATATTTGCACAGTGACCCTCAGTTTTTTTTCAAGTTATGCAATTGCATATTTCATTATTTTTGGAATTTCCCTGTGGTTAAAACAGAAATGTTGATGGTTTTCAATATTTATCACATTTTGGATAAGCAGCGTATATCCTATTGTGTTTCCACATGTGGAGTTATGTTAAGTGGCATGGATATTTTTAACTTACACATTATTAGTAAATCACAGCAAATTTGTTCTACATTCATAAATCAAAGATTATCCAAACTATCTGTTACAAAAAGGAAGACAACATTTATGGATTAGTAGAGTACATTCACTTATTGAAAGATAAAAATTTTAGACTTCATGGTAGCTTAGAGATTGTCTAGCTCAGCCCCCTTATTTCAAAGATAAGGAAAGGTCTGAAGATTTTAAGTAACTTAACTATGGTCTCAAAATTAGTTTAATCACAGCCAGAACTGGAGTCCAGTCTCCAATGTACTTTCCACTGTATAATACTACCAACAATTCAGTCTTTTAATAAATGAGTGATTCCATTAGTGTGTGTACTCCAGTCTTCATTCATGCAGATACAAACACTTCATACCTCACTCACCAGAAGCAGTTGGGAAGGCAGAGTGGCTTGTATGATCAGTAAGACAGTAGGCTAAGATGGTCAGTTTTTCACTTGAAAGTGTTGAGTTACTGATTGGTTGTTGTCCTTTGTACTTGAAGAGTACCAAAATGACATCACAATGTCAGGGTCAATGTATAGTGTATCCGACTGTGGCTGATTAGACCAATACAAGCTTGGAAAGCTCTACCATAGGTCAGGCACAAATAATGTGTGTGAACATTTGGGATGGAGATATCTCTAAATTTGCACATTTCACTTTTCTTTGAAACTATCACAATTCTGTTTTGCTTATAGAAAAAAAGCACCTTCTTTGATGTGGATGCAACATGCTAGACAGTTTAGTGCCAGTATCTCCCATGTCTCACAAACAATTCCAAAGTTCTTCAGAGAGAACTTTAGAGTGTCTTTGTATTGCTTCTTCTGACCCCCATGTGAGTACTTGCCTTGTGTGAGTTCTCCGTAAAATAATCTTTAAGCAAATTTGCATCTGGCATCCCAACAATATGGCCAGCCCAATGGAGTTGTGCTCTCTTGTATTGTTAATGTATTGTTAGTATAATGTTAATACAATTTGAAAAGCTTCTCATCCATTAATAGGCCTATGTGACCTGCTTGAGTTACATGGAAGCCTGAGTCACATAGGCCTGTGGTGGGAGGAGGTTGCTGAATGGGTGAAGCAGGAAGGGGTGAAGTAGGAAGGTTAGAGAGCAGAACTGAGAGGAAGTGAGACAGAGCAGTCAGATCTGGGAGAGAGAGAATGACGCAGAGCAGCAGCTAGCATGAGTGAGAGCCAGGGAGTGATTTTGCTTGAGGGTGTTCATTTGTGGGAGGGCTCTAACAGAGGTAAGACTTGGGGATGGTGGTAACCCCTGCATTGATAATGTGTATAGATTCCTTTGTTGCTATGATGCATTTGGCTTTCTGGTGTTGAGACTTGGCTTTCTGGTGTTTGAATAAATGTTTTGGTTCTGCTTTCAATGAAGAGAGTCTGTTATATTTTGCTATTTAGAACCACACCAGCATATTCATAGCTGCCATAGGCATTGTGAGTATTGCATTGGTGCTACACCTTTGTAGTAGTTTGAATGCTTGGCAATTCATCTTGAGAAAGGACCTCAGTGTCTAGTACCTTATCTTGCCAGATGATCTTCAGGCTCTTACTAAGACAATTCAAATGGAAGTGATTCAGTTTCCTAGCATGGTGCTGGCAGACTGTTCAGGTTTCATAGGCATTCGATAATAAAGTCAGCAAAATGGCTCTGCAGATTTTCATTTTGCTAGGCAGCCTAATACCCCTTCTCTCCCAGACTTTCCTCTGGAGATTCCCAAACATTGAGCTAGCTCCAGCAATACTTGCATCAACCTCATCATTTATGTGGATATCCCTAGAAAATATACTGTCAAGGTAAGTGATCTTATCCATAGCATTCAAAATGGTTCCATGTATAGATGGTGTGGTGCTGGCTGGCAGAAAACCTCTGTTTTCTTGGTGTTGATTGCCAGGCCAAAATTAGCACAAGCAGCAGAGAATCAATCCATATTCTGTTGCATCTCAGCCTCAGAGGCTGCTTTGGGTATACAATCATCTGCAAATAAAAAGTTGCATACCAGCTCTCCCTCCATTTTAAGTCTTGATTTGCATAGCCTTTTCAAGTTAAATAACTTACTGTCAGTGCAGTGGCTGACCTCCTTTTGTCCTTGCTGTGAGCATCTAACAATATCACTGAAAACATCGTTCTAAAAAGCATGGGAGCAAGCCCACAGCCTTGCTTCACTCCATTGGTGACTGGGAAAGCACAAGAAGATCTTTCATTACCCAGAACACGTGCAAGTAGGCCATCATGGAACTGGCATACAATACTGATGAACTCCGGGCAACCAAATTTTGCCATGATCTACCACAAGCCCTCATGACTGACAGCATAAAGGCCTTGGTCAGATCAACAAACATAGTATATAGATCTTTGTTCTGCTCCTGGCACTTCTGGAGTTGTCAGGCACCAAATATTATATCTACTGTTTTTCAGCCCTTTCTGAAGCTACATTGACTCTTGGTCAGAAGACCATCTTCCAGATTACTAATTAGCTGATTAGGGAGGACTTTGGCAAGAATTTTGCTGGCAATGATCAAGAGAGAAATACCACCACCCCCAGACCCATGATTGTCACAGGACAACCTATTTATTTTTTATTTTATGGAGATGGACAATGAAGGCATCTTTGATCTCCTGGAGGATAACTTCCTCTTGCCATGTAACCCGGGAGATTTCAGTCAGCCTTTGGATGAACAGTGCACCCCCTGCCTTGTAGGTCTCTGCTGAAATGGAGTCAGCACCAGGCACTTTGCCACATGAGAAGAATCTAATGGCACTTAAAACCTCTACTTCAGTCAGTTCACCTTGAGAGTGATTGACTTCAACCTGAAAACTTCAGTCAATAACTTCAGCAGCGGTTGATGATGGAAGTATTCAGCCCATCTCTCCAGGATCATATCCTTATCACTGATCAGTGCAACTCCATCAGCACTTGCACCATAGGTCTTTGGCCCATAAATAGCCTTCAGGGTATCATAGAAATGCTTGGGTTGTTACAGTAAGCATAAAACTACCTTTTCACTGAGCCAAGAATCTTACATCTTTCTAAGCTTCATTTGCACTTTACTTTTGATGGGAGTTAAACCCTGCTTTCTTATAGACAGATGAATTATCCTGCTGGTAAACTCTATGGAGTTCTTATTTTTCATTTAGTTGCTTCAGAATTTCTCCATCTTTTCATCAAACCAATATTGACGTTTGTGTTGTGGCCTAGATGAGTAAACGCGGTGCTATAGCCAAATCTCTGAAAGCCGTCCATTCCTTTTCTGTTCCACTATTGCAGCCCTGTGTTGGCTCAGCTTTTCCTCCAAGTCAGCAACAAATTGTTTGAGCACAGAGAAGCACTCTAATCTGTCGACTTTAAATCTTCTGTCTTGCCTTGGGACTGGTGCTTTTGTTGAATATGAATATCTGCCTTGGGAAAGATAAGTCTATGTTTGGTCCAGCAGTCTGCTCCACGCCCCACCTTTGTTACTCACATCCTTCCTGTCTCCTCTTTTCATAATTACCTGATCTATTAAATGCTGATGTTTGCTGTTAGGGTGAATTCAAAAGTTTTATTGCATTTAGGTAAACAGAAGGCAATGTTGATGATGAGAAGGTCACGAAATGCACCAGTGTTCAGTAGTGATTGTTGCTGTTGCTGTTTCCAACTCCATTCCTCCCAAGGACTCCCTGCCATGTCTGATAGTCTGTGCCTAGTCTAGCATTAAAGTCATCCAGAATTACAAGATTGTCTTCTTTCAGCAAATTAATGATGAGAGCTGGGTGACGTGTGGCCACCAAAGGTGGAAAGCAGCCTTGAAAAAAGGCCTCAGCAGCCTTCATAACAGAGGTACCAGTCTTCCCTGAACACATCATATACTCTGTTGAGTTACTAAACCAGCTCTATCTAATATTCCACATTCTAACATATTTTCTATTGAAACCGTTCATTTCAAAATCTTTAAACATTATCTGCTATTATTACATAATTGAAATGAATGCAGTTTATCTTACCATCAATATCAGATTTCCTGCTAATCTTGGAGCCATTTACTATGGCCAAAAAATACATCACTTGGGGAACAACCTGGTGATGAGACTCTCCTCGGTTTAATGAGGCTGGTCCTTCAGATAACATTCCATCTTTAAGCTAGGCCCAGGCTAAAAGTCTCTCATGCTTTGTGGGACCTGCCTTTCTTGACTAATACAGGCTTTGGGAGAGCAGGATCATTTCATGACACAATGATACAACAAAGTAGGACTTCGGCAGAAGTTGTTGCCAATAGTTATTGTTTAAAAAAAACTCTTGGACAGGATGGAACAATGTCAGCTGGATGATAGTAGACGCGAGAGTCATAACTGGTTGAATAATTATAACCAAAGACTGTTGGTTAGTGAGCTGATGTCAACATTGAGGAAGGTCTCTAGTGAAATGCTCTTTAGCCCTATTTTATATATTTTTTATGTTTTATATTTATATTTTTGTCAGTTCAATATTAAAAACCTAATAAAATACCTAATGTGCACACAAGACAATGTGCTAAGTACTAAAATCAATAATTTGGATGAAGACAGAATACATGTGAATAAACAGATAGCATGTTTTATTTTGTCTTTGTGACCCAGCACATAGCACAGTGCCTTGCGCATAGTAGGTGTTCAATAAATGTCTGCTGAACTGGAATGAATTACTGAATGACATAGGGCTAGTACTCTTCTCTGGATCTGGAAAGATTTCTAGAAGAGGAACAATGGGCCAAATTAAACAAGAATTTTAATGAGTTTTGAATTTTAATGGGGAGAAATATAAGCTCTTATACATATTTTGGTTCAAAAATCAATTGTATAAGAATGGATTAAGCAGATCATATTTTTAAAAAAATACTTGGGAATTTTAGGGGGCCCATTGCTTATACAGAAACTAAAATCATCCAGAATATATGGCAAGAGGAAGTCATCCCCCAAGAGCTTAAGGATGCCTCCATTGTCCATCTCTATAAGGGAAAAGGAAACAGGCTATCCTGTGAAAATTACAGGGGGAATCTCTCTCCTAGTCATTGCTGGCAAGATTGTTGCCAGAGTCTTCCTTAATCAGCTAATTGATCATCTGGAATATGGTCATCTGCCCAACAGTCAGTGTAGCTTTAGAAAGGGACACAGAACAGTTGACAGGCATTTGCTGCTTGACAACACCAAGAGAAATTCCAGGAGCAGAACACAGGTCTGTATACAATGTCTGTCGACCTGACCAAGGCCTTTGATACTGTGAGTTGTGAGGGCCTGTGGAAGATCGTGATGAAACTGGGTTTCCTGGAGAAGTTTGTCAGCATTGTATGTCAGTTTCATAATGGCATGAAGGTTTTGGATGAAGGAGGGTGGTCTCCATACATTCCCAGGCACCAACAGAGTGAAGCAAGTATGCTTATTCCCATGCATGATGTTTTCATGATGTTGTCATATGATTTCAACAAGGATGATGGTAAACTATTTAATTTAAAAAGGCTACAAGCCAAGACCAAAGTGGAGGGGGAATTGGTGTACAATTTGTTGTTTGCTGATGACTGTACCCTCAATGCAGCCTCTGAGGCTGAGATACAACAGAATATGGATTAATCCTCTGCTGCTTGTGCTAATTTTGACCTAACAGTCATTACCAGGAAAACAGAGGTCCTCCACCAGCCAGCACTGCACCGTCCATATGTGGAACCACTGGTCACAGTAAATGGAGAAGTTTGGAATGCTGTGGAAAAGTTCACTTACCTTGGCAGCTAATTGTCTTCAAACATTTGAAGGCCTGTCATGTGCAAGAAGGTTTAGATTTATTCTGCGTACCTCCAAAAAGCAGAACTAGGTAACCAGTTAATTCTGTTGAAGTTAGAAGGCAGATTTCTATTCAATATTTATGAAGTACCTATTATGTGCTAAGTGCTGGGGATACAAGTACAAATGATAATCCCTACTCACAATAAAGTTTACATTCAAATCTATCACTGAAAAAATATTTCCTAGGCCTTTACTATATGTGTGCTAGGCACTGTCCTAAGGGCTGGAGATACAAAAAAAGGTTCAAAATAAAAAAGGTCATGCTCTCAAAGAACTCACAATCTCAGCTGAAAGGGACTTTGGAGGCCACTTAGTTTAACCCCATTTCTACCAAACCACGCTCTTGAAGATGACCTTTAGGGAAAAGAAACCTACTGCTTACTTCAAAAGGCAGCCTTTTCCAGTTTGGGATAGCTCTCAGTGTTAGAAAGTTTTCCTGTCTGGCTGATATTTGTCTCTTTAACTGTCATTCAGCATTTCTGTTTCTGCAGATTAAGACCAAACCCTGTTTGACAGGAAAAAACCATCAAATTCTTGAAGACTCCTGTCATGCCCTCACCTATACACACAAGTAGTTATGCAATTGAACTATCTTCTGACTTGAGGAAACCAGCATCCTTTTCCCACTACAACTACCACTTTCCCCAAAAGAACAAGACCTCAAACCAAAACTAGGCATTCAGTCAATTAGCAAGTGAGGATGGCTAGGTGGTTGATGTGGATAGAGTGCTTGGCCTGGAGTCAGAAAGATTCATCTCTTCCTGAGTTCAAATCTGGCCTCAAACACTTCCTAGCTGGGTGACCCTGGGAAAGTCACTTAAGCCTATTTGCCTCAGTTTCCTCATTTGTAAAATGAGCTGGAAAAGGAAATGGCAAACCACTCCAGCATCTTTGCTAAGAAAACCTCAAACAAGGTCATGAAGAGACAGACACAACTGAACAAAAGCAGCTGGCCTGACCGAATCTGCCAGGGCTCCTTGTTCCTTAGGCTACAAAGGTCTTCTGATGCTGCCATATATATTGTAGCAACATTTCCCAAACTCATTTCATCACATAACACTTCAGGTTTTGAAATATACTGACAAAACCCCAGGAGTTAGAGAAAATTTTACATAAACTTGAGGAAATTAAGCCCATTTTCATAATGAAAAGTGCCACACACATATTTGACACATAATTTCTTATTTAATATTTTAGGGACCAAGAGTATTTACATTTTTTTCCTTATAACAGATATTCATATCACATGAAGCACCAGAGTTATGCAGAAAACGTTTTGAAAAACACTGACACAGTGGAAAGAGCCCTAAACCGAGGGAGAAAACCAGAAGTATCTTGGTTTCCAAGTGTGTAGCCTGGGACAAAGCACTTCATCTTTTTGACCCTACTTTCCTCACCCATAACATGGGTATGCTAATCCCCGCCTCACTCTTAGGTTTCTTGTGACCATAACATGAGCTCACAGAATCACAGGCTTAGTGCTGAGAAGGACCGCAAGAGATCATCTATTTCAAACTACTCATTTTTCGGATAAAACTTGGGCCTAAGGAGGTTATGACTTTCTTTGAAGGCCCAAGGTAACAGATAGTAAATAACACAAAGATTCAAGTCAGGATCCACCCCTTCCTTTCACAAATAAGGTAAATGAGGTTTACAGGGGGTCATACAGCTAAGTACACGTCACACAGAAGAATCCACTTCTGACTCTAAATCGAGGAAACCTCACAAATCTAGTTTATTTCACGATCCAGTAGCTACAGAGGCGCTATCAGCGCAGGTGGAAGGGAGGCGATGGAGAGTACACCTAGCTTTGGTAGTGGTAAGGAGGGGCGCCACTGTAACGAGGTAAGCCCCGTGCCCACCGTATCCCCCTAAAACGGATACCCTCCATTTCGTGTTCCGCGATCCCTACGCTTTCTGCGAGTGCCCAGACACCCGGGACCCATTAGGCACTGGGATTGGTGCACCTGAAAGACTGTTCTGAGGGCCCACCAGCACATCACCTAAGACACCCCCACCCCCGCTGCGCCCCAAAACTCCCGCATGCGCTTATTTAGAATGCAAGCCCTGAGTTAGGGAGGGGTCGGCCAGCGGTCACGAGACCACAAACATGCAGCCTGGAGAGACGCGAATCAGCCGAGCCCCAGCCCTTGGGGAAAGAGAAGCTTGTCCAAATCACGGGCTGACGACCTCGGACCCCTCTAGCCCATCGCCGACTGAGCCCGGCTGAACACACCCCAGCCTCGGCCAAGGGCAAGTCCAAGGGGAGTCTGCCTGGCCAATGGCTGAGCCGAGGACGCGAGCCCGAGTGTGGAGCCTGCGCACTGTGCGCTGCGCGCCCCGCCCCCAGCCCTTCTTTCCTCCGCACTCCCAACCTCCCCGGCAGCAGCGTGCGCGCGCGCGCGCGCGCGCTCCTCAGCACGGAACCCGAAGGGCGCCTGCGTTCTGGGGACCCAGCGTTCGGTGTCCCCTCCCCCTGTGGGTCTGCACCCGAGCTCGCGGGGCTAGCGCTTTGGTCTCCTAGCGACGCTCGCGAGTCACAGCAGCTGTCCTCCAGGCTTGCCTTTGTTTGGGAGTACTGAAAAAAAAAAGCCCCAGGGCCTCACTGGGCGCACTCCATGGCCAGGTCCCCATGACTGAGAAGACAGAGGATAATTTGACCTCCCCCAAGGAAAGAGATGGGTGAGACCCACAACCTTGACCTTCGTAGCTTCCCCCTCCCTTTCCTCTCTTCCATGCTTTTCTAGGAGAGGTTCCAGGTTCCACCTCTTTAAGTTCTCTTTTAGTCCACATGTGAAGAGGTATTGAATAAGATTCGCGGGGTAAATAGAGAAGCCCCTGCAGACGGAGGAAGCTAGCTTGGGGACATCTCTATGGACCAGCCAAGTCTTATGAATAAGCACAATGAGCATCTGCCTTCCAGGTGTGATTTGAGGTTGACCCTCCTCCCGAAAGTCTTCCTCCTGGAACCTGCAGGACTTTGTCACTCATGACCGAACTCTACCATTAGAGCCAATGCTTAAAAGCTTAATTGCCCCCAGAAGATGCAAATCCTTCTGGAGCAATACGTTTAGAGATTTAAGACTTTTGTGGTAAGTTTTCCAGAGCCTTCCCTGAGAAGACTACCCCAGTAGACTAGTGGAAAGACTCTGGGGACTGGGATTCTAGTCCCAGCATCGAGGAAAGAACAGTAGGCATGGATGCGGGAAGGAGTCAAGGAGCATTTGTTAAGCACCTAGTTACTATGTGTCTGGCACTGTGCCAAGCACTGGGGATGCAAAGATAGGCAAAAACAACAACAAAAGGGACCTACCATCTAGGAGCTTATTTTCTAATGAGGGACAACATGCAAACAACAATGTATATACTATGCAAGCACAATGTAAACGAAGTAATCCCAGAGGGAGGGCACTGACTTGAGGGGGATTAGTAAAAGCTTGATGTAGAAGGTGAGAATTGAGCTGAGACTAGAAAAGAGCCGGGAGGCAGAGGTGAGAAGAGACACCATTCCAGGCATCAGGCACAGCTAGTGAAAAATGCCTGATTCCAGAAATGGAATGTCCTGTGAAGAGGTCTCTCAGTGGTAGAATACATGGAAGACAGTAGGGTTTAAGAAAGCTGCGAGGTAGGAAGGGGCCAGGTTGTAAAGGGCTACAAAGCCAAACAGGATTTTGTATTTGATCTTCCAAGTAATAGGGAGCCACCGGAGTTTATTGAATAGTGAAGTGACATGGTGATATCTGTACTTTGGTAGCTGAGTGAAGGAGGGACTGAGTTGGGGGAGACTTGAGGCAAGGACATGAACCAGAAGGCTATTGCAATAGTTCAGGCATGACATGATGAGGGCCTGTAACAGGGTGGCTGCATCAAAGAGGATGTATATGAGATGTTCTGAAGGTACTTGGGGACAACTTTGGCAACTGGCAACAAGTAACATGAGGGGTGAGTGTGGCTGAAGACTCAAGGATGATACCCTAGGCTGTGAGTCAGAGAGAATGGTGGTGCCTTCAAGAGTAAAAGGGAAGTTAAGAAGAGAGGGGAATTTTGAGAGAAAGATAATGACTTCATTTTTGGACATGTTGACTTTTAAGATACCTATGGTACATTCAGTACAAGATATCCAAATTGGCAGTTGGAGATGTGAGACTCAGCAGAGAGGGTAGGGCTGGATAGATCTAAGAACAATCTACGTAGAGATAGTTGAATCCAGAGGAGCTGATGAGATCACTAATCAAAGTAGTATATACAGAGAAGAGAATGCCCAGGACAGAACCTTGGAGATCATCCATGGTTAGTGGAGGAACCCATATGAAGATCCAGCAAGAGAGACTAAGAAAGGAGTCAGGTAGGAGAATTAGGGGAAAGTAGTGTCACAAAAACCTAGAGCTGAAGAGAAGACAAGAAGTTGGATTGAGAGAAGGCCACTAGATCTGGCAATTAAAAGGTTATTGGTACCTTAGGAGAGAGCAATTTCAGTTGAATGAGGAGAATGCTAATCTCAGAGTATATATACACTTCTTCAGGTTCAGCCCACAGAGGGTGTCACAGTCATGTGACTCAAACTCATGTGACTTAGGCTTGTGACTTAAGCAGCTCATCAAAGACTCTTGATTCAAACAAAGACAAGTCTCAGTCAAAGGCTCTTGATTACCTTAGTGCTGAGAAGAACTAGAACTCCAAAAGAAAAAAAGAGCAAAACAAAAAGGCCCACTTTGCTTGCCATTACACTTGGATAAAGATGTAGATGGCATATTTATCAGATCTACAAATGACACAAAGGTTAGGAGAGATAGAGCTAACAAAATAGTTGAGAATACAGTCAGGATCCAAAAGGATCTTAACAGGTTAGAGAACTGGACTGAATCTAATTGGACTGAATCTAATAAAATGAAATTCAATTAGGATAAATATCAAATCTTACATTTGCATACAAAGTCAAGTATAAGATAGTTAGATACTAGTTTTTCTGAAAAAGATGAGAGGGGAAAGATCTTTAGTGGGTTTTAAGATCAATACAAGTCGGTATTTCAGATTTTAAAAGCTCATTTGATCATGAGTTGCAAAGCTTCCAGGAATAGAGAAGTAGTAGCCCATCTATATACCCTGCCCTCATCAGACCCTCTGCCAGAGACTGTATTTAGTTCTGGGCATTGCAGTTTAAGGATATAGATAATAAACTGAAGAGTGTCCAGAGAAGAATAACCAAGATAGTGAAGGACTTTGAATCAGTGTCATATGAGACCCAGTTGAAGGAACTGGGGATCTTTAACTTGGAAAAGAGAAGACTCATTATGCACATCATGATAGCTGCCTGTAAATGTTTGAAGAAGGGTTTAGACTTCTTTGTTTTCTTGGGACCCAGACAAGAGAACCAGGAAGCAATGGGTGGGATTTGCAAAGGGGCCAGTTGGGGCTTGATATGAGGAACAGCTTCCTCACCATTAATCTGTCTGTCTACAGTCTGTCTACAAGTAGAAAGGGCTTCCCTGAGAGGGGATGGGTCGCCTTTCCTTTGGAGGTCACCAGTCAGGTTCAATGATTACTTGTTGTGTAGGTAATACTGAGGATTCCTTTTGTGTATGGGTTGGACCAGATGGCTACTCAGGTCTCTTCTAAACCCCTAGATTCTGTGATAGAGTTAGAGGAAATTTAGTGAATTAGTTGGACCAGGTGGCTGCTCAGGTCTCTTTTAAACTCTCAATTTCCATGATGCAATTAGAGGAAATTTAGTGAAAATGAGGTAGGTAAGATTTCACTTGATTTTAAATTTAGAAAGACAGTATTTTCAGCCTGATGTACAAGACAGGTTTTAATACTGAGCATCCACCTAGTCAGGACTGCTCCCGTTCTTCCCTAAACTTAATATTTTTATTGACTCATCTTTTGGGGGGACAAAGGAATTATTGAATTTTTTTAAACTTTTTTGATAAACTAAGTGACAGTATGAGAAGAGAAACTGAAAATTTGCTCCCAATTGGGTTACTTGGGTTTAAGAGGCTAATAAATCAGGGAAGTTAATGTCAACAAAGGAAGCAAATGGGAATTATTAGAAATTAACAATGCCACAATTTAATAAGCGTTAGAGTATTCTCCTGGGGTGGAAAGACCTAGTAAATAGGGAAGGTAAAAATATCCAGAAAATTAAATAGGGCCATAGATTTAGAACTGGAAGAATCTTAGAAGCCATCTAAACTAATTCCTTCATTATGTAGACGGGAAAACCGAGGCTCAGAGTTTAAATAAAGACTTGCCCTTGGTCACAGAACAAGTATTGGGGTAGAATTTGAACCCAGGTCTTCCTAACATGAAATGAAGCATACTAGCCACTATTCCCCTGAAGATAATTGAAAACAAGTTTTTCCATTTATTATTTGCCTGTGAATAATGGCTATTTACAAAATTACCAAAGGAACAAAACTATTAATGAGTACTAAATGCTTATTATTGTAAATGAGAAACAAGCAACAAGTATTTGCTAAGCCCCTGTTATGTTCTAGGCGTTGTGCTAGGGGGCTGAGGATACAAGCACAAGCATGAATGAATGAATTTGAAATGAAATATGAATGAAAATGAAACAGTCTGCCCACAAGAAACATATTCTATCTAAGAGCTTGCATTCTCTGTATGTGAGATAAGACTCATCAATCATTTCTGCAAACTTGTCACACTTAAAATTGTCTCATCCCCTTCTTCTAGACTTTGCATCATTTTGGTCTAAAATAATTGAGTGTTCAGGCCATAATTAATTCTTACTTTACCTTTTTTCTCTCGTTCTTTTGATTTGACTGTTGTATTTTCTTCCTGCTTTCATTAACTTAAAATGTTAAAGGTGTTACTTTTCAAATATATGTGTATATGTAAATATATGTATATTAAAAGCTCTTCTCAAGATTTGACTATTTCTGTGTAAGGGTAAGTCTCATTTGAGCTGAAGTGGTTGAAGGAGCACAAATAGAAACATTGCAATGTAAAGAAAGACTTTTCATCTGTAAAGGAAGAATTCTGTTGTTATTTAGTTGTTTTAAAGTTGTGGCAGACTCTTCGTAATCCCTCTTGGGGTTTTCTTGGCAAAGATACTGGAGTGGTTTGCCATTTCCTTCTCCAGTTAATTTTATAGATGAGGAAACTGAGGCAAACAGGGTTAAGTGACTTGCCCAGGGTCGTGTAGCTAGTGTCCAAGGCTGGATTCGAACTCAGGTCTTCTAACTGCAGGCCCTTTATGTTTCTTGAATAGCTCAACTGCATATGATAATGCCAGCAAAGACACTGAACTTGTCCCTGGTCGAAGGCTGTTTCTTTGCCTTTGCCCCAGTTACCCAGCTGTATAAGACTCCAACAGTTATATGGCCGACCATTATAAATGAAGGAGAGATCCTTCACTGAAGGAATCTGCTCTAATCCAGAAAGAACTTTCAAACAAAAAAGACTATATCTCTTCTCCCTCCTACAAAGAAGTGACAAGGAGGAGACTCCAGTTCCTAAGGGATTTAGAGAGGTTTCTACTAATTCCCAGCTAAGGGTCACTGCCATTGCTAAGACAATTGTAGAACTCTAGCTGAAAAGAACACAGAAACACCTAACTGAACTAGAGGCTAGAGCTGGTAGAGATCACAGCTGCCCTTCTGGCAGTCCAGCCCTGTCCGGCACCTGAGTTACCTGTCTGGCCTAGCCTCAGAGAAGCTACCCCCAAGTGGCTGAGCACACTCAGTTCAGCTCAGCAGTGTGTCATCACAGCCTGTTAAGACCCTGCACTCCATGAGAAATGTGCTTAGCCTAGCAGGGGGCAACAAATGATCACTGACTCCAGGTGTGACCTTTGGGAAGACGCCTCAGAGAAAGGAAGGGCATCAGGGCTCTAGAGTTCCCATTATGAGTTTCCTTACTCATGTGTATTTCCTACATATATCCCTTACCACTGTTGGATGGTAAGTTTATGCCCAATCTTCCCCTTAAAAGACTGTGCTTGTACTTATGGGAGTGGGCTCACCAGGTTTGGGGGAGAAAGGCTTTGTGACCACTGTACTTGCTATGCCGTTTGAGTAAATGTTTTCTTCCTAAGAACTAACAGATCACACTGGCTGATTGTAAATTGGAAACATATTAGTGAGGGCTACAGTGTCAGGCATAACCACGTACAGGGCAAACCCTAGAATACAAATATAAGTTGCCGTACAGGGAACCTAACCTGCCAATGCCAGTGTGTCAGATGGGAGAATGAGCTCAGAGGGACAACTACTACTACTGCCTACTCCATTATTATTATCATTCACCATCATCATCATCATCTGACCTTTTTTATACTCTCTTGTTTATAACTACCTAAAAATAAGGAAGAAGAAAGAATGACAATAATAACTAGCATTTATATAATACTTCCCAAACATTATTTTGTATTTTATTTCTAAGCCTAATTTTAGCATGTTCTTTCTTTTCACTGACAATGCTGAGTACAATTTGGCCGTTGTATAAGTCACATATAGAGCTCAATAGGTGAATTTTTAAAAAGCACTAAAAGATAATGAAGAATGTTATTTGGGTATGATAATGGCATCAGTATTTCCTATTCTAGAAAAGATCAAAGAATCCTGGTTGGCTTTGTCTTTCTTGATCTTTAAGTTAACCTTGAAAATTTAACTGACTAGAAAGGTAAATGTAAAGATAATATTAGTCCACATTTACACAGCACTATATCACTCACATTTATGTATAACACTCTTACTATTTACAAAGCATTTTCCTTACAGATTTATATACAGATATACCTTATAAGAATATTAAGGCCTAGAAACATGAACTGAACTGACACATGGTCTTGTTGCTAGTAAGCATTGGAGCTGGTGGATTCAAAATACCAGTTCGAACCATGTGATCAGACTTTGAGTGACTTGATTTAAGTTCTTTAGGCTGCATGATTTTATCACCATTCTTTACTATAAATAAGATTCTGCATAAGGTCTTAAAAATTATAATGAGAAGTCATTATCAACCCAGGTCTCTTAGTTTTGTTTTTTAAGTAATATTTTTCAAAAACAAGAGCATTTTAACAATCTAGTCAACTCATAACTATTTTCATAATAGCTAACATTTAAATACTACTCTAAGGTTTATAAAATACATACATTATTTCATTTGCCCCCAGAAGTGTTATGAGATAAGCATTTTGGGCCTTCTCATCTCCATTTTTATAAAAGCTTGAAGCACTCACTTGCCCTAAGGGTCATAGCTGTTGGGAGATGCAGGATTTAGGGTTAGGTCTCTCCCAAAACAAGACTCAACATTCTCTCCATCATCACCACTGCCTGTGCTACTTTAAGGGGCTAGCTGAAACCCATAAGGAATTTGCATAGTATTTTATGTGATTACCAAGTGATCAATGAATATCGAAATACTAATTGGAATAAATGGATTTTTTTCCAGAAAAGATAATGGTAAAATATCAGATGTTCATTTGCCAGATGTAGTAAAGAGAAAAGAAAAAGATAAATATGAAAAAGAAGCTGAAAAAGCAGAGCAGCGTTCAGAAAACACATGTCCCAGGAGACCACATGTAATGTATGCCAAATTCATAAGAACTAATGCAAGATTCTATAATGAGCCGGTGTGCTACATAGAACACCCAAACATGAGAGACGAGCAGGTAGGTCTGATGTTAATTATCACTGCCTTAAAAAGGGGAATAATGTTACATATACATTATATATAGATGTAGACCTAGGTTCAGAAATAATCCTAGGTAATTCCGTGTTGGACATTTGTGTTCACATCATGCCTAGTAGAATTGTTCTGTTCAATTCAACAAACATTTATTAATTTAGACCATCAAGGACCACCCTGCCTAGTTTCCTGACTTTTTCATTGATGATGCCAGGCATATACACCATGGTGGTAGGGTACCTTGGGGTGTGCTAGTGTTCCACTCAACACTGAAGGCACCGGGGAGAACACCAGGTCCTCCATGCTTCTTATAGAGCTACTACTACCTCTGTATCTCAACTCTACCTTTTTTGTGAGTAAAGCTTTTCAACTCATTAGCCAAGGGGGTGTGGTCAAATTATAGGAAGGAAATGAGCATTTATTAAATGCCTACAATGTGCTAAGCTACCCCAAAGAAACTAAGGTTGACAGGCTAAGTGACTTGCCTGGGATTACACTACTAGGACGTGTCAGGTTTTCCTGACACCAGGCCTAGCACTCTATGCATTATGTCACGAGCTATTTATACAGTTCAGCTCTTGGTTCAAGGCACTACCAAACCAGTAAAACTATTTCTCTCCCAGCACTGGTTTACTGTATTTCATTGAACTATAATGGAGTCAACCACACAAGTATGGCTTTGCCAGTGACCAAAGCACTAAAAGAGGTACAATCAAAGCATATTCAAACTATCACTCTGCAGGCTTTGCATACCATACCTTCTCCCAGATCTAGTCCAATCACAACCAGTCTTTTGGCATGCCCAAACCCAGTAGTTCTCTGACGCATCCTAGCTAGTGAGCCTCAATGGCCTTCACTGGAGGCTCCACAGGACCCCAGTGTTGGATTTAGCAACATTCCTCAAGCTTTCCTTATTTTCTACTTCCAGGAAGTCCTCAAGCCAAACTAGGAAGTGACTCAAAATGATTTCCATTTACAGTTCTGTTGCGGGCAATAATTCTGTTCCTACTCTCCTACTGTTTCCGACATTGTTTATTGAGTGAGTTTCAGTGACTTTGCTATACTTCCCTCCTTCAGATAGCTTGAAAATCCTGTATACTTACCGAGAAATCCTCCACGTGGCTCATATCCCCAAACAAATATTTTTTTTTAAAAAAAGAGGTGAAGGACATAGAAGTATTAAAGTATTTACAGCAGCATTTTTGGTTGTATGAAAGAACTGGAAATAGAGCATATGCCAATCAGTTGGGAAATGGGTGAACAAATTATAGCAAAAGAATGTAATAGAATATTATTGTACCATAAAAAATGATGAAAAGTACTGATTCAGAGAAACCTGGTGTGATGTATGAATAGTGTACAGAAATAGGAATACAATTTATACAGTGAATTACAAGAGCTTAAAGAAAACAACTGTGAAAGACTTAAAAATTATGCTCAATAGAATAAGCAATCTTGACTACAGAAGACTGAATCTCATTTCCCACCTTTTGACAAAGAGGAGATGAACTAGGGTGCCCAGTGAGACATACCTGCTTAGATATGTCTAATGTATGGATTTATTTTTCATTGCTATTCTTATTTGTTGCAAGAGAGCAAGGATTTTTGGAGAGGGTATCAGATAATGATAGTGATGCTTAAAAAAAAGAAAAGAACATTATTTAAAAAAAAAGGAAAAGAAAGCTTAGAAAGGGATGCAGACAAGCAGGGTAGTGTTGGAACTACCTTGTTAAATTTGAAATATACTAAAGAAAATAAAAATAAAAAATAAATCACCCGAGCTGTACGAAGTAGGGATTCACAGTTTCCTACTGCTGTTCTCTTTTTCTCTTCTTTGTATATGGAAATGTTTGTGTTTGTTGATATTACCCTGGTTAATAATAAAAAGGAAAAAAAGGTTAAAATAATAAAAAGACTGGAGTTCAGGGAAGAGATTCAGGTTCTGTATATAAATATGGGAGCAGTTTGGTGTAACATATCAAATGCTAGTCTTATAAACAGGAAGACCTGAGTTCAAGTCCTGTCTCTCACTTGTTATGTGACTGAAAGCAAGTCATTTAATATTTCTGAGCTTTAGTTTCCTCACCAATAAAATGGCGTCAATAATCTCTGTAATAAACATCTCACAAGAAAGGTGTGAAGCTCAAATAAGATATATGTAAAATGCTTTCCAGACGCTAAAGTGATATGTAAATGTCATTATTATTTATTTTTAAAACATGTACATACAAATTTAGCTATTGAAGCTATCCATCTAGTATCTGTTACCCTCCTTTCTTACTACATGACCAGCCAAACTCCTTTTCTGTGTTTTTTTGATAACCAATTTAAAATACTTTGGAAGTCTTTTAAGATTGGTGTTAACATCTATTATAACAATTTCAGGCAGAGAAATGAATAAGTCCGATGCCATAAAGAGGAGACCAAAATAGTGTTAAAAACCACGTTAGTCAGTATACACTTGATCTCCTTGCTAAGTGGATATATATGACAGTCAAGCACAACAGCAGTCTAAAATGTAAATTCATTTGTAAAATCCTACAGAGATGGATGATAGGAAGGAATGAAAAGAAGAAAGGAAGGGAAAGAAAGGATAAAAGGAAAAGAAGTACAAGTTAGGGTTACTTGTAATTTGTTTGACTTAGAGGCTAAATTGTAAGCTTTTCTGCTCCCACTGATAAAACCAACCAGTTTTGTCATAAAACAAATAGAGAATTGTATGTGAATATGGAGCTGTTCCTTTCATATAAAAACTCTTAAGTGAAATACTCCAAAGAGGGGTTCTGTGAGGATTGTGAGGTCCTTCAGATGCTCTTAATTGTAGACAATATTGTACTGATTACATCAAGCCCTAGAACCTCATATAGTCTCCTCAGCGAAATCCAGGATCATTCAAAAGTCTTGCCTAACTATCCACAGATTAAAGAAAAAGTCAATGACAAAAATTGTCAGACATTTAGAAAGGCAACTTGCAAGTTATATATGTTTCTTTCAGGTTCTCTTGATATAACTATTAGAAAATGGTCTTTTTGTTTTTGTTTTAAATTAGTATTGTTAAGTCAAGGTCTAAACCATTGAATTAGAGCAGGTTTTAATCCAAGTAGAACTATAGTACCTTCCAAAATCCTAGTTTAAATATTTTGGTTGGCATTATTCTGAAGTTCCTTTAGCTCTATATAGGAAAGGTAAATGAATAACTTAAGACATCAAAATAACATGTTGAATAGATTTACCATTAGAGTTTGGATGAATAGAAAGGACTGAGTTGTAAACTGTCAATGTTAGAATCTTCAGGCCAATCCAGCTTGTTGTTGAGAGTAGTTTGAGAAAAATAAATATATATAAAAAAGGCAATGGAACTTACTTTTAGAAGGGCAACATGCTGCCTTCTCCAGTAAAGATGAGTGAGTGAAAGGTTGCAAGGGAACCAGGCTCTTACATTCCCATTGTTGTTGCCCAGTCGTGTCCAACTCTTCATGACCCCACTGGGGGTTTTCTTGGCAGAGATACTGGAATGGTTTGCCATTTCCTTCTGCAGCTCATTTTATAGATGGGGAATCTGAGGCAAACAGGGTAAAGTGACTTGCCCAAGGTCACACAGCTGGTAAATGCCTGAGACCAGATTTGAGCTCAGAAAGTTAAGAGGTAAGGATAAAACTAAGGTTTCATATCTGAGTAACTGAGAGGATAGTGATACCCTTGGAAGTAATAAAGTAGTTGGGGGGAGAAGACGGTTTGGGAGGAAAGAGAATGAGTTCTGTTTGGGATTTAATGACTTTTAGATGATAATTTACCCAGAAGGGAAATGATCAAAGTAAAGAACATCATTACAATTTTTAAAAATACCATACAATAATTAAAGTAGTAAAAGTACCTAAAGTATCACAGATGGAAAAAAAAACAGCACAGGCTGCTCCTATAAGTTCTCAAGTGGACAAATGACATTTTTAAAAAAATATAAGCAATAATTAATATTAGTAGGAAAATTACAAGGACAAATAAGTGAAAAACTTTTGAACGTTTAAAAGATCACAAGAGGAATGAAAACTAAAATTGAAATTAGGAAGAAGGTTGGGAGGAAACAAAGAAAACCTGAAAAAATCAATAGTAGCAACCAACCATAGATTGATTATAGCGGAAACCAAAATTGCAGACAATGAAAATGAATGTAGAAAAATTAGCCTAATAATACTTCAGCTATTGAGAAAAATTAATATCACCAAGATAGGCTAAAATGCAACTATCTTAGAATTACTGACTCCAATAATTTTATTTTTTAAAGTTTTTTAATTAGATTTTTAATCAACAAAAATTTGCTTCCTCTCCCTCGTACCACTCCCCACCTCCCAATCTTGAGAAAGAAAGAAAAATCAAAGCCCCTATTTTTAAAACATGTATAGCCAAACAAATTCCAATTTGATAATGTCCAAACAAAAGATGTCTCAATTTGCGTCCTGAATTCATTCTCCTCTTTGTCAGGAGGTAGTTAGCATATTCTGTCATGAGTCCGTTCATTGCATTGATCAGAGTTAGTCTTTCAGAGTTGATTTTCTTTTTTTTTTTTTTGGAGGGGGGAAGGCAAGGCAATTGGCATTAAGTGACTTGCCTAGGGTCACACAGCTAGTAAGTTTCAAGTGTCTGAGGTCAAATTTGAACTCAGATCCTTCTGCCTCCAGGGCCAGTGCTCTAGTCATTGCACCACCTAGCTGCCTAAAGGTTTTCTTTAAAATATTATTATACAGATTGTTCTCCTGGTTCTGCTTCATTCTGCATCAGTTCAAGCGAGCCTTCCCAGGTTTTTCTGAAACCATTCCCCTTCATCATTGTACAATAACATTCTATCATATTCAAATATCACAGCTTTTTCAACCATTTACCAACTGACGGGCATCCGCTCAGTTTCTAATTTTTTGCCAAAAAGAACTGATAAAAATATTTTTGTATGTCATTAGAGTTTGTTTTACTCCAGACTATATTTCTCCTTTAATCTGTCCTCCCTCTTACACCCCTCCTTTCCCATGACCCCTTTCCCTCCAGCTTCACTGTTGATCAAAATTCATTTCTGTACCAAAATATGTGTGTGTATGTATTCTTCTCTTCCTTGACTAGTCCAGATGAAAGTGAGATTCAAGTGTCCCCCACTCCCTCACCCCTTCCTTAGTGAAGGGCTGGAGGTTGCTGAGACCCTTCTCTGCTCCTGGGGCCAGAGCCACAATAGCTGCTGCTTGCTTCTGAATTTTCTCCATTCTTAGTACATAGTTTAGGGACTTCCACCTCTCCTTCCCCTGAAATACGACTTTTAGAAGCAGGTCCTCTCCTCAGTCATCCTTTGATCTATGACCTGGCACTGGACAGTAAGTAACAGAGCTGCCAGTTGGCACCTTTCCTGCATCCTTCAGGAGGTCAGGCGCCACCTCTGCTGTATCTGAGATGTCTCCCTATGCGCTATGTCACCATTCCTGGCTAGACTCCAGTCCCATAGTATTCAAACATTTTTGTCTTTCTCCCTTTGTCAACCAGAGCTGGAAGAATTAAAGTGTGATTTTTTTTCTAGAATTTTCCAAACAGGACTTAGGCTAATATATTTTCTAAGTATGTGTGGAGGAGATAGGGGTAAGACTCTTACTTCTTGCTATTCTATCATCTCGATTCTGCCTCCCAATCCCAGGAATTTTAGAAAAAGAAAATTAATTTTATTCCAGAAAATAATTTGAAAAAACTTTCTAGAATTATCAAGAAGAAGCAATAATTCATAAGTAGAAAGCATCTGCAGCACCCCAAAAGGGAAAAACTGGAAATTCAGCTCTTTTCAACACTTTTTTTTTGTTAAAACTCCAACACTATAACAAGAAAGGAATCCTAAAAACACCAAGAAGAGAGACAGCTGTGGAATACTAAGGGGCATCAAACAAAATCACAGTAGATTTCTCCAGGAAGATCAAGAAGAATTGGAAGATAAAATGATCTTTAATTATAAAATTAAATTTGCTATTTGAAGGCAAGAAATGGTATTTGCAAATCACATAGACTTTGAAGAGTTTATGTAAAGATGAATGTACTTCATGGTAGCCTTTGAAAAGCTGCTGGGCCTGCAAGCCAAAGAAAGTACCTAAAATAGTTCACACTCTTAGACCACATAGTTACTTAGTAACTAAATGCAAAAAACCTTCACAGTTTTGTACTGGCTGACTCCCTAAATATTTAAAGCCTATGAGGCCTTTTAAAGTACACAGATGGATTCAGAAATGCATTGGTTTTTAAATTTTTGTTAAATTATACCAGTTTTTTTTAATCAAAAATAATTTGTTCAGATTATGTTGAGATATATCCCATAGTTCATTTGATTATGTGTTATTTGCGTATTAAATTTATAATAATGCTAATGAAAATATTGAGTGTCATTATAACAACAGTCAACTTGTCAATCAGCGCTAAAAGCAAGGTGAGTCAATCATTTTTAAGAAGTGTAAGAAATGTTTGGAACTAGAAAACAAATAAGAGAAAAACGATGACTAACAGTAGGTATGACTCAGTAGAGTCCCAGAAAAAAACTAAAAGGTATATCTAAAATAAAAGTGGCATTTGATGGGTCGAGGGGAAAGGAGTGTCTTAAAATTTCCACTGTAAACAGGTACATGTACTATTTTAAACATGTGCATCCTCAAAGATTAGGTCAAGTTTTTTCAGCCTCTATTTAAAACAATTTTGGTTTTAGGATGTATGAAGGAAGTGTATGGAGGTTTTGTGAATTTAATCAGTAAGATGGGACTTCCCTCTAACCATAATACAACTGTCACTGAGTAGACAAGCTGTAGAGAGTTATCTGTTACTTTTCTCCACCAAGAGAAGATAAAAACTTAAGGTTCATAGGATCCAGGATCCCTGCCCTCAAAGGACCTTATATATAGATTAGTGGAAATAAGGTATGTACACAAATTGCCAAATTTGTAATTAAAATCTGAGTACCAAAGATAGAAAGATCATCTAGTCTATACCACTCATTTGTTGTTGTTCCATCATTTCCTGCTTGTCTGACTCTTTGTGGCTCCATTGGGGTTTTGTTGGCAAAAATACTGGAGTGGTTTTGCCATTTAATTCTCCAGCTCATTTTACAGAGGAGTAAACTGAGGCAAATAGAGTGAAGTGACTTTTCCAGGGTCACACTGCTAGTATCCGAGGACAGATTTGAATTCATGAAAATGAGTCTTCCTGATTCTAGGCCTGCACTCTATCCACTGCACCACCTAGCTTCCCTCAGATAAGGAAACTGGGAGCCACAGAAGTTAAGTGAATCTCTCAAGTACTAGCATATCATAGTACCTTCCACAAAGTAGCACACTTTGGTTTGAGTGTGAGAACATTAAAGCCCGGAATATCACGTAAAGCTAGAAAGGCAGGCTCTTACAGGCTGTGGAAGACTTTGACTACAAGGCAAAGGAAGCCACTGAAATATGTTGAATGAAGAAAACCCATGCCCACATTTATGCATTTAAAAAGACTACTGTGGAGTATTCCAGCATCTTCCCAGTTACCCAGGCTCAGAACCTAGGTGCCGTCCTCAACTTTTCATTCACCCCACATATCAAATGTGTTACCAAGTCCTGTCATTTGTACCCTTGGAATGTCTTTCATATATGTCCCCATCTTTCCACTTATATAGCTGCGATCCTACTACAGGCCCTTATTACTTCATACCTTGACTACTGCACTAGCTTTCTGGTTGATAGCCCTGACTCCCATTCCAGTCCACCCTTCACTCAGCTGCCAAAGGATTAAATATAACCCTCTTCATTTTGACTTTTATGAGCCCCTTCCTATCTTTCCATTCTTCTGCTTTATTACCCTCCACAAACTCTACAATCCAGCAACCCTGGCCTTCGTGCTGTTACACACATTTTAGCTCCTGACTCCATGCCTTCTTACTAGCTGTCCTCCATATCTGGGCTAGCCTCTCTCTCTTCTCATCTCTACCCCCTGGCCTCCCTGGCTCATTTCGAGACTTAGCTCTTATTTCCTCAGCTGCAAAAGGCCTTTCCCAATTGTCTTGCTCCTCACTGCGCGTGACTTCCCTCTGTGATTGCCCCCCATTACCCTGTATGTATCTTGTATGTACATAATTGTTTGCATGCTGTCTCCATTTTAGAATGTTATCTCTTTGATGGAAGGGACCATAGTTTTGCTTTCTTTGTATCCTCCAATGCTTAGCACAGTGCCTGGCACATACATATATATGAAAAATAAATTGGAGACAGGAGAGAATAGAGGCAGGAAAACCCGTTAGAAGACTACAATAGTCTACATGTGGTAATGAAGACCTATAGTAGCGACCTGTTAGCAATGGAAATAGAGAGAAGGGGACAGAGGTGAGAGGTACCATGGAAGTAGAATCAATAGGATTTAGTGACTCATTTGAATAGGATTATGAGAGAAAGAGACAAAAAAAAACTCTCGAGCAGTAAAGAGTCAAGATGGAAGAATGAAAAGTATATTTGTTTAGTTCAACAGACCTCTTCCATAGCAACATAGAAAACACTCCAGATCAAATTCTAATGGGAAAAGCCAAGAAAAATCACTATCAGTCATTTTTCCAGCCTAGAGCAACTTAGAAAGAAAGCAAGACCTATGGACATTGTGATGGGCCTGGACATGAACATGGCAATAGGGGAAGCAGCAGTAGGCAGGAGGATTCTAGCACCAAGGGACAGAAAAGGAGTCAAGACAGAGCACCAGGGCAGGAAGCACTGGGGCACAAAGAGATCCCAGCAGACCTGTGACCCATCCCTGGGAGCAGGAATGGATACCATCTGGCATCTCTGTCATTACCTAATTCCAGGTCAAAGAAGAATAATGATGAGCAAGTGCAGAGCCTACCTGAGTACTGAATTTTGAACAAGTTCCAGAAATGTAGCCATGTAACTGAACTAAGGAGCAGAGTGGTGATTCAGTTCTAACCTTTAGCCCAGCATCTAAGCCTACAGTGGAATAATTGATTCAGGATTTGAAAACCAAAGAGGAATCAACAATTAAGTTGCTCTGAACTTGCATAGCCACTCAGCAGGTTAATAGTTTCTGAGTATAGCATTAGTGTACTGAATCTCAAACTCACACAAGACAATAGTCTGAAACCTTGTTTAAAAAAATTCAGAGTGCAGACCAAGAGGTCAGTGAACACACTTCTCCCTGAATCACACCACTTGGAGAGCACTGAAAACTTGAAGGCCCCTGGACTGAGCTATGGAAGAAGCAAAAGGACATAAAAGGATAGAAGCTCAGAACAGACATCACTCCTAGAAATAAGCAGAGCCCAACACTAAAATAAAAAAATAGCTTAAAGCCAAGAAGTAGACCAAAGGAATGAGCAAATAAAAAAAGAACCCAGTGAAAAATGCAGATTGGACATAAACCCAATAAGAATTCTTGGAAGAGTTAAAGTAAGAGATTTTTTTTAAAGAGGGAAAAATATTTTTAAAAGCATACAGTATAGAAATATGACAGAAAATAGTGTGGTATAGAAAAAATGGGAAGAGAAGTGAGAACTATGTAAGAAAGTTATGGACATAGCCAACATAGAAATTTATTTTACATGACTATACATATTTGTAATGAGTTTCATTTTTCTAGATTTCTTAGTGGACAGAAGGATACAGGGGGAGAGAATTTGGAACTGAAAATAAAATTAAATTGAATTTTAAAAAAAGATAACCCTAAAGTTTCAAACAATGAATATCATTTGAATTCTGGTTAAAATGAAATAATAGTAGTCAAAACGAGGCTTTAGGGAGAAATACAGAATTATTTTTGTAGATTTTGAAAAGAAGAGCTAGCAGGATTTAGAGCTACAAAAGACATATAAATTTAGGAGTCATGTGCATAGAAGTAATAGTTGAAGCTACAAGTAAAAATAAAATTGACAAGAGAGAGTAAAAGAAAAAGCTGAGAACAGAATTGTGAGGGAAACCCATCTTAAGGATTCAAGACAAGAATGAAGAGTTAGCAAAAGAGATACATAAGGTTAGAGAAGTGAAAGGAGAACTGGGAAATGATGGTACTTCCCTTAGGTCTTATCAGTCAAGCACCCAGTGTTATTATGTGCCTCCTATGTGCCAGACACCATGCTGGGTACTGGAGATAGAGAGACAGAAATTAAATAGTTCTTCTTCTCAAGGTGTTTACATTCTGTGGGGCACAACATCTACATATGTAAGTACATACAAAGTAAGACTACAAATAAAAACAGGACATTTTTATCTGGATTTTAAGAAATCTTTTTCTCTGCACATGCCCAGAATCACTATATGTGTGTCATCATTGGTTCTTTCCCAAGGTTTCAGATACTTTAATTTATTGAAGCATATATTTATTCAATGCTTGCCTTGTGGAAGGCATTCTGAGTTAAGTACCTGAGCCATGATTCCTGCCTTCAATAGACCTTGAAATCTAGTACTGGAAATAAGATAGGCACACAAATTATCATAGTGATAATTAGAATATGATGAGTACAAACTAATTGTGAAAGTCCAAGAGAAACAGATTGCTTTCAGCTATAAGGACTGTCTTTAAATGCTATCAAGGCAATTAAGAGAATGAATTATATTGCTCTCAGAAAATAACTCATTTCAGTTTAGGAATTTGTTTTAACTCAAATCAACGAACGCTTCCACATCACCAGCCAAAATTTGGTGGGAATCATGTCCTGAGTTGCAATTCCTCTCGTGGCTTTCCCTTCTGAAAGGTGAAATCATCAGAAAGGTCAAATATCAGTTGTTACTCTACCATCTGTTTATATTAATTTTTAGAACAAAAATGGCAATCTTAGAAAAATGTGCTCTTAAAACTATTACTTATAGCAACAAAGAATAGAAGAGGTATAAGGTACAGAAGATTATTATTATTATAGCATTTGTTAGACTTCAAATGGTTCTGTGTATTGATTCTTATGTTGCTATAATAAAATCTTACTACAAAACAAAGTCAAATGTATACTTTACCACATATTACAAGTTCACTGACTTCATGCCAGATTATAAGAGCATGAGTAACATGTCATCTTTTGTTTCATCCAAACACTAGATGCTACTTCAATATGTTGTTTTTCACATTAATAGGATTTGGGAGAAGGGGGGGAATATATTCTTCAGTTTTAACATTAGCATGAGCATAACTTTAATCATCAGCAGCAAACATTTATTGAGTAACCACTTAATGACAGAGGTAAACCTGTAACTGTGTCCTATACTGTCTAAATACTTGCATTTTTCTACAAAGGAGGATTGGTGGTCACATGAAGAAATACTGGACCATCACTATGTTCCACCTTATGACTCCCAGAGTACCCAAAGAAGTGATTTCAAAATACCAGCATGTCAGTTGGTTTTACCAAACAGATGTTGCAGGAAACAAAAACCTGCTTGTGGCATAGGTAAGAAAAACAGTAGTAAAATCTTATTTTTTGTTATCTGAAGTATGCTATTATCAAATAATCTAAAATGTAGTAGAGGTGTTGGTATTTCATGTAAATATATCTTCTCAATTAAAAATGACATTTAGGATTGAAGGATTATAGCCTTACTTATTCCATTCTTAGAGATGATTGGTCTTCATACCAACAGTCTTACTAAATATACACAATGAAAGGGAATACTGGTCATAAAATATATGATATGTAACATCACATCCGAATCTAAATATTTTTTTTTCTGATTTACAAAATCACAGAATTTCTGAGTTGGAAGAGAACTCAGAGGTATTCTAGTCTAATAATGAGAATAGCAAACATTCATATAATGTTTTAAAGTTTTCAGAGTGCTTTTTCAGATCTCTCATTTGGTCCTCACAACAGTCCCAGAGTGGTATCATTATCTTCATTTTGCAGATGAGAAAACTGAAGGGGATTGAAGTTAATGACTTATTCAGGGTCATCCAGCTAATAAGTACAGGAGTCTGGATTTGAACTCAGGTCCTCTTAATTCTAGATCTCATACTGTATCTACTGTGCTACTGCCTAGCTGCTTCTAATCTGTAATTGAACAAAAATTCACCTTGGCAAAAATAATGAATATTTATAGGTGCTTCAGTAACAAAAAGCAAGGGGAAGAAAAAGGAGTATATGCATACATAAATGTGTTTGTATAAATATACATGTTTGTATATTTGTATTAAAGATAGATTAATGTGTATATCTTTTGCTACACAATCAAAAACATGTTTTAGATCTACAAAGATGAAAAAGCAATAAAAAAGAGGATGGGAAAAGGAGTTGGTGATTACAAGCAAAACTATTATTAGCAAAAGGTTTTTGTTAAAAACAAATTTAGTTTGGTTTACTTCAGCATTTCAACAATCCGACTAGCAGCTGCTGTGGTAGTGAAAAACCAACAACAACCAGCTCACAGAACGCTGCAAGCCCAAGTTCTTTTGATCTGCTTTACTAAGGAAAGCAACATTAAGGGGTTAACAATCTTACTTTAATCTGACATACAAATATCATTCACTCAGTTCAGAGAAAAAGCCAGCACCCTGAACTTCAGAGCAAATACAAACAAATTACAAACACCAACAGACAAACCTTGTCTGATTAAAATCCCAACACATAGTTACCAGAGTTGAACCAAGTATGGACATTTGGTTTACAAGCTGGAGGGCTCTTAGCTACAGCTGCCTGGAGTCTCCACATCAGCGGGCCACCAAGAGTGAGAGCCCTCCAGTGGTGCGCTGATGTGGAAGCTCTGGGCAGCTGTAATTAAGAGCCCTCCAGCTGAACTCAGATGTTGATGTTTTTTGGTAACTATGAATTGTATTTGGTCTGTTTGTAATTTGTTTCTATTTGCTCTGAAGCTCAGGGTGCTGGCTTTTTCCCCTGAACTAAGTGAATGATATCTGTATGTTGGATTAAAGTAAGATTATTAACTCCTTAATGTTGCTTTCCTTAGTAAAGCAGATCAAAAGAACCTGGGCTTACAGCATTCTGTGAGCTGGTTGTTGTTGGTTTTTCACTACCACAGCAGCTGCTAGCTGGATTGTTGAAACGTTCAGTTAGATTTAATTACAAAAATAAATGTAATAAAGTCAGATCACATTCCCTTCCAACAACAAAAATCATCAATACATTCTACACATTTGCTGATAAGATTGGATCATTATGGTGAAATATGAGTTTACAACCTGTCTCACAACTAGTTACAAAAATAGAAGAAATTATGTGTTTGTCTTCTTTGAGGTAGGGGAGATATATTCTTGTTTAATGAATATGTGGAAGAAATTATTGAGACAAGGTGGATTATTTGATTTACTTATAGGAAAAAATATATGGAGGACATTGTACCTTACAATTTATAACAGTACATTTGAATGAATTGATCACTTTTATGTATAAAAAAGTAATGAAATGGGTTTTAAAAATATAATTCAACACATCTAATGCAAAAATATCTGTAAATTAAATGAAAAAGAGTTGGCTAAATTATAACTTGTATCAATTAGCTCAAAATGGTGATGTTACCAAATAAAGTTTCATTTACACTGCAAACCATTAAGAGAAATAGACAAAAACTATCTCATGATAAGATTATAAGTAACAAGAATTTAACAGTATTAAGATTAGATCCATCAAATAGTTTGCTTCACTAAATCAGTGATTTCTGATGTCATTGGGGTGGGTGCTCCCTCCACATATATCAGAGCACCTCTATAACTTAGTAGATGGTCTTCAAGAGTTGCAGTAGCTAAAAGATTTATTACATTAAAGCTAACCTAGTGATGAATCTCTCCAGACTCATTGTCACTGGACACTATAAAAAATCAGAAGTGCTGAATTTCAGAATGAGCTCAGACTAATGAGGAACATATGAGAAAATGAGTGGTGGATTCTTTCCCCCTTTTGCTTGACTATATGAGGAGAAAGGGCAATTAACAAAAGCGGAGATGTCAAACATGCAGCTCACAATATTCCCAAGTGGAGCAGGAACCAGATTAGAATGTAATTGGAAAATACTTAACAAAAGAAAAATATAATAAAACATAGATAATATTTGATCATTTAAGTCATGTCCAATTATCTGTGGCCACATTTGAGGTTTTCTTAGCAAAGACATTGGAGTAGTTAGCCATTTACTTCTCTAGCTCATTTTGCAGATGAGGAAACAGGTAGAGGAGGTCAAGTGACTTGCCCAGAGTCAGACAACTAGCAAAGTGTCTGAGGCCAGATTTGAACCCAGAAAGATGAGTCTTGCTGATTCCAGGCCCAGCTCTCTATCTACTGCACCATCTACCTGCCCCATAGATAATGTGGGTTTCTATGTCAGTATGTGAACTGCAGGGATCCTTATGTATGGTTTAGCGGCCTCTGTTTCTATTTGTGTTTAATAACACTGCACACAGGTTGCAGGTGGATAAAACAATAACCCCTAAGCTCTTATTTTGCTGCTATTTTTTCTGCTGGAAAGAGTAATCTTTGGACTAGATGTGCCGAAACAAAAAGGCCTGGTGGGGAATTGATGCTGAAGGCTAGTAGGAAAATGGAACACTTTAACGAGTTCAGACAAATGACACTGTAGAGAACTGTTCAATGTGATTTCTGAGACACTTTTAGTGATCTTTTGAAAGATTGTTGGGTGTTAGTCTAAACCCAGTTTCTATCAGACTGTTTTCTAGTTTTCCCAACAGTTTTGGTCAAATAGTGAGGACATGCCCTAGTACCTACATTCTTTGGGTTTATTGAACACTAAGCTACCAAGTTTGTTTGCTTCTATATGCTGTGCATCAAATCTGTGCCACTGGTCAGTCTCTCTATTTTTTAGTCAGTACTAGATCATTTTTATTTTTACTGCTTTGTAGTATAGTTTGACAACTGGTACTGCTAGCTCCCCTAACTTCCTACTTTTTTTTCATAACTTCCTTTAAGATTCTTGAGCTTTTGTTCATCCAGATAAATCTCAGTATTGTTTTTTTCTAGGTCTATAAAAAGTAATCCTTTGGTGGTTTACTTGTTAATTAGCACATTAAGGATAGATTCTTTTATTCCTACATTTTCTACTTTTTAAAATCAGAAATAGGTGTTGTATTTTGTCAAAAGATTTTTCTGCATCTGTTAATATAGTTTTGTTTTTCTTGTTATTAGTTTTATCAATTATATTTATAGCTTTCCTCGTATAAATCCAACCTGGTCATAGTGTGTAGTCATTGTGATATAGTGCAATAGTCTCTTTGCTTATATTAAATTTTTTTGTAAGTGTTCATTAGGAAAATTGATCTACAGTTTTTGTTCTATGCTTTGCCCTTCCATAGCTGAGATATCAAAACCATGTTAATATTACATAAAGAATTTGATAAGATCCCTTCTTTTTGTATTTTTTTTTGCAAATAGCATATGTAATATCGAGATTATTCTTTAAATGTTTGATAAAATTCTCTTATAAATCCATCTGGTCCTAGGCTTTTTTTAAAATTTGGAGTTTATCTATGGCTTGTTCAATTTCTTTTTCTGAGATTGGTTTATTTAAATTATCCATTTCTCATTCTGTTAATTTGAGTATTTTATATTTTTGTAAATATACATTTTATTTAAGTTGTCAGCCTTACTAGCATGTAGTTGGACAAAATCGTCTAACAATTTCCTTTATTTCTTCAAATGTGTTGATTTTTTAAAAAGTATGTGAATACAATCAGCAAAACATAGGCCAATGTGCTTGACTTATTTTCTGGAAAAATTCTAGAATGGATGATTAAAGAGATAGTGAACATCAAAAAAAGGAAATGGTTATTACATGGAATAAGCAAGGCTTTGTCAAGAACATGTCATATCAGACTAATTTTCTTTTTTGTCAGGATTTAAACTGCTAGATTAAAGCAATTCTGTAGATTTAGTTTACCTAGGTTTTAACATTTCTTTTAGAAATAAATGAGATATAGCATAAACAAGTGTTACAACTGGAGGCTTTAACTGATGAATCAGAAAGGATTCATTAATTGATTCTATTTTCATTTAAGACGGTCTCTAATAATGTGCCCCAGGGATCTTTGCTTGACCCTCTACTGTCTAACAATTTTGTCAGTGACCTGGGTAAGGTTATATTTGTCATTCCTATCACAATTGCAAATAACACAAGGCTGGAAGGGATAGCTAACTCACTGAATAATAGTGACTGTTCAAAAAGATCTAGACATACAAAACAGTGGGCTGAATCTAATAAAATCAAATTTTTAGTGCTAAATATAAAGTCTTATATTTTAAAATTAACTTCACAAGTCCAAGATGGGGGAGTTGTGGCTAGGCAACACCCTGAATGAGGTTTTATGGTTGACTACAAGCTGAGTATCAGTCAGCAGTGCTATATGGCAGCCAAAGAATCTAATGTAATATTATATTGCATTATGAGGAGCATGGTGTCCAGGAATAAGGAGGTGATAGTCTCACTGTACTTTGCCTTGGTCAGACCACATTAGGAGTATTGTGTTCAGTGTAGGGGACCACATTTTAGGAATGATGTTGTTAAACTAGTGTCCAAAGGAAAGCAAACGGCATGGCAAAGAGCTGGGGACTAATGCTTTATGAGAATCTAAGATACTTAGCTTGGAGAAGAAAATACATAGGAGAGATTGGGTATTTTAAGGGTTGTTAAGTGGAAAAAGGATTTGACTTGTTTTGCTTAACCCCAAAGGTGAAAACTAAAAGAAAGGAATGGAGTCCCCAAACTGGTGAATTTCAGCTTGGATTAAGGAAAAACTTCCTAACAATTACAGTTTTCCAATGGGAGAATGAGCTTTGAGAAACGTAGTGCCTTTCCCTTTTTGGAAAACTACAAGTAAAGGCAGGAAGACACCTTGTGTGTATGTTGTAAATAATATATGAGTTCTACTAGATTGCTCCCTCTAAATTTGTGGTTCTGTGTTTATTCATATACTTGGAGCCTTGCATTATCATTTAACATAAGAGTAAAATTCATTTTTAAGGAGCTAATAGCATTACAAAAAAATTGATAGAAACAGAATCCAAGGCAAAAAAAAAAAAGAAATTGAAAAAAAGTTTAATGAACCTGCTGGATTTAATAGCGTTCTGAAGAGAACTAAATTGAAATCTCAGTGCAACACTTTTTTCCAAGTACATAAATATCTCCAATAAAAATGATTATGTATTGAGACACAAAAAAACCCTTGGTAAATTGTAAAAGACAAACGTTGTATTTATAGTTATTATGCATTATATTTTTCATTATCCAATATTTGTTAATTGCCTACAGTAAAACTGGAAATGAATAATAAAATATGACTAAAAGGTACAAGACTAGAACTTAATGTAGTAGTAGTATTATGGTATGGTTAGCAAGGTTATTCAACCATTCCGTTTTAACCCTCCCATACCCTACTGCTATTCACTCATTATTAGATGGGTTTCCTCATAGAATACTCCTCTGCTCTAGAAAATTGTATCAAAGGATCAAAGAATTCCTCTCTATCATTTTTAGCATTCAACACCAAGCCATAGATACCATTTCCAGCAAAAAATAAAAGTTAATGCTCTCTTCCACTGCCTCTCCCTCTCGCTCCCTCTCCTCTCACTTCCTCTCACTTCCTCTCCCTCTTCCTCTTTCCCTCCCTCCCCCTCCTTTCCTCCCTCCTTCTCCTCCCTCTCTCTCACCCTCTCCTCCTTCTCCCCTCTTCCTTTCCATCCCCCGACCTCACATGCTTCTCCCTCAATTGCATATTCCCAATGAGCACATAGAAAATCATGGGAGGTAATATTGTTTATAAAGACAAAGTAAACATCTAAAATAAAGAAGGGCAAACAGACTTCCCCTGTGCTGAGAGGAAAATGCTTCAGGCTCCCATGAAAAGGAGCTCAATGCTGATAAGGTAGAGGCAGGATTATTACCTTAAAGTCTGTCAGAGAAAGGAAGGGGGAGAGTTGGCATTCAGCAACACAGCATCTGTCTTGGCAGTCCTCATTCCTAGTTGGCTGAAATAACCAGCCTTGTTCCCTATAGTGATTACCTCTGCCCAAATTTTTGCTGTTCTAGCTCCATGAAACTTCTCATGCTTCTCTTCAGGAGGTGGGTACCTCTTTTTGTCTAACACTTGGACATTTTTAAGGGTGGGGGAGGGAGACTATCATTGCTCATACTGTGGTATTTCTTCCTTTCTAATTCACGTGGGAGACCTGTTCACACTCAATAAAGGTATCACCTGGCATTTCTGCAACTTTACAGTTAATTTAACACCTCATTATCAGTTACTTTTCTGTGATTGGGTCCTGGCTTTTCAAAGACAAATGCGTGTGTGTGTGTGTGTGTGTGTGTGTGTGTGTGTGTGTGTGTGTGTGTGTGTGTGTGTATAGATGAGAGAGAGAGATCACAGAATCACAGAGTTAGATCACCTCCCGTTCTAACCCATGCTTCAACAAGAATCTCCTTTACAACTTACTCAACAAATACTCATCTCTCCTTTGCTTAAAGTCCTCCCATTTAAGGGAACAGCTGAATCAAAGAAGACATAAAAAAATAACAAAATATTTAAAAGACAAGTATAATATAAGTATAACATATAAAATCTATGGAATGTAGTCACATCAACACTCAGAAGCAAGTGAAATATAACCCTAAATGTTTATCGGTTAAAGAGAAACCAAATGAATTGAATATTTTCTTTAAAATATTGGATAAAAAAACAGAAAGGAAGGAGAAAAGAAAGATAAAGAGAACAGAATCTAGTAAAACAAAATGAAAAAATTGAAATGATAAATGATAAAAGCAAGATAGCTTTACAGTCAAATTGCAACAGTGTTGACAAACTTGCACTGCTATGTTGCCCCACAAAAGAAGAAATGACAAAAATTTTGAAGTTAGAAACGTGAAACGAGGGACAAACGCAAAAGGAATTAAATTTATCAGGGATTTTATATACAAAATTCTATGCTAATAAATTGAAGAACACAAGATGAATATTTATAAAATATAAAAGCCAAACTGACACAGTTGGCAGAGCCATAAGTAGACAGTTTTTGTGCTTGAGGCAAATACCACAAAACCATACACAGAATAAGTATCATTAAGTTCACACTCAGTCGAAGGGTAAGGTGAGAATGATATCCTCTGGTGAAGAAAACAGAGACATTGGGAGACAAGATGGAGCCCACTGTTAGAGAGGTGCTATGCAGGGAATAGTAGGAAAGACCAGATGGGAAAGGAGAGGTCAACCCAACCCAGCGTCTAGTAGCTGCTTCCTATTTTACTGAATTGTTTGAGTTAACTATGTGCTAAGCTTTGTTGTTTATGTGCAAGAACTGACAGCCCCCTCTAAAATTTGTGCTATCTAAATCCAGCACTCTGGGACAAAGCACCATTTACCCTATCTCAGTTATAGTTTTGACAATAGGAAATTCACTAAAGAGGAAACACAGATTGTAAATAATAACTTGAAAAAATGTACATAATCACTAATCTTTAAAGAAATATAAATTTTAAAGCTTTGAGGTAATAATTCATTACTGAACTAGGAAAAATTATTAAAAAGCAACAAAATTCAAAACTTAAAGGGACTGTGTAAACAGGCACACTTACATTTCTACTAGAATTATCAATTGGCTCAATTTTTTTAATGGCTAATCTTAGAGTAAATGATAAAAGTTTTAAAAAACAACCATCCTTTGAACCAATAGTCTGCTAAGATTATATTTTAAAAATCTATTTTTATTTTTAAAATACTTGTAACTATGTTGTCTTTAATGGCAAAAAACTCTTTATCCATATGTCAAACATTTGGAGAATAGAAAAAAAATTGTAGTATATTAGTGTTAACAAATACTTCAGCACTATTAAAAATGATTAATGAGAAAATGAGAAAAAAATTGAAATATACAAAGTAAAAGTAAGATTTAGACTAGTATACAATATTATATACATTTATACAAACAAAAGTAAATAGAAATTGGAAAAGATTGTACAGAAGCCATTAATAAACTCTTAATGTTACAAGCATATTGTAATATATTCTTTATTGTAAATAGTTTTGAATACATGTTCATAGTTGTATTTTATAATTTCAAGTTTACAATAAAAATTATGCTTATTGAAGTATAAAAAGTTTTAAAAATAAATATACAAAAAACAATGTATATACACATGCAATATATGTGAGTATACATGTATATGAATACTATATATATAAACTTTATAGCATTTTTAGAATGGAGATTGCAGACAGCCAGTGGAACTAAAGGAACAACTCTGAATTAATCAAATGTTGCCTTTGCATAAAATTTCAAGTAGTAGTATACCCTAAATAAGTATACTATTTACCGTAAAAGTAATCTAAAACTGAAATGTTTTTGTGGTTTTATTTAGCTGTTTTAGATGATGATTTAAACAATTGAAATAATCAATACTTCAGTAAAACATTCCTATTATTAAATTATAAATATGCAAGCATTTATACCAAATAAAGTGGATCACATAATTTTTCTGTCATGTCACCATATTTAAGTACTTTGGAATTTCAGCAGTCCTGTTATACACTGAAAATGGAAATATCCTTCATGTGTTTGTTCAATGCCACTTTCAGCTGAGAACAATCCATGTATCCATGTATCCGTGACAACAGTTTAGTGACTAATTGGGCTGTACCATATCCATGTCCACCTTGAGAATAAGTATTCAGTTCTGATTTTGCACGCAAAAACTTTACAACTTGGAAAGATCTCAAGTTTATGAGGATCAGAATTTAATACTTTTGTGGATCTAGGATCTCACTGAGCAATGTTTCCATTTTTAAGGTGCTATAGTAGTCCATTATATGATACTTCATAATTTGTAGATTACTCCCCCACTCACCAGGGAAGATTGGAACCCATCCCTGCCGTCTCTCCCTATGTATTTCTTTTTCATGTTATCTTTCAAGTCCTCCATAGAGAATCTATGCCATGCATTGGAGATCTTTCCCGAGTCTTTTAATGTTTTGTGAATACCAATATCCCACTTGAGCTGTCCATCTTTATCCTCTATTCTCACTACAAGTCTGGTCCCAACCTCTTTTCCCAAAAATACACATTCTTAATATTTTTTATGCCTTTTCTTGCATGCAAGTCAAAATACACAATATCATATGGCCTACTTATAGTTACTATTCATTCTTTCATTGCCCTGAAGTTTAAGAGGCAGTGATGTTCTATGTCTTTCAGCCATATAGCATCACAGGTGCCAGTAGTGTTTAAAGGATGGACTTGAAAATAAGAGAGCAACTTGGGATAACTGAAAGTATTTCATGATTTTCTAAATGAAATCCAGTCCATTCTCCTTCACTTATTTACTCTGGACCCAGATCATTGTCTATCTGCAGTGCCTAACTAAGATTATATACACTAATGGATTAACTTAATGGGCTACCCCTCTGGCTGTCATAAACTGGGCAATATGCTTTCTTCAATCGCTTGGTTTTTCCCGTGTAGATTTATATATTGTTGATAGTCAGTTGTTTCCTGTCAGTTAAGATATAGTCATATTGATTTTTTTCATGTTCCATGATACTATGTTCAGTGCCTTCTGATTCTTTTCTCAAAAGAAGAATGATATAATAGACTGATAGATTTAGAATTGGAAGGAACTTTAGATTTCATTTTATAGATGAAAAAACTGAGACCCAGAGGGGTTAAGTGATATGCCCAAGACCACTCAAGTAGTGAGTGGCAAAACAAATGTGAGGCTTTTAAACAATTTACAAGCCTTTGGTTTGTTTTATGTCATCATCCCAAATAATGTCTTCTAACCTTTTTTTTGCCTTTCACCCCTCTTCAATTTTTGCTTAAAAGCCACCAATTATCAAGATGTATTCTGATTTGGTTTGGAGAATCTCGTTAGCCCTTAGTAAGATTTCTCTACTTATACAAAGTGTTCCTCAATCTTATTCTATCCCTCTTCCATTACAATATGATGATTACTGTCATGGAAAAGAGAGCAAAGTGTGCTAAGAATCTGAGTTTTTAGATCATCTACCAACATTACTTTAGCTTTTGGTTAACAAGACTTAAGCAAATAGAGTCCTGTCTAAATTCTTAAATAGGATAATAAATATTATTTTTATGTTTCATTTTTAATATTTAAGATGTAGGCACATAAAGAGATAGTAGTAGTTGAATTGATATAGTCAATAAATTAATTTGAGAAGGAATGAATATAGATTACCTTCCATCTATTCTATATGTATCTTGTATTTACTTATTTACATACATGTTAGCTCCCCCATTAGAATGTAAATTCCTGGGACTGTTTTTTGCCTTTCTTTGTATCCCCAGAATTTAGCATGGTGCCTATGTCAGATAAGGTGCTTTTAAAATATTTGCTAATTGATTGATAGTTGCAACCCACAGTTTAAGAAGCACTGAAGGGATTGAGAATGGAAAAAGTTTAAGAAGCTCTGGTCTAGATTAAGACTTTACTTTCGTTTTTGTCTTTTTTTTTTTAAGATAAAAGATCCCTTTTTCTCCACAATAACTAAAATTTTACTTCCTGTCCTCTTCTGTTCATACTAAAAGGATCCAATAAACACATGAAGACAGACTACATCAGTATTTTTTAATACTGTTTGAACAATTATTTAGGGTTATCTTGAAATCTTGAATCATTTTTAAAAATTTAATATTAACTTGTCACATTGTTATTTGATTCTGACCAACAAATACTATACAGAAGTTACTAGGGTTGGACTAGTTTTTTATGTGTGTGTTTTATTCATGTATTTTGGTTGTTTTTTCTTTAAATACTACTCGATAACACTTCTCAGTAAGTCCCTGCCTCCACTTCTCTACCTTGTAACAGGGAAAGAAAGGAAATAGTTGAACAAAATATACAGGATAGCTACAATTTCCTCATCCAGAGTTAGTGTAGCCAAACTACACTAGTTCATTTGTAGCCCAAAGATTGTAATTCTGTTGACAGTGTCTCTAAGTGACTAGACTCATAGTGGGTAATTTCCAGTGCTAAGAATCAAAAGTGGATTTAGATGGTTTTAATCTACCTTGGGGATCTAGATTGTTCCCAGACAGAGCCAGTGCTTTGTTTCTGTGTAAGACTCTTAGGGACATCTCAGGTTCTACCATTAAATGACATGTAACTGTGAAAGAGCCTAGAAACAATAATGTTCAGCAGAATTAAGACTGACTTGACATGTAATGAGTCAAATTAGAAAGGATTTATTTCAGTGCCCTCTCTGTGCCCATACCTGTACATATATTCCATATCGTATGTAGATGCTGTAAGGGATGTAAACCTGTTTCCTGCCCTCATGTAAATAACACAATAGCTGGGGAGACAAAATAAAATTAGTAAAGAAAAATTAAACAAAATATAGCACCCGTTTGTACTAAAAATCTTAAAATCAGGACATAGAAGAACTGTTTTTAATGTGATGGTAAAAGGACATATTTAAAACTGAAAGCTAGGATTATTTACAATAGAGAAACACTGAAAGATTTTCTAGTAAGCACAGAAGTGAAGATGGCACCTCTCCTCCAACTACTATTATTTAATTGAATGTTATAAATACTAACTATAGCAATAAGATAGGAGAGGAAAATTATAGATATAATATCATCAAAGAAGAGAACAAATTTGGAGGTAATATAATGATTTATTTGGAAAACTCCAGATGATCAGCTAAGAAATTGATTAAAACAATTAAATAGTAGGATAAAAAATCTACAACAATCATCTGCATTTTTATGTCCCAAGAAAAACTAGCAGAAAATTACAAATTCCATTAAAAATAACTACAAACTATATGAAATGAGAGCAAACCTATCAAGACACACCCAATAAAATAACAGGATGCAAAATATCCTGGCAGGGGGCAGCTGGGAGAGTGGAGACAATTACAGTGACAAGGCAGATGTCAAAATGGCTCGCATGAATAGATGGCTAAGCTTTGAAGCAGGGTGTAATTCGGGGCCAGTTAGACATAGTGGCCTAGGTGATTCTGCACTTATTCACATGTAAAGACAGCTCTAATTTGTAGTTTTCTAAGTCAACGTAGGATCTGTAGGGATCCATTTCTGTTTAAGTTTGATACCATTGGTAGGCAAATGGTGATGAAGACCTAAACTAGAATGGTGCTCATATGAGTAAAGAGAAAGAAAAAAATTAAGAGATGTTGTGTCAGTAGAGTTGACAAGATCTGGCAACAATTTGGATGGAGGGGGCTTTGAGATTATGAATACTGAATGATTATAAAGATGGTAGTTCCTTCAACAGAAATATCTCCAGTATTTGAAGACATGTTCACCCTATGTAGTATTCTCTTTTCCAATCTAAATGTACTCAATGTACTCCTATTATAACATATTATACTATATTTTATATGTGTATACATTTATATATTATAATATATAACATATATGTGTATGTTACAATATGAACCCAAGATTATTCATTATACTGATTATTTTCCCTTGGGCACTATTGAGTGATACTCAGAACCGAATGTGGTATCCAGACACAGTCTGATGGAGGTAGAATACAGTGGTAGTATCACTTCTATATTCCAAGATATTATACCTCTCAATGTACCCTAGGATTGTTTACTTTCTTAGTTTTATATCATACTGTTGACTCATATTGAACTTATAGTCCACCAAAACCCCAAGATCTTTTGCAGATGAACCACTATATAGTCAAGTCTACAACATATTGTATTTATGAAGTTAATTTTTTAACCTACACATGAGACTTTCTCTGTATTCTTCTTACACTTAAAGCTTCCAAAATATCCATTACAGGTTATATGCCATAGGCACTTTCTGCTTAACCCATGGATTCCCCTTTTCCACTATGCCTTATTCTCAGAAAAACACCAGTTATTCCAAAAGTCAGAGACGACACTGCTCCATTGGCAGGGCATACTTCCCTCCCCCACCCCCTGCCCACCGCCCAATCGATCTATACGCTCTCTTGTTGATCTTTTCTTCTCTACATTTGCCTGAAAATCTCCACTCTGAGTTTATGCTTTCCCACTCCTCCAGGTACCAATTGCTTCCAGAGATCCCAACTACTCCCCTACCAGGACAAGAAGACTCTTGAGGCACCAAAAATGTCCACGCCTCATCCATTATCAAGTCCTCATCTCCCTTCACACATAGGAGCATTCATCAGTGGGTCTCCCTCCTACCTCCAAAGCAAGGCCTTCTTTCTTTCCTCCCTTTTTCAATTTCTCCCTTCTTCCTCACCCATTCCCCTGTAGGTTCTTCCTGGAACCACAGAAGCCACCTTTCCCTCATTGCTGGCCCTTGATTTTACCCAGCACATAACTCACTCCTCTCTATCCTCTTGTTTCCCACCCCCCCTTTTCATGTACCTTTCCATTTTGTAATGTAGTCTCACAAAACAAGCATTACCTACAGGCAGGATGTGACCAAGTCTAATGCCCCCATCCACCTTTTCATTGTTGCTTCTCACAGATTTCAATCTTCAACACTGTCTCCTTGGGTCTATTAGAAAAAAGTCTTCCTGATCTTTGTGTTGTCACTCTGTTGTTGCTGTGGTCTGCATGTATTCACTCCTGCTGCATTTCTATTATTTGGGATGTTTGAGATGCAAATAATCTTTTTAGTTCTGGTTTTCTTTCTAAAAATGTTTCAAACTCTTTATTATATATTTTTTTCTTTAGCTTTAGGCTCAGGTTTTCAGGATAGGCCACCCTGGGCCACTTTTTGAGCTCCAGTCCCCTTTGGAAGACATTATTCCATTCCCTCCTCCTTTTTCCAATGACTGCAAAATAATCTGCAGTATTCAAATGTCCTTTCCTTTGTATTTGAAAGTCTTTTTTCTGATGGCTTGCAGAACTTGTTTCTTAATTGAAATGTTAAATTTAACCACTATGTATCTTGGAGATTTTGCAGCCTTGAGTTTTTTTTTTCTAAAGGCAATTTGTGAATTCTTTCCATTGGAATTTCATGTTCTGTGTTCAGGAGTTCTGAGAAGTTCTCTTCTGTTTTTTCCTTCATTATGCTGTTAAGGTTTTTTTTGTCCTATTGTGCTCTTCTGGGAGACATATGGTCCTTTAGGTTGTTATCTCTGCATCCTGTCTTCAAGATCCATGTTTTGCTTGCATAGTGAGCATGTTTTCTTTTAATGTTCTTATTTTGCTTCTCTTCTTTAGGTTGCCTTTCACTTTGTGTATTTGCATTTCCAATTTATATTCTCTCTTTTGTTTCTTTGGTAAGGTTTGCTTATCATTGCAGATTCAAGTTTTCCCATTCAGCTCATTATTTTTGATGTGCAAGACATAAATTCTGTTCTTATACTACTTATTTCTCTTTTAAACAATTCAAGAAAAGGGTAGCTAGGTGGCATAGTGGATAAAGCATTGGCCCTGGAGTCAGGAGGACCATAGTTCAAATCCGGCCTCAGACATTTACTAGTTGTACAAGTTGCTTAACACTGATTGCCTTTAAAAAAAATCAGTAATAGGATGTTATGGTTCTAGGTTCTCCTGAACTTCCATAGAGTCTCATTAAAGGTTGTAGTGTTTTTCTTCATTTTGCATTATTTACTTGTAAATGCCTGAACTCATTTGCTATATCCGGAGGCCATATTATTCCTTTTACTTTTACTGTTTTTCCTGTTGGTTTATCTGTGTATATTCAAGATCTTTAAGATTTCTTCTACCTGGAATCTTAGGTACTTGCAGTCTCACCCCATCACACACACACACACATATTTTCCTTATCTGACTTCCTCCCTCTGATTATTGTTTCCTTAGGGTATACATCTCAAAGTATCTCATCCTTCTCCCACATTAAATAATTCATAGTTCACCCTTCCAGGTCTCTGCCTCAACTGACTTTTGACTGGCCAGAACTGGCTCCAGCTGGATGCTGTGTTGTTATCTCAGGCCTGGTGGAGTGCTGCACAGTTCCCTACATGCAGTGTCCTATCCTAGTGATCTTTCCCACTCCCTCTTTTCCTCAGTTCTTTGATCTTACACCAGCAATTCAGAGCTTGATGGCACTGTCAGTTCACAGCCTACTTTCCCTGGCATCAGCAGTCCAGAACTACCAACAGTTCAGAGCTTTGCAGCCTTGGTGCTTCCAGGTTGCAGGCACCAGCAGACTTTTGCTCCTGAAGGACTATGGCCAAGCTGACTGTCAGAGCTCAATAAAACTTCCATAGCCTGGAGCCAAGGTCTCAAAAGCACTGGAAAGAGGCAGGGGGACAGAGGTTTAGGCGTGGGTTTTGATGTAAGCCTATGTTGTATCCTTGGATCTGCTAGTGCAGCCTCACTGCTGGTAGTGTAGGAGGTAGGGAAGGGGAGAGTACTGAATGAGCTTAGGCAATAACTGTCGGTTCTTGAGTTTTAGGGGTTTTTTTAACCTTATTTTGGATTCATGGTGTCCTAGACCATGGAAACAGCCGAAATTGCTTTATCTTTGGAACATCATTTCTGTTTTGGGGAGGTTTGAGAAGTCATGGAGATTGAACAAAATGGCTAGTCACTAGCTAATCACTGTCTTGTCTGTAGTTTGTGTCATGCAGAATATGCACAATAAGGCTGGAAAGACGGATTGGGGCTTTAGAGATTTAAATACCAAAGAGAGGAGTCTCTATGTTATCCTAGATTTAGTAGGGAACCACTCTAATTTACTGAGTAGGAAAGTGACACAGTCAGACTTATACTTTAGGAGAATCAATTTATAACCTATTTGAAGATAGATTGGAAAGGGGGAGAGACTTGAAGCAGGGAAGAGACCATTAGGAGGCCATTTCAGTAGTCCAAGAGGGAGCTCATTGTATCAGTAAGGCAAGATTCATATTGATGGTGACCACGAATATGCCTGTATAATTCAGAATTGCAAAGTATAAGAGATTCTGTATAGAAGGCAGAAGAATTAAAACATTTATTCAGACACAAGAGGATCAAATCCCAGAACCAATAACCCCAATTCGACATAGCAGTAATTGTATTCCAAAACCAGTAAGTCCACCTCAATGTAACAGCAAGAAGATTAAAGCACAGTATCACAGCAAAGAGCAATACCATCTTATAACCTTCCCTTCTGCTAGGGCCTTCCCATAAACACTCACTCATGAATCCTAACTGTCTGCTTGCCTGCTTTCTCTCTTCCCACAGTTCTGAAAGCCTTTGCAGTTCTCAGAGCCCTTCCAGTTCTCTCTGTCTCTCCGTCTCCCTATTTCTTTCAGTTCTCCATCTCTCTTGCATTTCTCTCTTCTTCTCCTCGCAGGTGTCTGGTCTGAGCTTAATGGCTACCCACAGAGTGTGTATGTATGTGTATATGTAAAGTTACATGGAAAGTAACAGGATTCAAAACCGAGTCCTTTGATTACGAAGTCAATGTTCTTTCCCTGGCACCATACTGGTGTGAATATGCATACTTTTTTTAACATTTATATATAAATGAATGAATAAAAAGGTAGTTTTCATGTGCCTACTGTGTGTGAAGCTCTGTCCTAAGGCAAGTTGAGGCTAGATTGTGAAGAGATTAAATGCCAAAGAGAGAAATCTACATGTGATCCTGTGCTAAGGCACTAGGGATACAAATACAAGCAATCAAGATAGTCCCTGACATCAAGGAGCTTACATCCACAAGGGGGTAGCATATGTGGCATGGTTTGAAAATTTCCCGAAGGTGATATGGTTCCCTGGTATTGGGTGAAATAAAGGGTCCTGAGTGAGGGGAGAGGGGGCAGATTCTGCATTTCAGTTGAAAGAGGATAGGGAGGATAGAATTAGGTGACATGGTTTGGAAATGGTCTGGAAATATCTGTGTTTCAAAATAAATCATTGAAGTCATCATTGAATTAGTATTAGTTATAAGAATATTTAGTAATCCTACATTGCTTATTTGGAAATTCCAGTTGTTTCTTTTCATATGCAAGTGATAAGAAATTTATTACATCTCAAAAATGTATGCATTAGATTTATATAACATGATTTACATATAGATGCAGCTTAATTTTATTAATACCTTTAACGAAAGCATGTATGTTAAGTTTTTAGGTGTAATATCTCCTTGTACAATTGTTAATGCCCATCTAATTTCATGAAAATGCTTTTTTTCTTAGTTCCATTAGCAATTTCAGATTCATTACCAGTAATTGAAAAAAAAGTTTCACATCGTTTTCCATTTATATATCAGTTCAGAAAACAATTGCCACCAAAGGTAAGACAAAATTTAGAAATAATTATTTTGGAATATTTAGATTTGGTAAATGTATTATAGAATGTTTTACTTATTGGAGTTACAATATACTCTTAAAATATGATATTAAAAATAGTCATGTTTTTAGCAATGATCTTTAGTGTGAAAGTAGAAACACTCTTCTTCTAAGTTTTTAACTAATAATTTATAATTCCCCAGCACAGTATGATATTAAAATATCCTGTCACAGAATTTGTCATTTTTAATAAATTACCATTTTAATAATTTTTAATAAATTATTCATTGTTCATTTAAATCATTCTTATAAGGTAATGTTTTACATACTTCAACATGGTTCATATACTGGCATAAAGTTCCTTTTCATTGAATATTCGTTTACCACACTTTCCCCCAACTATAGATGTTCATTTTTGCATTTCATTATAATAGCTTTTTGTGTCAAATTAATAGTCATTTGGGATATAGTCATAAATCTTTTGGCTCATAAAACACAGTAGTTGAGAAATTATATCAATAGCAACCCATGCAGCTAGAATTTAAATCTGATATAACTTGCCTTGTATATAGGAAAAACATATGCAAGTTATACAGTCCTAAAGACAGAGCAGTTATGAACCATAGAAAACAAGATGGGTTTCCTCTGACTTGTTTTTTTTTCCTCTGCTTTTCTGTCATGCTCTCATTTCATCAATAAAAAATTCTGACAGAGTAGCCATTATTCCTTTGCCTTTTGGTATTAGAGCCTAGGCTGATAGCCAGCAAAGAGGCAGAGAAACAAATGGATGCACTGCCGACACTTAAGCTAATAAATGAACTCAGCTCACAGCTGCATCTGCTGACTGCTTATGTGCCCCTGGTTAACATCAACCTTGTTTCCCTTTCCAGCATCATGGAGCTTTTCTTCGGACAGATACAAAATCATCAAGAGGGCCAATAGTTCCTAGGGGAACACAAGTATTCCAAAGTGCTGCAAGGTCACGCTTAGCAGAACAGTCAAAAACAGAAAGAGGAAACTCAATGACAAGTACAGAGACCTCTTCCAGTTTCTGCCAACACCTTTTCCAAAGGTCACCAATTTCTGAATGTCGCTTATCAGAAGCAGAAGTCAAAGGAGCAACCAAAGCATACCTCACAGCTCCTGGGAAGGAGCAAAAGAGTCCAGGAATTTCTGGGATTGCTGAAGTAAATTTTATCCTTCCCACCATAGAGGAGCCTTTGTATCCACCAATCAAACAGAGTTTTTGAAAAATCAGCAGTTGAATTACCCCTAACAAATAACACAGACTGATACTCCCATTAATTCCTGAAATGGAAAGAATCTAGACTCACTGTACTGACAGCTGTTTGCTTTTCTAGTACCGATAACCAAAAATACTAGCTGACCCCGGCTTATTTTTAGAGAGAACATGACACTCCTTTGACTAAAAAACAACAGTACTCTATTTTGTTTTCTGAAAAACCTATATGCTTCAAGGATGGTAGAAGAATTTGCTGTTTCCTTAAACTACTTTGTTTACATTTTGAGGTCAGACATTTTGCATAACACAATGCCACTGAATTTAGAATTAGAACACCTAGCTTAGTGATAATGGCAAAATTCCTTGACTTCTCCAGATCTTTCTTGTCTTTAGAAACAGAATAAGAATATTACACTATTCCTCTCACCTCTGAGAGAACACCATGGGGAAAGCACTTTGTAAACTATAAAGTGCTATATAAATATGAGCTGTGATTATTAATAGTTATTTAAATATTAGAAACGATAATGAAATATACCCACTGTTTGCCTCCCGATGGAGAACTGACTGACTCAGAACAAATTGAAGCATATTTTCTTCTTTTTCTTTTTGACATGGCTAATACAAGAATTGGTTTTTGTATGGCTATACATACCTTGTAACACATATTATTTTTTCTTGCCTTCTCAATGGGTGAGGGAAGAGGAAGAGAATTAAAAACTGAAAATACAATAAAATTGAAAATTCATAAATGAAAATCTGTTTTTAAAAGAGAATACTATCTCAGTCCTTCATTCTTATGGGTACAATGTGATAAAACTAATAATTAACAAGAGAATCATCCATCATAAAAAGAAGAAACTATAAGAAAATCATGTCAGTTTTATTTTTCAAAAGCCAGTTACTGCGAATTCATCATTTTATAGTTTTAATGTCTAACATGTTCTCTTAGTAGTAGTATTTATTATTACCGTAAAGGTAAAAATGGTTTCACACAGTGCTTTAACATACCAGATTTACCTCAAGACCCAACCAAGCACAGAAGTTCATTATTTGCAAAATATGTAAAAAGGCAATTTCAGTAATATAAGCTGTTCGTAATATAGAAATTGTTGTATTTTTTATTTGGCTAATGATATTGCTCTAGATAATATCATAATGTTAAATATGAGCTCCTGTTAATTTCTAATAAATTCATTGAAGCCGCATTTACATTTCTTTTGCCAGCTATGTTTAGTTATTTGTTTTAAGGTCCCTATAGTTCATTACAATCATTATTACCTGACAGTAAGAAATAATATTCTTAAATTTCATAATTACTTGTGAATTGTACATTGTATATAAGGATCTTAGGGCTCTCAGTGAGGCTCCACCCAATTTCATTTAAGGGGCAGCTAGGTGGCTCAATAGATAGAGTGCTGGGCCTGGAATCAGGAAGACTGTAGTTCAAATCTGGTTTCAGACACTTATTAGCTGTGTGCCCTGGGGCAAGTCACTTAACCCTATTTTACCTCACTTTCCTCATTTGTAAAATGAACTGGAGAAAGAAATGGCAGACCATTCCCGTATCTTTGCCAAGAATGCACCAAAAAGGGGTCAGAAGAGTCAGACCCAACTTAAAAGACTAAGCAACAGCAACCACCACACTTAAATATTCATAGAATAATAGCTTTCAACAAGTTAGAGGACATTGAGAAAACTAACAAAAATAACATTTTTAGGCACATACCTCAAAGAGATAAACTATGACAAACTATTTCCCTTACTAAACTGTGTTCTCTAATAAGAGAATTTGTCCCTATATCTCCCCCAATACCTAGTAATACCCATAGTACATACTCTAAAAACATTTGTTGAATGAATGGTACACTTATAGGTAGAATCCCAATTAATGAATATGCTAATGGCCTCTAGCCCTAGCATTACCAATTAAATAACATTTTACCTCCATATACCTTTGTACCCTTCAAAACATTTTCACAGTACTTATTTCCATTTATCCTCTCAAACATCCCTATAAAACAGGATAAGTTTTAGCATCCCTATTTTACAAAAAAAAAAAAGTAAATAGATTGAGGAAGTTAAAGAATTTTCCTAAAATCAAGCAGCTAGGTTATAGAGAACCAGGACTAGAACCCAGTTCCCTGACATTTAGTCCATGAGAATGGTTCAAAAAGAAAGTTTATAAGGATAATTACTCATATTTATGCATGCTCTAGTAATTTTACATCCCCCTCTGTCCAATCTCCTCCCTACCCAACCCCCCAATCTCTTACTCTAAAGCTGCCTACTGATTTCACCATTCTCAAGCTCTCACTTCTCTTCCAGGCCATCATTCATACACTGGCTATACTCTCCTCCCTTCCCCATCTTGACCTCCAGGTAAACCAGTTCAACTCTACACTTGTCTCTTCTTTCAAATCCCTTTCTCCATTATCCTATTACCAATCTTTCCCTGGCAAAGCTCAACTGAGTATTACTTTCAACATTCACTCCTACTTGTGTGAGTTGAATGAAGCTGGAGAAAATCATGAAACCATGCTGACTGGATGCACTAGAAATTTATGTTACATAATCTCAACTGGACCCTCATTGCAGCAAGGCAGTCCCTTTACACATCCCTAATTGACTTAAAAGACACCATCTTTTGTCTCAGGCCATCTTCACTGGCTTTCCTCCTTCCTTGTAATTTTCTCCTTCCTTATTTCTACCTCCTGGCTTTCTTCAAATACCTGGTAAAATCCCACCTTCTACAAGAAGCCATTCCTCATCCTCAATACTAGTCCCTTCTCTCTACTGATTATCGCCAATATTTTCTGTATATATCTTGTTTGTATATGGTTATTTCCCTGTTATCTCTACTATTGAACTGTGAGTTCCTTAAGAGCAAGGTTTCTTGCTGGCCTTTTTTGTATCCCCAGAACTTAATATAGTGCCTGGCACATAATAGGCACTAATAAATGCTTATTGACTTGACATGACTAAAGCAATACTTTGTCAGGATTTTTTGGGTAACCCAAGACAATGGATTCACAAGGATCAGATCTAGTCCTGGAGGCTAGACTCTGAAGGGCAATTTTTTTCTCTTTCATTCATGTGCCCTCAGGAAATCTCCAAAATATAGCTTATATATTACTCATTTTTTATTTTCCCAAAAGACATCAGATTTCCCACCTATCCGGTAATTCCCCCTTAGGATAAACACACTTTGTAGATCTGATGAACAGTCTCTTCAGGTTGAACCTACGCTTTCTGAGCAACTTATAGTGTTAACAAAAACTAGCAGGAAATGATAACTTCCATTCAAATTAACTACAGAATATATAAAATATCTAGGAGTAAACATTAAAACACATTCATTTAAATCAGGGTTAGCAAGATTAGGGTCTCTTTCTTACTCCCCCTGCATTTCCCACCTCATTGTCATCATCATCAAAATGGCAAGCAAAAATTCATCCAGAAAGGTGGAATACTGGTGATGTTGTGTCAAGGAGATAGCCATCAAATGCAAAAAGTGAGGGAGACTGAAGAAATCAATATCTTCATGACAGATGTTTAAATCTATTGGGAAGCTATATGAAAAAAAGGACCAACAAGTAGTTTTGTTCTTGTAATAAAATTAGCTATTTAAAAACACCTTGTAAACTTGCTTTTTAAGTGTCTTTTCTACATATTTCTTGTGATTATGTGAAAGACATTTATTGAACTCTTGAGCTTTGAGTTTCCTCTGGGCTGCATGATTTTCCTACATAACATATTTCTTGGTTCTAGTACATCTATGGACCAAAAGTAATCAGGTACTCTATAAATTGCTGCCAAATTTCTCTGTAACTATTAAATATACACCTGATCTGTATATTAAGTCAAAATATGTAAATAGAATTAAAAGTGCAGAAATATTTCTAAACTGGAGTCCCTATGATGGAAAAGACTATTTTAAAGCAAATAGTTGCTCCATGCTTTCCATTAGTTTAACCCAGTACAATAGCTGACGTCTAATGCAATATATGTTCTAATAAGAAAAACACATAGCAAAATAACTCCATATTCAAGTAAAAAGGAGAAAATTTTTATAACTGAAAGCAATATATTAAAATCTATGAAATTGTATTTTTTTTCTTTGAAGCTTAGTAGGAGATGAATGTCTAGATTACGAGTGGATGGATGGATGGATGGATGGATGGATGGATGAAAAAGCCTTTATTAAGTCCTTACTATTTGCAAGCCACTGTGCTAAGTAGTGGGGATACAAATAGAAAAGAAAGACAGCACCTAGGAGGAGAGAATACAGATAGGACAGTGTGCAACAGGACCAATGAAAAGGATCAGTGGTCTTAAGTGTGAATTGGCAAGATAGCTGGTAATGCATCTTTAGTGTCATTTCTTTTGATAAAACCCTATACCTGATGCTGAGCCAGTTTCCAGTGCCAAAAATCTTATTTTCTGTCTTTAATTGTTGTGACAATTAAAAGGACAAGTGCTCCAACACCTGGAGGGGGAGCTCCAAGGTCAAATCTCCACAAGGGTTGATCCCCCTGAAAGGTAGCTGAGGGTGCCAGGCTTCCAGTTAGAGGGAAGAACCTCAGGGGCAAAGGGTACTTCAAGGATAAATAAAGGTCTGGGTAATAAGAAACTGACCAATTCCAATTAACACCAAAGTGGTCGTTTATTTAAGAATGAATCCAAGAACTAACTGTAGGGCTGAACTTTTTCATTATAGAAAAATAAAGACGAAATCTAGAACTGAAAAGAAAAGTGCCACTTCCATCAGAAATAATTACAATAAAGTTATTCTGTTCTAGGACTGTCATTTTAACTCTTTAGAAGTTTTCATTTCTAAAATTATATTTTGAAGTGGTAAAGTCTGGATGAAAAATGATGAAATTTTAAAAGAAAAATAAATGATTGATTTGACCACAGGGAATTTCAGGTTTGCTTTTGGTTTTGTCCAGCCCTATAATTTCACTAGTTTAAGGAACTTTAGGTAAGTAAACTCCACCTAGTAAAACAGATCACCAGCTGTTCTACAGTTTATGTTTGCAGAGAGCTTCATTTCTATCTCTCTTTACTTGGAGAGGTACTAAAAGGTGACTAGTATTTTGAAATGGTAATAATGAAGCACTGTCAATTGCACTCAAAACCATTAATACTCTGGTTAACATCTACCTCTAACATTTGGTAAAGGGAGTTTCTTTATCCAAAAGTCTCTTATACCAATAAAAAACAGGCTTATTCCCTGTCCACGAAACCAATGAAAGCACCAATGTAGACTACTGAGTGGAAAGTCCAGCTCACTGTCAACGAATTCAAACAGTTGAAAACTCATGAGTTCCATAGTTCTTTAATCCCTTCTTCTCTCTAATCTTCTGGCAGCCTTGTATTAAAATAGATATCAGAAGAAGGAAGGTGAGGTGGGGTAGAATTTTCTGCTTCTTCCTACCTACATTAGAAGTAAGGAGGACTTCAGAAACTCAAGTCCATATACCCAAAGGGCAATCAAACCATACCTTTGATCCAGCAATACCACAACTAGATCTGTATGCCAAAGAGATCATAAAAATGGCCCAAAGGACCCACATGTACAAAAATATTTATAGCACCTCTTTTTGTGGTGTCAAAGAATTGGGAACTGAGGGGATGCCCAAGTTGTGGTATGTAAATGGGATGAAATACTATTGCTCTATAAAAAATAAGTAGGTTGATTTGAGAAAAACCTGGAAAAACTTACATGAACTGATGCTGAATGAAGTGAGCAGAACCAGGAGAACATTGTACACAGGAACAGCAACATTGTGTGATGATTAACTATGATCGACTTAGCTCTTCTCCACAATACAATGATCTAAGACAATTCCGAAAGACTCCTGATGGCAAAGGTTATCCACATCCAGAGAAAGAACTATGGATTCTGAATGCAGATTGAAGCATACTATTTTCGCTTTGGGGGGTTGTTGTTGTTGTGTGTGTGTATTTTTTCCCTGTTGTTCTGTTTCTTCTTTTATAACATGACTTATGTGGAAATACGTTTAATATGATTGCACACGTATAACCTATGTCATATTGCTTACTGCCTTAGGGAGGGAGGAAGAGAGAGGAGGGAGAAAAATTTGAAACTCAAAATCTTATAAAGAATCAATGTTGAAAACTATCTTTACATGTAATTGGAAAAAAATAAAATATTGTTTAAAAAAAAAGAAAGAAACTCAAGTCCATTGCTATACTTGCACCTTGGAAGAAATCTTTGATTTTCAGAAAGTAAGACTCCCAACTCTGCAGAATGGGAACTGGAATAGAAACTTGAATCCAGTTCAACTCACCAAGCAAGCCAACTGAGTGCAAGGCACTTTGATAAGCTCCTGAAATACAAAGGCAGAAATGAAAACCAGATCTTGCCCCACCAGAAGGGACAAATAAGTCAACATAAATTCAAGATAATATCAGAGAATGTGCTAACAACTGGAGAGATCAAAACCTTCCCAGAGGAGTGGCACATGAACCGAGCTTTGAAGGAAGCTAGAAATTTTATGAAGCCATGATGAGGAAGAAGTGCATGCCAGGCATGGAGGTATAGCCTAAGCAAAGGTGTGGAGGGAGGGGATAGAATTCTGGATTTAGGGAATAGCAAGTAGCTCAGGGGAGTATTATAAAATAAGTCTGGACAGATGGAGTAAATCATAAAACAGCAGTCAAAAACAGGTCAATGAACTTCAAATCTTCAAAAAAAAAAATAGTGGCTGTCTATTGACTCTTACTGAGCACTCCCTGGTTAACATAAAATGAAGGGAAATAGTAATCCCTTGGGTACTGAGAAGAATAAGGTTTCTCTTGCGTTAGCTTCAAAATCCTTTGACATGGGTGGAGTGAGAGTTTATGACTTATATAACAGACAGAGGCCAGCATTTCAGTTCCTAAAGTCCTCGCTAACTTCCTGGCAGTCTTTAGAGGATGATTCCTTGGGGTATACTTGCTGTTGGTGTAGCCTGTATGCTGTAGTCATAATTGTCTGCCAGGTGTACTGTTTTTATTGTTAGCAAATGTCACTCCACCCAAGTCAGGATTTTCAAAGATTCCTTGGATGAAAGGGAGCTTCTCATCTCTCCCCCCCACTTTTTTTTAAAGTATGTTATGACAGACATTTGGTCTGTTCCTCTAAAACAGCTATGCAGTCCAGCAAAATTCTTTAGAGCCCAAAGAGTGACCTTAATTTCTTTTTAAGATTTGATTTTCTTTTGATTTTTTCCAAAAAAGTTTTAAAATCTTTGATAGGTTGATAAATTAGTTTTCATGCTTATGTATGGGTATTTGGTAACATCCAGTTAGGGACAAAGAAAGAATACTACTGATCTGAACAATTCCTCCATTTTAAAATGCCAATAACTGATAGGTCAGGTTGACGGAAAAGTTGGAAAGGGCATAATTATTACCATGCTTTTGACACTCAGGCCAGCACCTCCTCCTCTGCACTAGAACCTTGGAATCTGCCCTTGGAACAATCTTGAGCTCTGATTGATTAGTTTTCCCTTTATTTTGTCAGGATGCAAGCCTCCTGTCATCTCTATTTCATAACCATGATGGATATATACCACTCCCCCTTTAATGCTCCATTTTATCTATGTATTTTTCTTCCATTAGAATGTAAGCTTCTTGAGGACAGGGACTTTTATTCCATTGTCTTTGTACCCCCAGGACTTACCATTGTACAGTAATAAATGTACTATCTATCTATCCATCTTTCTATTCAAATTTGAGAATTAAATAGTAAATTAGATGTCATTTGGGGAATAGACAAATGAAAGATCAAAAAGTCAGCAAGAGACTTCTGTCCAAAACAGTCTGAGAGTGTCTAAAAAGGAATATTAAAAAATGTCCTTCTTTATGCCACCTTCCTCCAAAAAAATCTACAGCTTTCTGCTTGTCCACCAATCTCTTTTCCTTTCCAGAAAACCTAGTAAGAAAGAAAAAGAGGAAGGGAAAAACCAAGCACCAACACATAACTTGTGCTCTGAGATGAATTTGCCTTGGTTTCACTAGTCCTATTTGGATAGTCTTTGGGAAAAATACCATCCTTCATTTCATTACAAACAGAAGGCTTTGCCTGTTTGAAGATGTGAAGGTTGGCATAACTAAAAGATTAACACCTGTTGTAACAGTTGTTCTTAACTTGTTTCCAGTGCATAACAGACATGCCAGTAATGGGAGAGTACAGAGGTAAGCCCCCCAGAGGACTGACTGCCTCTACAGATGAGGACACTAGATCCAGAATGGAATGCTTTTGGCTGGGAAAGTTCTGAGATTTGGCAGTAGGCCCTCTGCATAGTTATAAGAAGGAAGGCAAATAGTTGAGTGCATAGCCAATATAATTCAGGAAAGTACTAATGCATGGTTCCCTTTCCTAATCATTACTTAGGAGAGAAATGACCATTTCTCTCATCTATTAATAACTAGTTTTTGAGATTAAGATTTTCCCTTTCTGTTTCCTCATTCAGAAATAAACCCCTGTAGGTTATTTAACCCATCTCAAAAGGACTTTGCTGGTAGATGAGATTGCCCAAATCCTCTGGGCATGTGCTTTTCATCTTGTGTGGGACCCCACCCAACTAAAAAACCTTACCAAGAGAATCTAATCTAGGTGCTTTCAGCCCTTCGTGTTCTACTCAGGAGGTTTGGGTGGAGGTAGATCTCTTTGTCTAGATTTATTTAAGCAGGGTCGTCTGGACTGAGATGAGTATGAATGATATAATCAAAGTCAGGTCCTAGCCCCTCATTAGGATAGGCCCACCCCTAATTATAATATTCATTCTCATTAATTGTTAACCAATCAGAGATGATTTCCACCTGTGGGAACACCCACTGATCCAAGGATATATAAGCATGGATCAACCTCCATGATTCATCTTTGGTTTGACCATCATTTTGTTATCTGCTAGCCATAATTAATAAAACTGACTATTAATTACCCAAAATTATGTCACTTGGACTTTTCATACATCGCATTTATATTAGTGTTTTGAGGTTTGCACAACATTTTATATATTAGCACTCTTAAGTGCTACCTGCAGGTATTTAGGCCCTATTGAGGTACTTATTCTATTACTCCTGAGTTCCCATTTTCCCTTTTAATCTCAACCAGCCAAAATTAACACCACAAAATCAAAATAATGGAAATGGATGTTTTCCAAAATAAGTAAACAACATGAAAATGATGACAAACAGCAAAAACTCACATCACCTATTCTCCCCCTCCCTCCAAATTCTCCTGAACCTCCAGTTAAGAAAGCTTGGAAGCCCAGCTTTCCCCCGTTCTTCACTGCTAAATCAGCATGGCACACATTCTAAGGGTTTGTAAGTGACTAGCCAATCTGGTGAATACTGAAGGCTCTATGTCTTGGTGCCCAGGACATTATTGTCTCTGCTACTGAATCAGTGAGTCCTCAAATTCCATACTTAGATATACTCATATTCTATACTTGTCTTCAAGCATCAAAGGGGCAAAGCTTCAAAACATTGCCAAGATGCCACCTACTCCAAAGTGCAAAAATCTAGTACAGGCTAGAATGGAAGAAGGCTTCAATGGCTGCCAAAATGTTGCTGTTAATGCCCAACAGCCTATGATCAGCATTAATGAGGAGACCGCGATGTCTACCAACACTGGTGGGAGAAGATGTAATAATCCAGGAACAGCCCTGTGCTCCATGGCCATTTCCTCTCATCCTCTATCAGTTCATGTCCACTTAGCTCTCTGTCAATCTCTGCATTTCATCTGATAGCTTCCCATTGGTTTCCTGAATAACATCATCATCTGTTGAATTCTTCTACAGAATTTTGGGGGATATAGTCCTGAACAGAATATAGTCTGCCCCAACCAAGGACATAAACTCCCCACACACATATACACATAAATAGTTTCATTTAATCGGTACTTCAAAACAATCTTGTGAAATTGTGACTAATACCCCACCTATAGGTATTATTATCCCCAATTTACAGGTGAAGAAATTGATGCTCCAAGATTTGATGTGATTCCAAGCCCAGCAATTTTTCTACTATCCCATTCTGTCTCTCACTCTGAATATATGCTTTTTTATGACACAGCATTCCTCCCAGATTCCTTACAGTAAATGGTATAGATCCAATGCATCTGAGAGAAAAAACTCTGAATTAACATTCAGGATGCGAGTTCATGATTTGGCTCTATGATGCTTTAATTTTTTTTGAATAAACGAATGAATGATGAACTGACAGGGTAGCCCAGGACAAAACACTTATCCCGCTGAGTCTCAGTTTACAGGGAAACCACTACCCACTTAGAGAAAAATGAAAATGTAATAAAATGACTATTTTTTAAACCTCCCAGTTTACTATCTTCTGCTAGTTTAGGGTTGTTGACATAAATATCAGAAATTGTACATACATTAACACATTGAAAAGCCTAAAAAGAAAGAAAAATACTGAAAATAGAAGTGCTTTTTTAATCTTGGGAATTTTTCTAAAATTGAAATGGAATTTATATTTTAATTATGGTACTTACTGTAATTGGAAATGTAAAGGGTAAAACTATTTTCTGAAAGACAGAGTTTCCTATTTTTCTTTTCACTGTAATATTTCAAGATAAAATGAAAAAAAAAACCTTAGAGAACAAAAGACCAAAAGTGAATTTATACCCCCAGAATAAAAGAAATAGTAAGATTTTGTCATTTGGTCAAAAACAGGATGATACCTAGACAACAAGCATTTCTTTTTGAGTTGCTATGTTCAAATATAAATAGTGGCAAATAAAAGATACCAAACTTCTCAAAAGTTGCACATGCATATTTTATCTTTGAGGCCAAAACCCTCCAGTATCAAGTAAGTTCAATTTCACTTATCAGATCTGTATTTTCATTTCCTTAATTTTGTTACTAAATGCCTCCCCTTTGCCCTTTGCCTTCACTTATCACCAGTTTGACAGGACTCTCCCATAGGTACACATTGAGAGAAGGGAGTTGATGTGGTGACACTGACCTCCTCCTTGTTTCTTGAACAAGATTCTCCATCTCCCAACTTCATATATTTTCAGTCACTCCTACATTCCTGGAATGCTCTTCTTCCTCATCTTGGCCTCTTTGGGTTTTTTTTATAATTTTTTTTTTTTACTTTTAGTTTACAACACTCTGTTCTACATAATTTTGAGTTCCAGATTTTCTTCCCTCCTTCCCTCTCTCCCTCTCCAAGA
>CM053625.1:269021344-269040023 GCA_028646595.1 Phalanger gymnotis | reverse complement strand
AAGGAAGGAAGGAAGGAAGGAAGGAAGGAAGGAAGGAAGGAAGGAAGGAAGGAATCTAGCCAATAAACTCCAAGTTAAGTAGGTAGCTTCTGACCATCAAAATTTCCCTTCCTTTGGAGAGGAGAAGGAGAAGGTCAGGGAGAGGGAGAGGACCAGCTGAGTTACCTAATTAGCTGGGTCCCCATGCAGGCAAGTCACTACTCACAAGTTATGTTTGTCCTTCATTTTCGAAGAGGACCATGGTATAAGGGAAATGATGACATGACTTGCAGTTGCCTTTGATTTGAGTGAGAGAGGGCTGTGCAAGGTCATCAGCCTCACTTTCTCCTCCAGAGCCATCCAGATCTGAGACCATATATTCACCAGGATGACCAGCCTCCTGACTTAGAGTGAGTGTCAATGGTAACTGTTTCTCTTTGGAACAGCAACCCTGAGGTTCTTCCCTTCCCAGTTTGATTTTTTTTTTATAATTAAAGGGACCATCCCTTGATTCACTTCTTAAAGAGGGCTATTCACTGAATGGGCATTACCTCACTCGAAGTGAGTACCTGAAAAGACCTTGGCCTAAAAGGGTCAGGGTCTCTTATTGTATCCTGGCCCATCTCCAGTCATCCTGATGAATATCTGGTCACTGGACCTAGATGGCTCTGGAGGAGAAAGTGAGGCTGGTGACCTTGCACAGCCCTCTCTCACTCAAATCAAAGGCAACTGCAAGTCATGTCATCATTTCCCTGATACCATGGTCCTCTTCGAAAATGAAAGACAGGGGCAGCTGGGTGGTGCTGTGAGTAGAGCACCTGCCCTGGAGTCAGGAGGAACCTGAGTTCAAATTTGGCCTCAGACACTTCACACATTTACTAGCTGTGTGACCTTGGGCAAGTCATTTAACTCCAATTGCCCTGCCCTTCCCCCTCAAAAAAAAAAGAAAGAAAATGAAGGACAATTACAACTATAAACTTACAGAACCTTAGGTTCTAAATCTCATGAAACTATTGCTTTCTTTGGCTTATAGCTTAACCATAAATACTTATTCCAACTTTATAGCTACAAAATGAAGAAATAACCAGTTGAAAAATTGGGGGAGGCGGAAAACCCAGCCAATCAGCTACTCGTTTTGTCTATTTAATAGTAAGCAAGTAATTTACCTTTTTTTTTTTGAGGCAGTCAAGATTAAGTGACTTGCCCAAGGTCAAATAGCTATTAAGTATCCAAAGTCAGATTTGAATTTAGGTCTTCTTGACTTCAGGGCCAGTGCTCTATCCACTCTGCCACTGAGCTGCCCTTTTGATTTTTTTTAAAAATTGAATTCACTTAATTTATTTGCTGTTTTGGCATCATTCACTGAAAAACCATATCTAATACTTGTGTCACATAGACACATTCTTCCCAAGTGAAAGGGGTCCTTGGCCATGAATAAATTCATGTTTCGATAGTTAAAAATGCAGCTAGGCCATATAGAAGTAATAATAGCTTGGCCACTTCACTATTTTTTAAAAAAAAGTGTACTTAACTCTTTCTCACATTAAAGTGTGTATATAATTCATTTTCTGAAGGGCCATCTTTTTCAACATTTAATTAAAAATAAATGCTCTTCTTACATGAAAGTCATGTCCTCAAAGGACACTGGCTTTTAGAAAGCTGGAGAATATAGATGAAACAAGCCAGAGAGTTAATGAGAAAAGAGTAAGGAGAAAAGAAGTCTCTAGTACTTTCCACTGGTGTCTCTTTAAATATCCTTTCACGAGGCCTAAGAAGTCTATGTCTGACCCACCCTGGACTCCTACCCATCATGCTGCAGTAGCAGAAAATAAGCAAGTCCCTGTGGTTGGAATTGGTTCTTTGGGAAAGTTCTTTAATTGCCACTCCCTAAGGGATACTCACTTACTGAATCCACACTTATTTCTCCGCTGAATTCGTAGTCTCACCAAAAAAAATTTTTTCCCTCAATCTCAAGGAGTCCCAACATAATGAATTAGCTCAGAAATTATCAGTTTTACCATCATTAATGTGCATTCTAAGAATTCCTTGAGTTAGCTCTTTAAAAAAATGATAGAAGCTATTCCACACTGGAGATGTATGTTTTACCAAGTCCCTTGGCATTTCCCCAATCTAATTAAAATCAGCCACACATTTAAAAAAAAAGAAATTCTACAAAGCAATTTCCAATCATCACTGCGATAACTTAATTGGAGATTTTGAAACTGATTATATTCAATCTGTTTTTCTAGTTTCAAAAATTGAAGGGAAGGGAAGGGAAAAGCAAGGGGAAGGGGAAGGAGAAATGGGAAGAAGAAGAGGAAAAGCCATAAAATATTCAAGGCAAAAAAAATATTAAAGGTTTAACCTTGTGCTCTATTTTTCTACATCTTCAAGGTAGAATTAGTGCAAAGTGAACTTCAAAGTAGCTAAGCCAAAAGTCATTCAATTTACTTCGTTTTTAAGGCCAATTCAATTCTGACTGAATTTGTATTCAGGTCAGAACTGGCCCAGCCTGGCAATATATCTTTGGCATCATTCCCAATAATGTTCTGAGTTATCTTGAGTTATTCCCCAATCTTAGTGCTCCAGGTTGGTTGTAATTCCTCTATCATAAGAATTCTAGGATAATATCCTTTGATCACCCCTTGTTCTCACAGTCCATCCCTAACCTGACTTCATGTCCCTCCCAGGCAGCTGGTGGCACATTGGAAACGGTGTTGAGTGTGAAGTCAGGAAGACCTGATTTCAAATCCAGCCTCAGACACTTACTAGCTGTGTGACCCTGGGCAAGTCACTTAAGCTGTCTATCTCAGTTTCTTCCACTGTAAAATGGGGATAATAATACCACCTACTTCCCTAGGTTATCGTGAGGATTAAATGAGATGATATTTGTGAAGCATTTAGCATAGTGTCTGGCATATAGATGGCACTATATAAATGCTTATTCTCTTTTCTCTTCCCCACTCGAGGCTATATTTTATTCTCTCTTGACTTCTGTGACACTAACGTCTGCTGGTTTTCTTTTTATTTATCCAACCACTTCTTCCCAGCCTCCTTCCCTGATCTATGGCCTTCTCTCATCCTCCCCAGTCCTCCCTCCTCTGAAAAGTATGGGTGTCCTCTCAAGCTCTGCCTTTTCCCTCTTCTTTCTCTTTCTTCTCTTTTGGGAATTTCATCCATTCTCATAGTTGTAATTACCATATCTATGTAGATAACAACTAACTCTAAATATAGACCCCAGATACCTCCTCTGAGTTCTAGGCCTATATTTCCAGCTGCCTATAAGACATCTCTGTCTGAATATCCCATTCCAAACTCCATACAATCATCTATCCAAAATGAAATGCATTATTTTGTTCTCCAAATTTTCTCCTTAATTTACTTGCCATCCTCTCAGTCACTCATATCAAAATCTCTGAGTCACTTTTTATTCTTTCCTCTTCCTCACCCCTTCCCAAGTCTGGGAAGCTGCCAAGTCTGGCTGATTTTCCCTCCACAATGATGAGGTGTTTGTGCTTGGACTCTAAATTCTAACAGCCTCTGCTTGAGTGCCTGTGCCTGAACCCCAATTCCAAAACATCCAGTTCTCATAAACACATACATTTCTCAAAACATATTCTGTCCCAGGCTGTCTCTCTCTAGCTAAAGGGCAGCCTAACCCAACCTATCTCTGCTTCTTCCTTCGTAAGCAGCTATGCGCAACTATAGATTGATTTCCGGATGCTGCTACCTGTACACTGAGTCATAACCATATTTACTACTCACTGACCTTTCTAAGGTGTATCCCAGACATAGTATTTTGTCTAACAAGACACTAGGTGAGAAACTATTCCCTTTAGCCCTGACCGGCAGTGAACTTAGTGATGTTTCTCAGCAAAGACCACACCCCCTAGTAAATCACACCCCAGCCCCACCCCCGGCTATTTCCTAGAAAACTCTGGGTAATAAGCCTGCCCCGTAGATACTAAATGTGCATGTTCCTTTAAGAATGAACCACTCCTTGAACACACCCTAAACCACTCCCTAATCCCACCCCCAAACACCTCATTGACATGTCCCCCCCTTAATCCCCTATTAGGTTCTATAAAGATTCCCCCTGCACCTCTGTATGGTTGCAGGTTCCCTAAGAACTCTTGCCCACTGAAAAAGCATAATAAATCTTTGCCTCCTTGACTTAAAGAATGCCTGGGTCTGTGAATTCATTCCAGGCGGCCCCTTCCTGGGAACTTTGGTTTGGGATCCCCACATCCCTGGGTTTCTTCTCCCCCTCTACAACATCTCATTCATTCATCCCTTTCTCTCTACTCACAGTGTCAACACCCTAATTTATGCAGGTTCTCCCAATCCTTGCATAGACTATTGTAACATCTTCTAAACTAGACTCTACCTCCAGTCTGTTCTTTCTCTCATACTTCCTTTATATAGCTGCCAAAATAATCTTAATGCGTTTATCTGAACATGTCCCTCCCCAGCTCAGCAACCTTTAGTGGTTCTCTATTACTGGAAAATAAAATATGAACTCTTAAGATATGAACAGATAATTTGTAAAGGAGGAAACAGTTAACCATAGGAAAAGATGCCAAGATTACAAATGATTAGAGAAATGTACATAAAGACAGTCATAAGATCCCAGAAATTTAGTATTATCTTGATAGAGACACAAAGTAATAAAGCATTTCTTTGCTTATTTACTGATTATTTGTTAATTTGCTTCTGCCTCTTTAAAAGCTAGAGATTTTGGGACATGTTTTTGCTTTTTTATATTAATTGATTTGTTTTTGTTAATAAGTTTATTACTTTTCATATTTTTAAACCACCAACATCTCAGCCTAACATTTATGGACCTTCACCATCTGGCTCCAACTAACTTGTCAACATTCTTTCATACTCCCCTTCTTCATATACTCTACATTACAGCCAAACTACACTTCTAGTGTAGTAAGTCAGTCAATAAGCATTAATTAGGCACCTTCTGCATGCCAGGTACCATGCTAAACTCTGATGATGCAAAGAAAGGCAAGAAAGACTCTCTACCTTCTAGGCCCTCACAGTCTAATAGGGGAAACAACCTATAAACAAGATACACAAATCATAAATTGGAGATAATCAACACTGGGATGCACTTGCACTAAGAGAGATCAAGAAAGGCTTCTTGTAGAAGGTGAGGTTTTATTGGAACACTTATGCATTGTTGGTGGGGTTAAGTGATCCAACCATTCTGGAGAGCAATTTGTAACTATACTCAAAGGACTATTAAACTGTGCATATCCTTTGATCCAGCAATACTACTACTAGGCCTGTATCTCAAAGAGATCATTAAAAAAGGGAAAAGGACCCACATTTACAAAAATGTTTATAACAGCTCTTTTTGTGGTGGCAAGGAATTGGAAATTGAGGCAATGCTCATCAATTGAAGAATGGCTGAACAAGTCATGGTATATGAATGCAATGAAATACTATTGTTCCATAAGAAATGGGGAGCAGGTGGATTTCAGAAAAACCTGGAAAGACTTGTATGAACTGATGTTGAGTGAAGTGAGAAGAACCAGGAGAATGTTGTACATAGTAATAGCAATATTATATGATGACTGACTTTGTTAGACTTAGCTCTTCTAAGCAATGCAGTGATTTAAGAAAATTCCAAAAGACTTGATGGAAAATGCTATCCACATCCAGAGAAAAAAAATTATGGAGTCTGAATGTAGACTGAACTATACTATTTTCTCTTTTTTTTTCTTTCTTGTGGTTTTTCCCTTTTGATCTGATTCCTCTTTCACAACATGACTAATGTGGAAATATGTTTAATGTGATCATACATGTATAGCCTACATCAGATTGCATGCCATCTTGGGGAGGGGTTAGGGGATGGAAGGGGGAAATTTTAGAACTCAAAATATTATAAAAGTGAATGTTGAAAACTAAAAATAAATAAATCAATTTTTTAAAAGAGGTGAGGTTTTAGCTGGGACTTAAAGGAAGCCAAGGAATCCACATAGAAATGAGGAAGGAGAACATTTTAGGCATGGTGGATGTCTAGTGAAAATGTCCAGAAATGGAAGATGGTGTTTTTTTTTTTGAAAGGGACAGCAGAGAGGTTAGTGGCATAAGATCACAAAGTATTTGAGGGGAGTATGAAGTTTAATAACATTGAGAAGGTAAAAGGGTGCAAGGTTAATAAGGAATAAGATCTGTCTCACCCATCAATAGGCCTCATGTAGAGCCCATTAAGGGAAGCTTGCTTGCTTGTAGGAAGGCTTCCATACCTTTTGGTACTAAGCTAATTAGGCACTGAGTCAGAAAGATTGTGATGCCTTCTGGCTCTGAACCTATTAGCCAAAAGAGTATATTCTGAGAGTTGAGCTTTTGCTTCGGTGTCTCGCTTACAAGAAGGTCCTTGTGATTCTTTGGTCAAGACTCTGAGTGGCTGTATGTTCAGAGCTCCCCAACTGATCAGAGGTAAAGGCTCTCTCGATTCAATAGTGAATATAAAGTATATAGCAGTTTTGCTTTGATTCAGGCAGTAGGGCCCTGTCTATTGGTCTTTATTTCTTTGCCTTGTATTTTCTCTGTTTGTACTTTATGTAATTAAAGAAGATTATTGACCCCTGAAACAGCTATCTTTCCTAGTAAAGCAGATCTAAGAACCTAGGCTAGCAGCCATCCTGGGTATGCCAATGTGGATGCCCTTACAGAGGTGTCCAGGTTGTGAAGGGCTTTGTGTGTCAGCAGATTTTATATTTGCTTCTTGAGGTAGTTGGGAGTCACTGGAGTTTATTCAACATGGAGGGAGTGACATAGTCAAGTCTGTGCTTTAGGAAGATTATTTGGACAGATGAGTGGAGGATAGACTGGACTGGGGAGAGACTTATGGCAGGAAGACCAACCAGATGATTTTACATATGAAGAAACTGAAGTACACAGATAGTAAACAAGATGTCCAGAATCAGAGAGCTAGTAAATGTCATTATGTTATATGATATTACAGAAGACCAGAGGCTTTTCCAGTCTTCTTGACTTCAAGTCCAGTGCCCTATCTATACAACCTTGCCTCTTTTTTGTGAATATACACAAAATCGATATATGATGATCTGCAGGTGAAAGGCAATCTCATGTAGAAAGATAACATATGATCTGAATCCTTAAAGGGATTCTAAGAGGCAGCGCGGAGATGAGAATGCATTCCAGTCATGGAGGACGGTGAATGCAAACATAGGGAGTATTGTATAAGGAGGCCAGAATATGTGAATCAGAGTAATATGTAATAAGGCTAGAAAAGTAGACTGAGATCAGGTTGTGAAGGGGTTTAGATGCTCAACAGAAGAGTTTATATTTGCTCTTAGATGAAATAGGGTGCAACTGCATTATTTTGGGTGGGTAAATGATGGGCTCTTACCTACACTTTAGGAAAATTATTTTGGTAGCCGTGTGGATAAGAGATTGGAATGGGGAGAGATATGAGGCAGGAAGATCTATTAGAAAGATGTTACATGGCATTGATTAAAACTAGAGAAGTAAATCAAGGGACCAGACAAGACAAAGGAGAACCAGAGACAACGGAAATGAATAACCTAGCATTCAGTAAACTGGAAAACAAAACTACTTAGGAGAAAAACCTCTCTATTTGATTTTAAAAAAACTGCTGGGAAAACCAAAAAGTAGTACAGCAGAAATTAGGCTTAGACCAACATCTTACACCATATTCCACAATATATTCTGGATGGATATGTTACCATAATATTAAAAAAATGTATAAAATAATTGAAAGGAAGCAGATCATATATTTTTCATAGCTCTGGGTTAGGTATGTATTCTTAACAAGGGTTAGAAGTAATTACAACAGATAAAATTGATAATTTTGATTACATGAAATTGAAAAGCGTCTACACAAACAAAATCGACTCTTCTAGTATAAGAAGGGAAGTAGTCAAATGGGAAAAGTTCTTCACATCAAATTTCTCTAAGAGTTTGGTTCAAAATATACAGACAACAGAGATGTATGTGTGTGCACATACGTGTATGTGTACACGCGTGTATATATACATATTTGTGTGTGACTATGTGACATGAAAGACTAAAAGTCATTCCCTAATAGATATTAAAGAATATGAAAAATGGTTTTCAGAAGAATTACAAACTATTAACAGCCATGTGAAAGATTGTTCCAAATCACTAATAATAAGAAATATACATCAAAACAACATTAAGATTTCACCCGTGACTCAGTAAATTGGCAAAGGTGACACAAGATAAGAATAATCAATATTGAAGGGGATATGGGAAAATAGGCACATTAGTAAACTGTTGGTAGAGCTATGAATCAGTACAACCATTTTGGAAAGTAATTTGGAGTGATGCAAATCAAATATCTAAAATATCCTTACACTTTGACCAAGAGATTCCACTACTAAGTATATATGCCAAGGAGGCATAATAATGGCAATAAGAAAGGCCCCCAAAATACCAAAACACTTACAGCAGCACTTTTTGTGGTAGCAAAGAATTGGAAACAAAAAAGATGTCATTTATTGTAGAAAGGCCAAGTACATTAGGGTATATAAATGTATTAGAATAATAATACTGGACTATAAAAAATAATAAATATGATGAATCCAGAAAAGGAGAAGCATGGAAAGATTTACATGAACTGATATAAAGTGAAGTAAGCAAAGCTAGGAAAACGATATACATAATGACTACAATGACGTAAATGGAAAGAACAATCACAACAAAACGATTTTAAAAATGAATATTGCAAAATTGAAATGAAAACATACAGTTCTAAAGAAAATATGAGAAGATGCCTTCACCTCACTCCTTTGCAGAGAGGTCCCTGAGTGTGGAACACTGCATTTATTTTCAGGCTTTTTATGTATTCATTGGTTTTGCTGATTTTTTTCTCTTCTCATTTTTTCTTTAAAAATATTACTTGTTGAGCAGAACCAGGAGAACACTGTACACAGTAACAGCAGTATTGTGTGATCACCAGCTTTGTTAGAACTAGCTCTTCTGAGCAATGCAATGATCTAAGAGAATTTTAAAAGATTCATGTTAGAAAATGCTATCCATATCCAGAGAAAGAGCTATGCAGTCTGACTGCATACTATTTTCTCTTTTTTGTTGTTTTTGGTTTTTTCTTTCTCATGTTTTTTTTTCCCTTTTGTTCTGATTCTTCTTTTAAAACATGGCTAACATGGAAATATGTTTAATATGATCATACATGTATAGCCTATATCAGATTGCATGCTGTCTTGGGGAGCAAGGAGTGGAGGGAGGGGGGAAAAATCTAGAACTTAAAATCTAACAAAAGCAAATGCTGAAAAATAAAAATAAATAAATAGATTTTTTTTAAACTAAAAAAATAAAAATATTACTTGTTATATGAGATAGCACTCAGGGAGGGGGAGGTAGAGGAATACTGGGAGCAATTTTGGTGATATAAAAACAAAATATGTAAAATGCAAACAAAAATTTTAAAGGAAGATATTATAATGACCTAAGTAAGAGGAGATGTGGTGACTATGTGAGTGAAGAGAAATGAATAAATGCCAGTGTTGCTGTGGAGGTAGAAACTATAAGATTTGTCATCTGGTTGTCTATGTGAGGAGAAGGTGTATTGAGAGTCTACAGGGTGTTCCTAAAGTCTGGATACATAGGCAAAAATGCGTATTTTCAAGAAATGAAATGAATGAAATTTTCAACATTTTATTTAATTGGAATATTAACAAATAACATCTTCATATGATTTCCATCATCTGTGGTGCAAAGGTTGATGCACTTTGCAAGATTCATGTGAACTCAATGCAATAACTCTACATTGCCACCAATTTTAGCATATTCACTCTTTATGCATTCAATCAAGTGTGTTAGTGTGTTGCATCTGTGATTTTCATTGAGTACACTTTCTCCTTTAGCATACCCCAGAAAAAGAAGTCGCTGAACAACACAGAGTCTTTGGTAAAACTGTTAATGAGATGTTAATGAGATTTCCTATGTGTCCAGACTTTAGGGACACCCTGTAGTTTGACACCAAAATTGTGAACCTAAGTTATTAGGAGCTCCTCAAGGGCAAGGATTTTTTTTTCCTTTCTTTGTATCTGCAGACTTAGCACAGTGCCTTATTCATAGTAAGCATTTAACAAATGCTGCTTGACTGACTAGCTGGTGCCCTTGACAGAAATAGGAACACTTTGTAGAGGAGTAGGTTTGGGAACAAGAAAGAAGATGATTAAGTCTGGTTCAGGATGTAGAGACCTACAGGACATCCAGTTTGAAATATCCAATAGGACCTTGATGGTCCTACCAAAAAGTGGTCCAACCCTAGACAGATCCCAAGATGGATTTAATCTCTAGGTTCCTTGAACTCTACACTGATTAAGGTTCATCCAGAACCCCTGGGCATGTTTTGCTGCTGGGTAAAGAACCTGCTAAGAATCCCAGGGCTAATCTGGAAACCCCTCACACCCAAGGGATTTGATTGGAACTCTACCAGTCCAAGGAAGCCATGAACCATATGACTGGGCCAGTCACAGTAGGTGTTCCAATCCCTTGTATTGAGTAATCAATCAAAGAGAGACAACTTCAACTTAAAGCAAAAACTCTGGGCAGACTGTCTGGCCTCAAATCATGCATTGTGTCATTTTGAAACTATGGAATGAGTTAAACCCCAGCAGGCTGCTTGACTTTACCTCATTCCAGTTTCCCAAAAGAGAATATGAAAAGCCAGAAGAAAATAAATTAAAACCAGAACATCAGACAAGCTCTATCAACAATTATTTGTTGAAACCTTCTGATGTGTCCGGCTTTGAGTTAGGCACAATGGCTTCATCCTCAGCTCAGAATTTCCTCCTTTTTATATATTTAACTTATCTTTTGTGTTGCCTAAATATCTTGACACTTTGCAATAAAGTGTATGTGCTAAGAGTTTAGGTGAATCTCACGGGAGAGAATTCTTGAAAGAAGTTTTAAGAAAAGAAGGAAGGCCAATTTACATAATTTAGCTTGTATTTCAAAAAAAAAGTCCCACCATCAGGGCCTCACTGGAGTCAAAGTGTAATTTTGAAATCACCAAACCAGCTGTAACAGAATATAAGGTCTTGTAGATTTCTACTGAGCTAGAAAGGTGTTCAGCATAGGACCAGTAATAGGAGGCATGTGTCTGCTCTCTCAAGGACCAGCCAAGTTAAAGGAAGAAAAATTTACCGATGGCCATTGACTGATGAACTTTTTAGCCTTAGTTGAATAGACTCAAATGTTCACTAAGATGAAGTGAGATAACAACTTGTTTTGGTAGAGAGAGACAGATCCTTGAAACTTTAAAGTAAATTCAAAAGGAATCTAAGTAAGAAAGGAAACTGGTGGCAATGAGATGGAATCACTTCTTTTCAAATATTAAAATATGTAAAAAAAATGGGTATAGAAGTGGATCTGTGCTTTCATTGATCATAGAGAACTCCCTATGAGGAAGCTCCCTCTATCAATTCAAATCAAAACTTTCTCAGCAATTTAAGAGTCTTGGAGCATTGCCTAGAGTGACTTGCCCAACACCATATAATTAGGAAGGAAAAATTTGAACTCAAGTCTTCCTGAATCTCAGGTCAGCTCTCTCTATTATGCCATGCTGCCTTTGCATGATATGAGAAGACAAAGGAAAAGAATAGAGAATCCAGCCTGCAGTCTCTAGGATGGAAAGGGGTTAAACAGTCCTGCTGCCGTTGAACATATTTATTAATTATCTGGAAGGTAGAGGAGGTGAAGTACAAACCACATATTTAAGTGAGCAAAGAACAGGGAGGATTGCTAAGGGGAACAGTCTGAAACTGTAGGGCTTTCCCACTTGATAGATGAGTTTGTAATTGTGATGTTTAGATAGAAATACCTAGGAATCCACACAGACAATTCCTTAGAGGTTTTTTGCCCTCTCAAACTCAGCTCGGTGATCTTGAGTTATTATCATAACCATACCTGTTCTAAGTTGGCCTAGATTTGTATTTTGAACATTCTGGGAATAATGAACCAGCCAGTGACTAGAGGAAATTCAATCCACCTTCCTTGGAGAGGGGAAATATTGTGGCCCAAAAAAAGAGAATCCGGATGCAGTTTCTCCCCTGGAAGCCAGAATCTTAAAAGAGCCAAATGTCTCCCCTGTGCTATTGGCAGGAGAAGCCTGGTGCTGGCTTCCAATAAGTACTTAGACCAAGAAGGAGACATGTGGGAACCAGGGGAAAAGAAAAGGGCCAGTGATAGTCAGCCCTTAAAAAAAAAGAATTCTCTGAGAAAATTAATGAGTGCAGTGAGGCAATGAAAAGGAAGAAGGATAGGACATGTGGGGTGAAGGGATTAATTGGAAATCGGGGCCGAGGCCTATTAGGAAGGCACTGGAACATTCACTGTTCCTATTCCATGGATAATGTTAAGACTTCAGACTCTAGGGACAACTGTTGCAGCTGCAAAAATCTTAAAGTGGGTTGAGAATCATTCTCTTCTGAGAATTCCAAAATAAAGGTTAAGTAACAGAGGAGGTGAAAAGAAAAAAATTGGAACTTCCCAGCTCATGTCCTTAAAATAGTGTCATTTGGAAACTTTACCATATTACATAGTCTTCAATAGTATTGGCCTCTTCCATAGATATATTAATGGGAAGCAGACATCCATGCAGGCAAGAACAACGAAAGCCCTCTAGGCTGCAGACCTTTTCTTAGCAAGGGCAGAAATGTAAGCTTTGCTTCCAAAGAACTTCATGTAGCCATCTTTTCTACCCTTCTCTTAGTGATACAACCTACATGTGCCTTAAGCTACTCCTCAGTATTTCTCTCTTAAGTCACATACACAATGTGAGTTGCATGTAAAGAGTGGTTTTCCCAGACTGACTCAATCATAGGTCCTTCACTTATTGGTGTGTGCCATTACAGATGCCAAGATCAATAAAATCTAGAAACTTGCTGTTTATTGTGAACTACTTACTGAGTGAGAGAGGAAACAGGCTTCAATGAGTTTTGTTTCCCCGATTCATGGTATCAGGTCCCATGTTTACAAGAAAGGTTTTCAAAACCCCTCAGGAATCAATGGTGTCAGTGAAATGAACACAGATTTAGCAAAAACAAGCTACTCTCAGAGTGATTCCTAGGCACTGTTGGAAAGAAACTTCCTCATGTCGAAATTATATAAAGCGTGCATTAAATGAACTATTTTTTAGCTGCATTTAACCTGGGATTGTTGTGATTTAAAATCATCATTCCCTTTAAAAAGTCAGGCTGCTGAATCACAGAGCCTCTAACATAAAAGGCCATTCAAAAGATCAGATTTCCTCAGAAAGATCAGAAAAAGGAAACTACTTCACAAAAGAAAGGCTCTTGCTCCAACTGGAAAGGAAGATTATTATAACTTCTCCAGAAAAAAAGGGGGGCTGCTTATAGGGCGGGGCTCAAAAGGATAGGGAGGGTTTCGAATACTTCATATCCTATCAGAGGGGTGTTGTTCTAGGAAAAGAAGCAACCATGGGGTAGAAAAATAATAATGATGGTGGTGGTGATAATGCATCTATATATGGCTTTTTTGATTGAAAAACACTTTTACAAATATTATCTCATTTGATCATCACAAAAATTCTGGGAGGTAGACACTATCATTATCATCTCCATGGTTTTTCCATCAGGATTTCAGTTGGGTTCAGATCTTACCTCTGACACTTATGAACTATGTGAACATGGGTAAATCACTTAACATCTTTGGATTCATCTACTAAGATCATCACTAAGATTGAATAATCAATAAATATTTATTAAGTGCCTACTATGTTCCAGACACTGTGCTAAATATGCTGGATATGTGTAAAGATATGTGCAATATGTGTGCTGCCTGTGTAAGATATGTATCTCCACATGACATGCCTAAACATATAGATAAGTGGTTCACAGAGAGACTAAGATATTTTTGGAATCTTGTTCACTCCTCTCCAAGGGAGATTGTGATTCCTGCCTGGAGGAGAGCAGGAAAAGGAATCAGGATGTTAGATGCTCCATTCTCCTCTGAGAGAGATGGGTAACAGACTAGAATTATATCTATCGGAGGCCCCACCACCAAAATATCTCTGATCGAGGACCATTATTTTTTAGGTTCATAACCACTACTTTCTCTGGTCAATGTGTCTTAAAGATATGTGTTGAAGCCAGTTCAAATTAGCTTGGGAGAGCCAAGCATTAAATTTTCAATGTGAACATTTGTACCTAGGAAATCGGTAAATGCTACAAAGTACGGCTTGATTTGTTTTGTTGATTGTCTAGATTTAAGAAAGCAATGGAGAAAATGTTAATAATTCAAATCCAACTTAAAAGTGTATCATGTGTATTTTTTCCCTAGAGAGGTGGTTGTTAAACATTTACCAGAATACCACAAAGGGTACTTCTAGTTTATACCCACCAGCTTGGGCCCTTCGCACTAAATGCTTATATAAGAGACCATCACAAATAATGAATAGTAAGTAAACCCATTTATCCAAGCAAGTTTTGAGCAGAAATTGGAAAAGTTATACAGATTAGAATATATTAGAAAATATATGATTAAATGAACTTTCTAGGTAGAAATGAGATTAGATCTTGGCTCAACCAAGATAGAGACCCTAAATGCACCCAACGGAAAACTATCCGAAGTCTTTAGGGAGGCAGGTTGAAATCTGGGATCTGTTGAAGTTCTGGCTTTCTGTACATATCTGCCCTCCAAAGTCTGTTCCTCTCAGGAGTCAAGTCTCCAAGTAACTATGGACCCATGACTGTCCTCTCTCAAAAGGAATGAAGAATGTCTCTCCTCTCCAAATCTCTTGTGCCAACTTCATTCTGTGGTCATGCAGGTTCAAGTCCCCATTTTCCTCAGCATCAGCACTTTAAAACAACAAGAATGATTTTCCTAATATCCCAGATGACCCACCTATAAAACTGTGCATTAACAATGTATGCAGTAGACATGGCACTATACAGAGCATCACCTGATGAGGTTCTGAAGTGGCAATATATCTAAGTAAATGCAGAACATAACATATACAGCTCAAAAGTACATCCATAACCACAGTACACAGGAATCAGTTATGAACAACAAAGCCAAGCATGACCAACGAATAAGGAAAAGCTAGTGTGGGGCAACATTAATACTATCAATTGGCCTATGTTTAAAAAAATACCATTTAGCTACATAAAATCATTCGTACATACGCAAAACAATGAACAAATGGACATTGCTATTGCATGGACAAAGCAGCAAAATAAGAAATAAGCATATTCAGTCACACAGTATCTATCATATGCAATAATAAACATGCAATTACATGCAAGGCAACTTCACATGAACAATTGCTAGCATTGTCACTTAGATACATGGATAGCTAGTTCTTCAGATTTACGTGTAATATCACAACTTGGCCTCGTGACTGGTCTAATGGGCCTCGTTCCCATGTCCCTGACTGACCCCTCTGCTTATGTGCCCGAACTAGTAGCTAGTACAAGCTGGCCATCCGGCTAATCATACGTTGGACCATTGTTGTTCAATTGTTTCAGTCATGTCTAACTCTTCGTTTCAGGTTTTCTTGGCAAAGATTCTGGAGTGGTTTGCCATTTCCTTCTTTAGCTCATTTTACAGATTAAAAACTGAGGCAAACAGGATCAAGTGACTTGCCTAGGGTCACCTAACTAATAAGTGTCTGACACTAGATTTGAACTCAGGAAGATGAGTCTTCTTGATTCCAGACCAGCGCTCTATCCACTGCACCACCTAGCTGCCCATATCATACTACCTAGATACCTCCAAAGGATAAGAAGGAATAAAAAAATACTCAATACATGTAACCTAATATTTGATAAGCCTGAGGACATCACCTACTTAGTGAGGAGTTACCTAGTAGAAAAGGACTGTTGGGGAAACAAGACAAAAGTTTTACACACACACACACACACACACACACACACACACACATGGTTTAAGCCATTACATTCCACCATTTGCCATTATAAGTTCCAAATTAACATTTGACCAGGATATAAAAGATCACACTAGTAGAAGAGAACAAGGTGCTCCTCACAACTATAGCTATGAAATAGATTCTGAACCAAATGATAAGAAAAATAACAAAACATAAATTGTATAATTTTGATTACATCAAATGGGAAAGCTTTTGTGTTAATAAAATCAATGCAGTTAGGATAAGGAGAGGCATTGTCAATTGGGAGAAAATCTTCCCATCAAATATATCAGATATTTGATATCTCTTCTATCCAAGCTATATAAAGAATTATATTCTTCATTCCTTCTCATGCTGCTGTCTGGACTTCTACCATGCTCCAGCACAAGAAGGTTCACCTCAGCCCTGGAATATACCCATTTGAAGTACTCTTAGGGGCAGCTAGGTGGTGCAATGAATAGAGCACTGGCTCTAGAGGCAGGAGGACCTGAGTTCAAATAAGACCTCAGACTCTTGACACTTACTGTGTGACCTTGGGCAAGTCACTTAACCCCAACTGCCTTGCCTTGCCCCCTCCAAAAAAAAAAAAAGGTACTCTCCCCTTCAGCCACATCTTTTGATTACATAATTCTTTTCAGAACTTCATTTAAAGGGGGAGCCCAGGCCAGCCTAGGCTTATTCCTTTCCAGGTTGTTGCACTCCAGACCCCCTCTACCATGCACTCCCTCTTCTTTTCGGTTCCCTTTTAAGTTCAGACTTCCTCCAATGTAATGTAAACTCCTTGAGGGCAGGGATTCACTTTCTTTCTGTTTGTATTTGTATTCCCAGGGCTTAGCAAAATGCTTAGTATATTGTGAACAGCTTAATAAATGTTAGTTGACAGATAACACAAACAAAAGACTAAAAGTTAATCCCCCAATGGATAAGTTTTGAAAGGACTTGAATGAGCAATTTTCAAAAGAAGAACTGTAACACCTCTGAGGACATTCGGTAAACTGGCAAAGATGACAAAAGATGAGAGTATAGACCTTGGAGTGGCTGCAGAAAGACTCATAAGCTGTTGAGTACGAGGCACTGTTGGTGGAACTGTGACTTGATCCATGGTTTCTAAAAAACAATTTGAATTTATGCTTTTTAAAAAAGTGACTAAGGGACAGCAAGGAGGCACAATGGATAGAGCATTGGTCCTAGAATCAGGAAGACCTGAATTCAAATTTGGCCTTAGACATTTACTAGATGCGTGACCTTGGGCCAGTCACTTAACCCCAATTGCCTCCAAAAAAAGAAAAAAAAGAAAAAAAATTTAAGTGACTGTAATTATCATACCCTTAGATCCAGAGATCCTACTATTCAGTATTTACTCCCAGAAGGTCAAAGACGGAAAGAAAGACCCCATATATGCCCATATATTTAATGCAGTACTTTTTGTGGCAGCTAAGATCTGGAAACAACATAAGTGCCCATGGATTGGGGAATGGCTAAACAAGTGAAGCAGTACATGAATATTACTTGACTTAAGAAATGATTTGTAGCTTATGTGAGCTCTTAGTATCCTTATCTCAACCGCTACCTTTGATGAATTGGCTCCCCAGAGCTTGACTTCCTCTCTCCCACAGAGCTATAGGGGTGATTCTTTAATACCATTGGCTTGAGCCCACACCCACGTGTTGCCCCTACCCAAGATTATTATCTCAGAATCATTTAGTCAGGCAGCCTTAAGTAGCTTTTAGAAATGGTTATTTATTGAGATGGTACAGTAACAATTACTATAAGATATTCCCTCTCCCTCCCCCCCCCCCACCAAAAAAAAAGATTTAGAATCCCTTGTTTCCTTCGCTGCTCATTTCAGGTACCACCTTTGAAATGAAATCTTTCCTATTCACCCCATTTCAAGTACCTTCCCCTCAAAATTACTTTGTATTTATTTTATATATGCCACCAACACAGCAGAGAGATTGTTGTGTTTGTCTTTTGTTTTCGAAGAGACCCATGACATCAGGGAGATGGATGACATGACTCGCAGTTGACTTTGATTTGAGTGAGGGAGGGTTGTGCAAGGTCACCAGCCTCACTTTCTTCTCCAGAGCCATAATGATGGGCCTGAAGTCAGGAAGACTCATCTTCCTGAGTTCAAATCTGGTCTCAGACACTTACTAGCTGTGTGACCCTGGGTAAATCACTTAACCCTGTTTGCCTCAGTTTCCTTGTAAAATGAGCTGGAAAAGGAAATGATAAACCACTCTAGTATCTTTGTTGAGAAAGAGTCAGACACAACAGAAAAATGACTGAACAACAACAATAAAAACCACCTTTCCCAAGGGGCTCCTGCTCTAGATTCACGTAGGCTAAGTTTATGCCTTGGAGAGCCTGATGCCAAAGGAAGGGAATATAGGATTTCTCCTTATATTTTTCAGGCTTATTATGCTCCCATTCTGTCATACTGGAGAAAACATCTTACATAAAATGTAACTTTGACTCATGTTGAAGGAATTGACAAAAGGGATTAACAACACTCCTTCTGGAAAAGTTAGTCAATGTGGACTAGATATCAGGTATAGGACAGCTATTTATTTCATCTATCCCAAAAAAATGCTAAGAATGCAAAGACTGATAAGCAAGTGTCAGCAATTATTTGAAACATAAACCATAACTCATCACCTCTACCATACTCTGCTGGAAGGCAAAGACTCCCAGAAGACTTATGGAACTGCCCATCAGGTATTTCATCGCAGATATATAAGATCTGAGTTGCATTTC
>CM053625.1:268989376-269020844 GCA_028646595.1 Phalanger gymnotis | reverse complement strand
TGTTTTGCTCTGGGCAGCAACTACCCAATGCTGTGAACTTAAAAATGACTTTCGGTGCTGATAATAGCACTCTGGAGCTCCCCTCCCCTGCTTTTTATCTCAGATGCCTAAAGTGCTAAAGGACTACAAACATTGTACACAGTGGTATGTGGTACAATGTATAGCACTGACTCTGAGGTCAGAGGAACTGTGTTCAAATCCTATTTCTGATACTTACAACCTATGTTTCCTTGGCCACATCATTTAATTTCATTTTCCTCATCTGGAAAATGAGGGAGTTCCATTAGATGGAACTAATCTAAGAAAACTTCTAGCTCTAGGTCTGTGATTGTTGCTGCTGTTGTCATTTCAATCACGTCCAACCCTTTGTGATGCCATTTGGGGTTTTCCTGACAGAGATACTAGAGTGGTTCACCATTTCCTTCTCCAGCTCATTTTATAGATGAGGAAACTGAGGCAAACAGGGTTAAGTGACTTGACCAGGGACACATAGCTAGTAAGTGTCCAAGGCCATATTTGAACTCAGGGAGATGAGTCTTCCTGACTCCAGGCCTGGCGCTCTATCCTCTGTGCCACCTAGCTGCCCTAATCTATGATTTACCTCTCCTTGAACAAATAAATCTGCTGGCCAGAGCTGTAACTAGAACTTGTGGTACCCAAAGCAAAGAGCAGGAAATGGAGAATGAAGGCACAACAATCAACTTTGCAAATCAAGGTGTGAAAATAATACAAGGGAGCAGCTAGATGGCGCTGCAGTGGATAGAGCCCAGGCCCTAGAGTGAAGAGGCCCTGAGTTCAAACGCAGCCTCAGACACTTACTAGCTACGATGCCCTGGGCAAGTCACTTAACCCCAATTGCCTCTAAAAATTTTTAATTAAATAAAAAAAATTTTAAAGAAAATAATACAAGGAGTAGTTCCGAAAACTTCAATTCACCATCAGGCGTAATTAGTTACTGTAATGACTTCTAGCCTGCTGAAGAACTGCACATATCACATGCTGGTGTCTTCTAAATTTCAGAAAACCTTGGTCACCCTCCCTTTGTTATAATACTTCTTTCATTGGGTTCTCTCCCACAATGGCTACAAATTTTATATTTTTAAGAGCTGAATGGAATATTGAAAAATATACTTTTCGATGACTGCGGGAGCTTAGTTTAAAAAAAGTCCTTTCTTATCGTGTAAGAGAAATTGTGTGTATTTTCTCTATAATCAATAAGGATCTACAAGAAATCAGTGAAAAAGACAAGGAGAGGAGGTGAAATAAAACTTCCTCATTATAAATCTTCAATGTTATGCTATATTATAGAAAAACATTATAGAGTAAATTCTATGAAGTGTCTATAAAGAGCTGGCATGTATAGTATATTTTGGAAAGATTTTCTTGTGATTCTTTCAGAGGACAAAGAAAAGAACTAAGCTTATTTCCTGAGAGGCTGAATTTAACTCTTCTCTTAAGGAGAAATATGATGAAGATTTTTAAGAGATTTTAATCAGTACTTGGAGTAAATTGAATATTGAAATTGTGTTTCAAGGAAGGAAAAAGAATCCCCTACTATTACCATATTCAGAGCCTATGGTAATTTTGGCTATGAACTTTCTCATAGCCAAAATAATTTACTTGCAAGGTAGCTTGGTGGATACAGTGTTGGGCTTAGAGTCAGGCAAGATCTGAGTCCAGCCCCAGATATTTATTAGCTGTGTGATCCTGGGCAAGTCACTTAACCTCTGCCTCAGTTGCCTCATCTGTAAAATTTGGATAATAATAGCACCTACCTCCAAGGGTTATTGTGAGGATCAAAGGAGATAATAATTATAAGCCACTTAGTACAGTGCCTGCCACATAGCAAGCCCTATATAAATGTTATCTATTATTATTATTGCTGTTACTTTATTATTAATTTTATGTTCATAAATTGCATACCTAAAGTAAATTTAATATTTAATTATTTATAGAATATTATAGTATTTGCTACCTAGAAAACTATGTAATAGTAATTACTATTGGGAAGGGAGGTTTCACTGGCTCATTAAATAATTAGTATTTAATGAGCTAGATTGAGGATTCAAGCTAATTAATTAATAAGAGATTACAAGTTTATTAATTAGAAAGAAACTATTTAATTACACCCCTGGACTGTTATAGAGCTTGAGACAATAAAATTAAATACATGGTAATGAGTCAAGTGTCAATCTATGAAGAGGAGGTATCATGTCCAATTTATCTTTGCATGTGCCCTAGCACTTGGCAAAGTCTTATGAACGTGAGTAGTCATTTAATAAATGCTTGTAGAAAGTAATTCCCCTCGATGATAAGAGCACATCTTTCCTTCACAGTAGGGAATGGGTGACGTCGAATGAACCAACCCCTTTCTCTCAGGAAGACCTAGAATTCCCTTTTAGCAGAATAACTTAAAAGACCTACTCCAGTGGAACATTCCACTGAAGTCCTCCTAGATGCTTCCTTGTGGCATAAAAATGATCATGGGTTCTCATAGTCAAGGCCAATGGAGTACAAATTCTGGAAGGTCCTACACTAAGCTGGAAAGGCTTTTAAAAATAATCTTGACAATAGATTATAGATCTATCATCCAAGAATCAGCCTACCAAAGTTCTTAAGTGTCTAGTGCCAGAGGGTTGGCCACCAGGTAATGAAATTTGATTTTTGGCAACAGCAATTCACGAAACTGTTCTCTACATCAGTGATTTGATTGCCCACACTAATGACGTTCTAGATCCCCCAAACTGTGAAGAAGAGCCTGTGAGTGCCATCCTACTTCCTTATTATAAAATTGAAACACTAAGCAAAATTTTCCTCTTCTTTTTTCTCTCATTTTAAGTACTACATAGCAGGTGTCTGGGGGCAAACTTTATACTCAAATACAAGTAGTTTTTTTTTTCTTTACAAAGAAATAGGTTTGCATTGACCATGGCCATTTGCAAACACTAAAATATTCAAGTGGACATGTAATCTCATTGATATGGGAGTTCTCACTCGAAAATGGCTGAATATAGGCATACTTAAAGATTCAAATGAGTATGTGATTTCAATGATCTATATGTTTCCACTATCAATACAGATCAGAATCCATTCATTCCTCTTCTTTTAATTCTTGTCCATGTCCTCAAATGATTTTTCCACAAAAGGAACACCCATTGTGAAGGGGGGGTGGGTCTTCCTTAATTTCTCTAACATCATGAAGGTATGTATGAGTAAAGCACAGAAGCTCTAACCACTCTCATCATCTGGACAGCCCATCTTTTTTGGGTCATACATTTCTTTGAAAACATCCTTTACGCTGGTTCTTTTTCTTAGAGCTTCTTGTTTGTTATGTGTTACAGCCCACTCATACCCACCACGTGCATTGCCCTTTGAAGGATACTTATTTTTTAATCATTCAGAGATTATAGCATTGGCAGGTAACTCCAGTAAAATGCTGATATTAAAAAGATGAGCTTTTGTTTCTGGGAGAAGTTCGGGGTCATTAAAAAAAAAAAACCCTTGCAGTTTCGCGTAGTTAATAAAGCCTTCGCTCTTCCCCCTGTTTAATTCTGCGCTAAAATTATCTTCATTTATGGCATCTTTCCAAGATGCTTGTGTGCGTATGCACATGCACATGTGTGTGTGCATCTGATGGATGAGCTCTACAAATTATACATATCAGAATTTGGAAAATAAGCATTCTTCATTCACTTACTTGTTTTGCCTCAGTGGATTATCAGACCAAACTCTTCTGAGTGGTTATGGATCTTGTCCAGGAGGCTCTGCCGAGTTCTGGGCCTTGATATAAATATCATCTGCAAGCTGGAGCATCTGGACATACAGAGGACAGAGGACATACAGACATAATCTTCAGCCAGGAGTCTATGCTAGATCTTCTCCATGATAAAGTGAAGGACTTTGGCAAGGACGTTTCTCCTTGCTTTATACACCCAGAAAATCTTGAGGGTCAGAGAATAAGATTACTACTTCTATATTTAGGGCAACCAGGTGGTGCAGTGGACAGAGTGCAGGGCCTAGAGTCAGGAAAACCTGAGTTACAATCTGACCTTAGATACTTCCTAAATGTGTGACCCTGGGCAAGTCATTTAACCCTGTTTGCATCAATTTCCTCATCCATAAAATGAGCTGGAGGGTAATGGCAAACCATTCCAGTATCTTTGCCAAGAAAACCCCAAAGGGGTTCACAAAGAGTCAGACACAACTGAATAAGAGACCTCTATAATTATATATTTTATAGATTTTTTTTTTACAATTTTGATGTATGTCAATTAATTTACATTGGTTAAAATTGTACATGAAACTATCGTAGCCCATATCTACTTCCTTTCTTCCATACATATCTTATTTTAAAATCAATATTTTTTTCTAATGTGAAACTGCAAATCTGTATTATGTATACCTTGTTTTAAAGTATTTAATATATTAAACACATGGCTCTCAAAGATTCCCTACTTGTCTGTCTCACTTTGAATTTCTGTTTTCTTCTGTGCGTTAAAAAAATACATTTCAATGACTTTTCTTTCTTTTCTTTTTTTAATAATTTGTTTCAATAGTACAAATTGAAATTATTTTAGTTGCATGCCATATGTTTTCATGTCTTTATTCTTCTTTCTAGCATTGTACTAATTTTGATCTTTGAACGATCAGTGATCTAATACACGAATAATTTGTTTATGAATGACTCCCATATCAGTAATAAATCATTTCCCATTCATTAATTTATAATCGATTTCACATTTTACAATGTCATATTGCTTACTGATATTTTTCTCAAAGTATTTATAATGAAGATATCTGAGATTTGTTGGTATTGTACAAATCTTTCACTTCTCTCATTCACTATTCCTGATCCACATTTTCTAACACATTTTTTCTTACATATTCCCATTTTTGCACTAAAGTCGCTGCATATCAGCATATATTTGATTTAATTTCAAGGATTTGAGTTCTTTGTAGAATTTTTTTACTTCATGATCCTCTGCAAGAAACGTTGGCATGTTACAAGACAGTTCTGAAGGACTTACGATGAAAAATGCCATCCACCTCCAGAAAAAGAACTGATGGAGTCTGAATGCAGATCAAAGCATACTTTTTAAACTTTCTTTATTTTTCATCTGTTTTTTTTTTTGTTCATGTTCTCTTTTGCAACATGGTTAATCAGGAAATATGTTTTGCATGACTGTACATGTATAATTTGTATCAAAGTTTTTGCCTTCTCAAAGAAGGGAGAGAGAGGGAATTTGGAACTCAAAAATTATAAAAAGTGGATGTTAAAAATTGCTTTTGTATGTAAGTTTTTGTAATTGTGAAAATGCAATTAAGAAAAAATAAAATAAAACATTCTTTTAAAAAACACGTCAAAATTAAATTATTTTTGAGGGGGGAGGAGAGAGAGAGAGAGAGAGAGAGAGAGAGAGAGAGAGAGAGAGAGAGAGAGAGAGAGAGAGGTTAGCACATGAGTTTCTCTCATGATGGTCTTTTTTGCCAATACTTATTGTGAACATTCCAAAAAGGAGATGAATAAACATCTTATGAAATTATATTTCTTGTTGCCTTGGGAGGCCTAGTAAAAAACAACTCTGCCACCCCTCTTATTTTCCTCTCCAAGAAAAAATTGTGAGGCATCCTTCCATTTAGCATCAAGTCCTTCTGTCTTCTAGTTTCATTTAGAGAGAGTACATTAAGAATCATAGAATTCAGTTCCTCTGGTTTGCCATTCAATGGCTGTTAAATGAGTATCTTGTGTTTAGAATACCAACAAGCAAGGTAATTTTTTACCACATCTAAAAACTACATCCTCTGTCCCCTTTTCTTCAACTTTGCAGTTGCAGTGCAGAGGGAAAAGATACATAATGACAATAAGTTTGAATTACCTCATCACTTTGATCAAAGCAACAAACAATCACGACTTCAAAAATCTGAATGATGAAACATAATTCACCTCTCATGTCTTCACAATGAGGCAATAGGCTAGAAATATAAAATAATCATTATGGCAAATACAAATGTGTTGATTTGTTTTACCGGGATACATATATGTGTATGTATACACGTATATATACATATATACATACAGACACACACATGCATACATATTTGTTGCCTGGCACATAGTAGGCACTTTGATGGTTGTTGACTGACTGACTAGAAAGGATAAGAGTGGCAGATTAGTGACAGATATACAAAAATACAGCATCAATAAAACATTTGTAAATGAACAGAATAAACAAGTTCAGAAGGTGACACAAAAAACAGAACAATTTTATTACTGCCTTGTTAAGTACATAGACATATATAATATAAATATATAATAATATATAATATACATTATATATAATACATAATAATATGTAAATATAAATAATATATAATATATTATTATATACAATATATTATATAAGTATAAAATATAATTATAAATAATATACATGTTATATAGTTTTATATTTGTATACATATGTGTATGTATACTTGTATGCATATGTATATTGTATACATGAGTTCAAATCTAGCCCTAAATTATAGACCTGAGTTCAAATCTAGCTTCAGACACTTATGAGCCATTTGACCCTAGGTAAGTCACTTAACCTCTGGTTGTCTCAGTTTTCTTATCTGTAAAATGGAGGCAATAATAATGACCACCTCACAGGATGGTTTTAGGGACCAAATGAGATAATATAGATATTATATACATTTAATGTACATATGCATATACATATATGTCCTTGAAAGGTAGGCCTTTATCCCATGTTCCACTCTCATTGGCAAATTAGGTTCTCAGAGAATTCACAAAATAGCAGAGGGAACCAGGGCTCCAGCCCAGGACAGCCTGGATGGTTGCTGGGTGAGGTCTATTGCGCAAGGAGCTGGGAGGGGAGGGGAGCAGAGCCTAGTGTGAGCCACACCTAGGTCTGGTTCAGCAGCCAATCAAAAAAGCACCTGAGAAAAAGACCAGAAACAATCATAGAAAACATACCCGTGCTCTGAGGTAGAGAATGGGACCTATGGGTAGGTGGCCCAGCGGACAGAGTGCCAGACTCAAAGTCAGGAAGACCTGATTCAAATCCAGCCTTGGACGCTTACAAGCTGTTTGGTCCTGGGCAGGTCTCTTAACCTCTGATTGACTCAGTTTTCTCATCTGTGAAATGGGGATAATAATTATGCCTACCTTACAGGATTGTTATAAGGATCAAATGAGATACTGTATGTAAAATGATATTTAAAAATTACCTGTTATTATTATTACACATTCTCACACTTCCAGAAGTGCGTTCTGTGAGCTTCCTCATGTGGATTGGCAATAGGCAGAGCACCGAACATGTTCTCACCTTACATAAGTACCTTAAAAACACAGTGTATGTAGCAAGTTTACGGTTTCTTATCCAAGTCTCTTCTCATTCTTTGTCTATTGAAATGTTCATATTTGCTGATGATTATTAAGTTCCCATAAAAAAATTTTAATTAAAAAAAAAAAGAAGTAGAAGGAGGCCACCCAGGGCCGAGAGCCATTTTGTATTTTTGTTTGTTTCATGGGTTTCCATGGCCAAAGAATTCATCAGGAACTGGCCAGCCTGCTGGCTATGAGCCTCTCTGTCCTTAGTGAGGGTGGTCCTCAGGAAGTCCGCTCAGTCCACTGCCAGGAACATACTCTCCAGAATGATCAAAATGGCCAAAGCTTGTGCTCTGCTGGTGGAGCATTTGAGACACCGACATCACCCCACACCACAATGAGACATCAGAGCAGGGCTTTATGGGAGAACACAGAGAAGTACCAAAAGATGAAGGCTTCCCTCATTTCACAGATGGAAGAAACTGTGATACAGAAAGCACTCAGCTTTTAAATAACAGGACTTGGCCTAGTCTCCTGCCTTGTAGACAAGGGGAGTTAGTTAGAGTCACAGCTCATTTGTTAACGTTAAGTAAATTTTCCAGATAACTAACATTTACCCATCTGAGAGCCAACATTTTTTCTAAAAATACAGCCATTTTTATCAAAATCTCTGCCTGATATATATTACACATTCTCCTGACCTCTTCAAAAAGATATACAAAGCATGATTTAATATTGTATTAATGATTTACAGTCATCTTTATGACTATCAGTTATTATACTGTACTATTATAAATACTGGAGTTTTTCTTGCCTCTCCTTCGTTGCTAGTCTGTAAGCTGTCCTACTGTCAGTGGGTTGACCTCCAATCACTCTCCCCATTCTAATTGGCCGTGTTTCTAGTCTTCTGTGGTTTGAAAAATCAGATAACCGAGGGAGTCAGAACTGTGTATAATTTAAGAATCGATAAGCGCCGAATGCTGGCCTAACAGTCTCTCCTACAGAGTAAAATACAAGAGGGTGAGTGCAGGCCTTTGTATCTGGCTATTTCAATGACACAAAGACCTTTTTTGGCTTCCCTCTGGGTTCCCAGGTCTCTGTGTTCTAGACAATAGAGGCTGTAGTACCAATTAGAGGAGAGTCATAGGAGAGGCCCATAGCCAACGGGCCAGTCCCCAAAGGTCACATTCATTTCCTTCTAACAGCTGTGCCTCTTACAGCATATAGCTAATTGGAAATATTGAACTGAAGAAGGAACCTGTGGATTTGCAAGATCTATTAATGGGCATTAAGTGAACCAACAGCAGATACTGTCCTTGCTTTAGAACTCCTACCTTTCTGTAGTGGAGAGCAGTTAAAACCTACTTCTAATAACGTTCCTTATGGGCAGCTAGATGGTGCAGTAGATAGAGGGCTGGGCCTAAAGTCAGGAAGATGCATTTCTTGAGTTCAAATCCAGCCTCAGAAACTGGAGCAAGTCACTTAACCCTGTTTGCCTCAGTTTTATCAACCGTAAAAGGAGCTGGAGAAGGTAAAGACTCCAGTATCTTTGCCAAGAAAACCCCAAATAGGACCATGAAGAGTCAGACATGACTGAAACAACTCAGCCACAACATTCCTCATGCTTTTTTAACTGAAAGAATTTGGAGGTAAAAGAAATATTCGATTTTTATTTTCTATTTGGCCAAATACTTTCAAATGACAACGATTTTGCCCAAATTATTCCTACTTGCAATCTTTCTATTGTGTCTCCATATTTATCAGCAATTTTTAATATTGCTTCTAACCCTAGTCCTTCTAAAAAAATGTCACATTAATTCTCTAAAACATCAAGTGGTAGTAACTAAAATATTTAAATTTAAAATGGTCTCTTCTCCCTTGGTTGTTCTCAAAATGTTCTGAAAATGAATGTATTCTCTTCACCTTCTTCTCCAGACAAGGAGAGGTCCATCAGGGCCTGGGATTCTCCAGTGTGTTGATGTTCCTTCTGTCCCTTCTCCTAGTAGTCTATTCCCCCCTGGGCTATATTTTCTTCCTGGTTTTTGGTAGTACTATACAGAAATGCAGTTGCTATTTGTGGACTCATTTCTCCACCTGTAACCTGGCTGTCTCAATCAGTTTCCTTATTGATTCTCCATAGTTTTCTAAAGACATCATGTAGTCTGCAAATAGGGATAGTTTTGTCTCCTCTTTTCTGATATTTATCACTTTGATCTTGTTCTCCTGTTTTATTTGTATAGCTAGCATTTCTAGAACTATGTCAAATAATGGTGCAAAAAAGGAGAGACCTTGCTTTTATCCCTGGGAAAGGGGTACTAGGAAAAATATTAGTGTTTCTTCATTAAAAACAGTGATAGCTCTTGGTTTTTAAATATATACTTTGGATTATAATAATGAAGGGTCCTTGTTTTTCTCTTTATTGGGTAATTTAATCTATTCACATGTAAAGTTATAAACATTGTGTTTTCTTCTATCAACCTCTTACATGAAGATATTGGATTGGACCTCTGATTTCCTCCATGTAGGGATAAAAAGAAAACTCCCTCTACCAATCAAGATCAGCACCTGCAACACAGTTTATAATCTTTTTGTTTGTTTGGTTGGTTGGTTTTTTTTTTTTGAGGAGGGCAGGCGAGGCAGTAGGGATTAAGTGACTTGTCTAAGGTCACACAGCTAGTAAATGTTAAGTATCTGAGGCTGGATTTGCACTCAAATCTTGACTCCAGGGCCTGTGCTCTATTCACTGCACCACCTAGCTGCCCCACAGTTTATAATCTTAAAGAGTTTCCAGGGGCATTAGAGGGTTAAATGACTTGCCCAAGGTGACACAAGTTATATGTTTCAGATGTGGGTCTTGAACCCAGGTCTTCCTGACCTGGGAATTGCTGTCTATAATGCCAACCTTCCTCTTTAGCATATATGACTTATAGAGATAAATCTAATATAAAATTTCTTTTTATAAACTCCTGCTGTTTGTTTTGCTTTAATTAAATATAAACCCAGTTTTTCCCCTGAGCTTTCTCTTTTTACTCTGATGAATCTCATATCTGTCCAAGTCTCTTTCTATCTCTGTCTCTGTCTCTGTCTCTCTCTCTCTCTCTGTGCGTGTCTCTCACCTTTCTCTTTCCTAGATCTTATAAAAGTGCAACACGTAACTGTCCCCATTCCCCACTCCTACCATGCACACACCTCTCATCTATTTTTCACTGATGTTACTTTATAATGTCCCTTACCAAAAAGTGTTGTTTCTGTCCTTCTCTGTCTTGTACCTTACCCCTTCTAGGAATCTCTAGTTGTAAGAACTGATACAGGGTGAAGTGAGCAAAACCAGAACAGTTTTTACTACAATATCAATTTATAAAAATGAACAATTTTGAAGGCTTTTATAAACTTATGAAGAATGCAATGAGCAGAACCAGGAAAACAATAAAAACAACACTGTAAAGGCAGACTTTGAAAGCTGTAAGAACTATGATCAATGCAAAGACCACACATGTTTTCCAGGATCAACGATGAAGCACACTGTTCACCTCTTAACAAAGATGTGATAGATAGGTAGATTGATAGAGAGAGATATAAGCATAGATATAGATCTATATTTGCATGCAGCCAATGAAAAAATTTGCTTTATTTGACTATGCATATTTGTTTAAAAGAAATTTGTTTTTCTTTTTGTTTCTTTTACCTTGGGCTGAGTCTAGGTGCTACAGATGTGAAATGTTACAAGCACTCTCAGATTGTCATTATATTATTAGCTTTACTTAACCATTTTATTTTGTTACAAGAGACCTCTCGTGAAGTGAGAGTGATCTGGAAATGTTTATAATGTAAAAACAAAACACATCAATAAAACTTTTAAAAATAAAATAAAATTTAAAAATCAAGAGTCTGGGAATTATAATTAAATTTGCGTGCACTTTCAAATGAGATCATCATGTCAGTTTTGCTAATTGTTGTACTTTAGAGAGCTCTCATGGTTTGAGGGTAAGCTGGAAATGTTTCTAATATAAAGCAAAACACATCAATAAATTTTTTTAAGAAATAGAATCTATTCTCGGGAATGCTAATTCTCAATATAGACAGCAGGGCCTAGTGGGAAGTGAGAATGAAACTCTAACCTGGGGATCCAATTGTGCTCTTTATCTTTTCCTTTATTGCTTACCTTTCTGATATCATGCCACTGTCCCTTGGCACCTATGAACCCCTGTTCTGCCCTCAGACACTTTCTCCCACCTCAGGGGAATTAACACTGATACCCTTGAACCCATCTTGTAGAAGCCAATCTCTTGAAGTGTCTACCCCTTCTCCATTCTAGACCCCCACTCTATCCCACTGCAGGGTCTACTGTAAGACTATTTTCTCACTTCCTACCATCCTGAGGGGTCAACTTTACCGTATTGCCCTTTTGCTGGCTATATCCATTTCCCATTCCTCCCTTTGTGTTCCACCCTTCAGTATTCAGTTTCTAACATCCATCACTCCAAAGACAGGGGAAAAAATTGAAACTCATGAGCATCTTGTAAGCCTGGACAAGACAATTACTTAGGTCCTGCTATTTCTATTTTTGTTGTTTGTTGGTTTTGTTGTTACTGAGTGATTTCAGTCAGGTATGACTCTTTTTTACCTTATTTGGGGTTTTCTTGGCAAAGATACCGGAGTGGTTTGCCATTTCCTTCTCCAGCTCATTTTACAGATAGGACCCTGAGATGAACAGGGTTAAGTGGCTTGCCCAGGGTCACACAGCTAGGAAGTATCTGAGGCCAGATTTGAACTCAGAAAGATTAGAGTCTTCCTGACTTCAGGCCTAGCATTGTACAGACTGAGCCGCCTAGCTGCCCCTCTATTTTCCCATTTTTTTCTAACTCTCAGGAGTATGATATTCAGGTTTTCTTTTTCAAGATGTTCTTTGGAAGACCTGTAATTATCTCTATCTTCGTTCCCCATACTCTCATTTGCCAGCATTCTTGTACATTCTTCCAGTCTTGTGATTTTTTTTTTGTTTATTCCATTGCTTGTGTTTCTTACTCTGCATTTTTGTGTCTCATTTCTGCTGTTCCCTTTTACAGAGACTCTACTAATATAAAAAAGTGTTTCTGATTCTTCTCATTTCTTTAGTCTCTTGTTAGATCACTCCTTAGGACTTTCAAATTCTGTTTTGTTTTAATGTCTTCTTATTTCTTTGAATTCTTTTCTGAACTACTCTCCAGGTTCTTAGAGCTGATCCATTGTCATTTCAGAAGGGCCTGCTGAATTTAATGTGCTGTTGTTGCCTTGCTTATAAGATATTTGATTAAGTCTGTTTTGTTTCAAAGTACTCGTACACTGGAATAGATTTTTTTTTCTTCAAATTCTAGCTTATCCCTCATTCTCAGTTTTTTCTGTCTCAATCAATCATGTGGCTGCCTTGTCGGTGGTGTACCTAAGGAAAATGTGCCTACTACGAATTGCTCTTCCCTTCAGAAGATTAAGTACAACCATTTCTTTTCCCCATGCTTGTTGCCTATTTCCCTATTCATCTGGATCCCCAGAGTTGGATGAGGTCTGTTTCTCTCAAAGAGTAGTGGTGGTTTGGGATTGAGATACTACTTCAGGGAGATTCTAGGTAGATTCCATAATGGGGTCATTTCTCCATTTTTATCAGTCATACTCTTCTGGGCTCCATTATTCTTTCTACAACCATCCTTCTTCAGTCCCTAAACAAGGCCGTGAGACCTTGTCATGAAAGAGTCAGAGGAAAATACTGTAGCAAAAGGTGCTTAGAAAAGCCTATACACTTGAGCCTCTTCTCCATCCTTCTCTCTCTCCATCTCCTGGTGGATTGTTTCTTCCCATGCTCTATTATTTTTGTAAATTTTTAAGTTTATTTTAAACTTAAATACAAAATGAGAAAAGAAAAAAAAACATTGCCATGTACACAGAGGAATATGAGAAAATACAATATAAAACAATAAATCTCCAGTTCAAGAAAACCTATGTAATAAATATTACACATTGTTTTCAAAGCTGCCCAGCTTTTCTTTGCTTCCTTGTAGGTTTTCTTTTGTTCTCTGCTGTGTACCTTTTACTTTATATTTTTTCCCTTCCCTTCCCCATCCCCTAGAGAAGGCTACAATTAAGCTCAGATATATACGTAGACATAGATATCTATAAACATACATCTATATTTACATACACATATACACTCAGACATATATGTACTATGCTTATTTCCACTTGTCATCTGTTTCTCTGACAGTAGATAGCATCTTCCTTCAAAAGTCCAAGTCTTTCCATGTTTTTCTAAATCAACTAATTCGTCATTTCCTACACCACAGCAATATTCCAATATAACTACATCCTATCTGAGAGAGTGTCTATGACAGTTTCTGCCCTCCCTCCCCCCAATTTTCTGTATTCCTTCTACTCTTGGCTGCATAGGTTTCATTTATACAAGAAAATTTTAGTTCAAAATAATCAAAATTATCCATTTTACATTTCAATAATGCTCTCACCTCATAATGTAGTTTAAGGTCTGATATTACTGAATCTGCTTCCTTTACATCTTTTTTTTTTCCTGGTTTCTTTGAAGTTCCTCATCTTTTGTTCTTTCAAATGAACTTTGTTATTATTTTTTCCTAAGATAATTTTTTAGTAATTTAATTGGGATGGCATTGAGTAAATAGATTAGTTAGGTAAAATTGTCATTTTTTCATTATATTGGCTTCACCTACCCATGAACAATAAATATTGTCTCAACTATTTAGATCTGACTTTATATAAAAAGTATTTAATGTTTATGTTCATATAGTTCCTGTGTCTGTTTGGACAAGTATATTGATTACTTTTAAGCAGCAATTCAATTTTGGATTCCTTTGTCCTCCACTTTATTATCCAAACAGATAGCTACAATCTTCCACAGGCACCCTGGTTGTGAGGTTCTTCTTAGGACATTGTAAAATTTAGGTAGGAGAAGGAAGGATACTATTAATAATAACAATTAGCATTTACATAATGCTTGAAGCTTTGTAAAGCACTTAACAAGTACCTCATTTTATTCTCACTGCCCTGAGAGCCAGGTGCTATTATTATTCCTAACTTACAGATGAAGACACTGAGGCATAAAGAGGTCACGTGGCTTGCCCAAGATCATGTAGTTAGCATTGGAGGCCTATTTTGAACTCAGGTCTTCCTGACTCCAGGTCTAGCCCTCTATTCACTCTAACCACCCGGCTGCCTCTAACAAAGCCATCTCGAATGGACTTGGCAGCTAATTAATGTCTTTTATGAAACGCAGCATTTGGAACGGAATGCAAAGAATTGAAACATTAGCTGCAGCAAGCATTCAAGATGGCTTCATTGGAGGTAGCCAGGTGATTGGAGTGGATAGAGCACCAGACCTGGAATCAGGAAAAGCTGAGTTCAAATCTCACCTCAGATGTTTACTTAGCCGTATGTTTTTAGACAAGTCAGTTAGCCTCTCTCTGCCTCAATATCTTCATCTGTAGGACTGGCACCTGCTTCCCAGGGCTGTTTGAGGATACAATGACCACTTAGCAAACCTTGAAAAGCTACATAAACGCCAATCAGGAAAGACTTGACATCATGCCACGTGACAACCGGGCGAAGGGACCCGAGAGGGTTAGCCTGAAGGAAAGAAGACAGGAGAGTTTTTTCCAAGTCTTATTTAAAGGACTGGGTACAGACGGCAGATTCAATTTATTCTCCTAGCCCCAGAGTGCAGAACTAGGCCAAAGAGGCAGAAGTTGTTCTGCAGCAGATTCAGGTTTCAGGGAAGAAAAACCATCCTATAACTTAGAGCTACGGGTGAGTGGCTGTGCCACTCAGGGAGGGAGAGCGGGTCTGCATTTAAGAGATACCCTCAAGCTCAAGCCGGATGACTGCTTGCGAGGTCTATTGTAGAGGAGATTTCCTGGGTGAGCGCCGGTGGGATAAAGTTCCACCCAACTCTGATAAGTTATGATTCTATTCTAATAATGATAATAATAACAGCTAATATTTCAGAAGTATCTACCCTGTGCCAGTCACTTTGCTAAACACTTTACAGATATTATCTCAATTGATCCTCATAACAATCCTGGGAGGCAGGGGCTATTATTATCCCCATTTTACAGATGAGGAAACTGAGGCAAAAAGGCTGACCTGCCCAGGGTCACAAAGCTAGTAGGTATCTGAGGCTGGATTTGAACTCAGGTCTTCCTGATACCAGGCCCATCTCTCTAGTCAACACACTTGCCCATGTTTGTCATTGTTCAGTTGTTCAGTCACATCTGACCCTTTACAACCCCATGGACCAAAGCACACCAATACTGTCTGTGGTGGTTTCTTGTCAAAGATATTGGAGCGACTTTCAGTGCATCAAGGAGAACAGAGGTTAAGTGACTCGCCTAGGGTGAGACAGCTAAGTGTCTGAGGTCATATCTGAACTTGGGTCTTCCTGACTCCAGGCCCAGTGCTCTATCCACTAAGCAAACTAACTGTGTCACCTGCCTGTGACTTTTCATTAAATAAATTTGAACAACATAGGCCAAGAGAGGCAGTATAGTGTAATGCATAGAGGAATAGATGCGGAGTCAGAAAGATGTGGGTTCAAATTATGCCTCTGACACATCTTATCCGTGTGACCCTAACTGAATCACATGCCAAGTGCCCCATGCAACTCTCAATAAATATTATTCCAAATTTACAGATGAGGAAATTGAGAGACTTCAAAGGTTAAATTACTTCCCCACGGTCACAGTCAGTCCATAAGCATCTATTAAGCACCTACTGTGTGCTGGGCACTGTGCTAAGTGCCGGGGATACAAAGAAGGACAAAAGACAGCGCCTGCTCTCATGGAACTCACAGTCTAATGCAGGGAACAATATGAAAACAACTACATACAAGATCAATTGAAGATAATCGATAGAGGAAAGGCGCTGGCATTCAGAAGATCAGGAAAGGCTTCTCACAGAATATGTTAGTTGGGACTTACAGGAAGCCAGGAAGCGGAGATGAGCATGGAAAGTACTGCAGTCATGGGGGACAGTCAGTGAAAATGCCAGGAGACAGGCGATGGAGCATTTTGTTCAAGGAACAACAAGGAGCCACCGTCACTGGATAACGGGGTACTTCAGGGAGGGTAAGGCTTAAGAAAACTGGCAAAGTAGGAGGCGGCGAGGTTGTGAAGGGCTCTGAATGCCAAGGAGAGGATTTTATATTTGATCCTGCAGGTAATGCAGCTAATAAGCATTGGGCAGCTAGGTTCAAATGCGACCTCAGACACTTGACACATGTACTAGCTGTGTGACCTTGGGCAAGTCACTTAACCCCAGTTGCTCTGCCAAAAAGCAAAACAAACAAAAAAATAATTAAAAAAAACCAAGATTTAAAGCTCTCTCTTCCTTCCCAATTCCCAGTCTAAAACAATTTCCACTGCCTCTCAAGGTAATGAACTATCTACCTCTAGAGAATGGGTGGTTTGTGTATCCCATTGGAGACGTCCGTGGACTAAAACATTTGTGCCACTTCCATGTGTATGTGGGTCATGATGTTGCCCTGTTTTGGAAGCTTCTGCAACTCCTGAAGCCAATTTTCCTTCTTGTCACACTTCACTTCCTTTCTAGATGGACGATACTTTGAGCATTTTTCTATTGTTCTAAAAGCAAGTGATAGAACTGCATGTCATAATGGGACAATATTGCCCCAAAACAATTGTTTGTCTCCAAAGGAAGAGGTTTAATTTTCTCCTTTGATCTCTAAGCAGTTTCTAAAAACAGAAATCCCTGGAGCACTGAAGAGCAGGCTCATATTATGAGAGCGTTAAGGATCTCAGATTGAGTCCAAGACCTGTAGCTTAAGGAGAAATCCAGTTTAAATTGTCTGAATGCTGCCAATAACACAGATATAGCGGATCGATGCAAACACCGGCAGGCAGAGAGCCACTAACTAGCACATAATAACTGCCCACAGACCATGGGATGCTGGACCTGCAAATTGAGCCACAGGCAGTCCCAGTTCCAACTGTGACTAATGCCTCTCTGTGTCTTTGATGCTTGTTCTCATTCTCTGGATCTTTTTGGACACTCTGAGCTTGAGTCTGTTTCCATGGCAGCCATTGGTCCTTGGGGGTTCCGGTCCAGGGCCTGGAGAGTGAGTGGCGTTGAGCTGCCCAGAGCAGACCAACAGAGGAGTGTGAAATATGGGGGAAAGATCGCTAGACCACTGGGGATGGTAAGGGCAAACACTCCATAAGTGGAAGTGTACTCACCATCCAGCACTTTGGGGAAAAAAATCAGTCACCCTACCCTAGTTAAAGTACTATCTAGGTAAAATGGGTCCTCCAGAAAGCACACTCTGGATAGTCCATTGCCATCCTTATCTCCGAGTGAAATGCCTGATGTTCTACTCACATTTATCTGTAACAAAAGAAATGCATGTAAAGCAGCTTCTAAATTATATGACCTATGCAAATATCAGTTATCGTTGTTCTTTAAGTAAGACAACATGATTTTTCCTTCAGTTCTTTGGAACATAAAAGAGGTGTACATTTAGGAAAATATTTTCTGTTTTTTATAGCCCTTTAAAATAATATCTATACAGTTTTTACTTAGCCTTACAGTAACCCGGTGAAGAATGGGCACCAGACACTATTATTCCTATCCAAAGATGAGGAAACTGATATACCAAATAAATAAATAAATGCCCACAGGAAGAGATTGAAGCAGGGAACAAATGTGCTCCAACTCCCAACCCCCTCTGTCTAGCTCTGTGTTTCGACTGATACAGGATTCCCAGCTTGACAGTAGCTACATTGGAGCTATTCCAGACAAACGGCTGAAGTGAGGGGGGAGGAAATCCCACCTGGGATGCACAAATCCTACCTTTACCATTTCCTCTGAGATGAAAGGGTCATGTGATTTTTGATCATGCAACTTCTACCATTAGGTACCTTTTAAATTTTAATTGCCAGTTATTCACATTATGTGGAATAGCTCATTGTTTGTACAGCTGAGCCAGACATCTCCTGAGAGAGAAAGGAGCAGTGGAAATAGGCTCCCAGGCAGGTGAGCAAGATCCTGTTCTTATGACTTGGATCAGGTGCCTCTTGTTACCACAGTTAGGCAGCCAATGAAGATGAATTGCAGTGGAGGAAGGAAGTAGCCATTGCCAGTAACCCCGAGAAGGGCATCAGCCTCTCTCTGGCTCTAAAGCCTCTTGTAGGAAGCATCCAAAAGCAGGGACAGCTCCGGGTACTGGTCTAATGTTTCTAAAATGGCTCTCTGTTAGAAGGAGAATGGGCAGAAGGGCCAAGGGAAACCTTTATGACAAAACATCATGGCTCTGGGGAATTTGGCTAGCTAGAGGGTTTTCCCCATGTGTCTGTTTCTGTTTCCCTGCATTGTGACTGTCCTTGGAATGGTATTGTATACCAGATTGTCTAAGCTCTCAGGAAGCTCAGACCCACAACTTACTGAGCAGTATAATCAGCTGCCTGAGGTCTTAGGCACCTGTGTGAGCCAAAATGCTGGCCAGCGATGGCTTTTGTCACGTTTAGTGACAGCTGCATCTTAGACAACACCTCCTGAGCTCTTTCTTTTTCTCTTGGGTATATCTATGTCAGAAGTTGCAAGGCTTTGACATCTGTAAAAGGTAGAAGATTCTGAGGTGATTCTGGTGTGATTAAAACATACCTCCTGTCAGAGGTGATGGACAAAATATACAGAATGAGACATATTTCTTAATATGGCCAATGTGGGATTTTTTTTGTTTGACTAAGCATATATGTTGCAAGGGTTTTGTTTCTATCTTTTTTTTTTCCAGTGGAGGGGGAAGGGGCATTCGGTGGAACCACAGGTATGAAAAAAAGAGAAAAAATTCTTGATAATTTTTAAAAAGTGGCTTGGCAGTTTAATAAGTAGGGAATGGCAGAGTTAAGTAGAGATAAAAGTAATGCCTCCCAGGAATGTCCTAACCCAAGAAGCGTGGAGATCAGGGATGAATCAAGGCTTTTCCAAAGAAGACTCAAGAATCTTGAACATGGGATTTCTTCAGGTGACCTGCAAGATGTGATATGCCCTGTGCTTGAGATACTTACCATGGGTGCTGCAAATGCAGGTTGGTTTGCTACTAGAAAATAAAACCAAAAGGACTTGAGGGATATTTCTTTCCCTTCCGACTAATTAGAGAGTTTGAAGGATTGCTACATGGGATGGAACAATCAAAGAACGCCAAGAAGAAAAAGATTCTGAGTGCAAAGGAGGTGAGTGGTAAGAGGTTATTGAGTGGAAGAACGTAACACAGAGGAGAAAGAAAAGACTTATACAACAGGTATGAGATTCCTGGGATGCAAGATAGCTCCTGAACAAAATGCAGCAATCACATAGGACGCTTTCGTTGTTTTTGTTCAGTCATTTCAGACTCTTTGTGACCCCATTTGGGGTTTTCTTGGCAATGAACACTGGAGTGGTTTGCCATTTCCTTCTCCAGCTCATTTTATAGGTGAGGAAACTGAGGCAAACAGAGTTAAGTAACTTGTCCAGTGTCACATAGCTAGTAAGTGCCTGAGGTCAGATTTGAACTCAGGTCTTCCTGACTCTGGGCCTGGTGCTCCATCCACTGTGCCACCTAACTGCCCACAGAGGACATGATAGAACACTAACAGAACACAGAGGATACCTAAGGGCAGAGTATTTGGAGCCACAGAACCTGGGTACAAATCCCTATTCTGTTATTTATTATTTACATGATCTTGGGCCAGTAACTTTACCTCTAGGGGACTGTATCCTTATCAGTTGAGAGAGTATTTGGATTAGATGTGCTCTAAGGTCCCTTTCAGCTCTAAATTTTTTGACCCTATGAATAACACATGGCATAATCCTGTTACCGCCCCCAAGAGAGGAGATAAAATGTCTTGGTTAGTGATTCCACACTGAGTGATCTATAAGTAGGCCTGGCTTAGCTAATCAGAGAGTATATTATCTTGCTGGAGCATATATTTGAGCCATGACAGAGCCTGCCAAGATTCTTCAAATCCACCCACTATTCCCCACTTCTGCTGGTTCACATGGAAACAAATGATAGTCAGGAAGAAAATCTGGAATCTATCTTTATTTGGTTTGAAATCCTGGGTAGGAAACTGAGAACTTGGGTGGGGGAAGGGGGGAGAGACATAGGTGGTATTTTCTCTTCAAATTGAAAGTTGTAACTTTAGAAGAGAGAGGCGGATATGAGAAATGAACAACTGGCTGTATAAATGGTGTTGGGAAATGGGATTGGCTTACAACACCAGAATGATGGGCACCTGACAAAGGACAATGTGCATCTCATAAAGACTGAGAGAGCGTACATGGTGGGAGAGTCTCCAACCTGATTAAGAGGTCTTTAAAGTGGAATTTGAAGGGGAGGAAGGACAAAGTCTCAGACAAAACTTAAAACCAAATGCTGGAGAGGTTATTAGTTGTGACATAGGAAAAAAAACCAGTGTAGAGGAGATGCCCACTCATTCTTAGGAAAAAATGACAGAGAAAAAAGTGGGAACAATATTTATTATAGAGAGGACAGATTTCTTTCATGATTTGGCTGATGGTAGAGACAGGGTTATCTATTGATCCTGCCTTCATTGCAAATGCTGCAATTAGGGGTTGAACCAGTAGAAGCCAAGCTGATATGGAAGAGATTATCTGTCATTGTGTTGCTGAAATTGACAAGGATCATACTTCACTTCTCATTTTTCTCCCCTTCTCCCTTCCACAGGGAGAGTATCTATTCCAAAATTGATCTCTGTGTAGTTCCTGTCAGTGGCACTGCTCTTAGGGAGGACATGCCCACTTGGCATTCCAGTTGAACACGTGGACTTTCTGCCCCTTCTTCAAATATTTTTTGACTGCTTCTTTTCTGCCGTGATGACTCAGGGATCTGTACAAATTATGACAAGAAGTCTTTTCATTAGCTGCTGAGTCAGAATGCCATGTATAGATTTTATATATAGATACATATATATGTATCTATATATATAGATACATATGTATATGTGTGTGTATGAATATATTATGTATTGTCGAGATGTGATTTTACATGCATATATGTATGCATGTATAGGTATATATGTATGAATATGTATGTGTGTATATTTGTAAGTATGTGTACTCAAAAGGTGATCCAACTCTAGAACTCCGTACACACAAATGCGTGTGCATGTACACATACACAAATATATATATGTAAATATGTGTTTATATGTTTGTGCTTGTAGATGTATGGATGTATATTCAAGGAGTGACATGATTCTCAGCACTGCCCTGTGTGATGACAAGAAATCTTTTAATTTACTGCTGAGTCAGAACATATTTATATATACATACATATATATGTATGTATATATCCTCAAGGGATATATGCATACAACCCTCAGTACTCCTCTTTCTTGAGAATTTGAAAGAGTTGCAACCTAGGAGGGCCTTAATCCCATCTGGCTTTCTATAGCTATGAGCACATGCCCCACTTAGGCCACCTGTGCCTCTGATAGGGCCACCTCTCTATTGAGTCTTTTTCTTTGCAGTGGGCCTTGGGAGATCACAAAAGGCAACTTACATTTCCCCCACTCCCATCCCCTCCCTCACCACATTCCCTGGCATCAGACATTGGTCAGAGCAGGGTTAGCAACGGAGAGAAAGCACCAGATAGATAATCCTGCCTGGTTATTTGGTCAGAAGTAGCCAGTGCAGAGATGAAATGTAAAATGGTTAATTATTTTTCTAAAAATTTTTTTCAAACAATATGTAAAACAATTAACATTCCCTTTAAAAATTTTGAGCTCCAAATTCTCTCCGTCCTCTAGACCTTGAGAGAGCAAGCAATTTGATATAGGTTATATGTGTGTAATCATGCAAAACATTTCCATATTAGTCATATTGTGAAAGAAAACACATACAAAAAACTATGAAAATGATCTTCATTTAGACTCCATCAGCTTGTTCTCTGGATATGGATAGCCATTTTCATTATGAGTCCTTCAGAATTGTCTGGGATCTTTGTATTGCTGAAGATAGCTAAGTCCTTCACAATTGATCATTGTACAATACTGTGATTACTGTGTACAGTGTTCTCTTGGTTCTGCTCACTACATTTTGCATCAGTTCATGTAAAACTTTCCAGGTTTTTCTGAAACCACCCTGCTTATCATTTCTTATAGCACAATAGCATTCCATCACAATCATATACCACAACCTGTTCAGCCATTCCCCACTTGATGGGTGTCCCCTCAATTTCTAATTCTTTGCCAGCACAAAAAGAGCCATTATAAATTTTTCTATGCCTGTAGGTCCTTTTCCATTTTTTTGTAATCTCTTTGGGATACAGACCTAGTAGTGGTCTTGCTGAGTCAAAGAGTATGCACAATTTAATTACCCTTTGGCCATAATTCCAAATTACTCTCCAGAATGGTTGGATCAGTTCACAACTCAACCAACAATGCATTAGTGTCCCAATTTTTCCACATCCCCTTCAACATTTGTCATCTTCCTTTTCTGTCATATTAGCCATTCTAATAGGTATGAGAGGTTACCCTGGAGTTGTTTTAATTTGCATTTCACTAATCAATAGTGATTCTGAGTACTTTTTCATATGACTATAGACAGCTTTGATTTCTACTTCTGAAAACTGCTTGTTCATATCTTTTGCCATCTGTCAATGATTTGTATGCTTATAAATTTGGCTCAATTTGCTATATATTTGAGAAATGAGGCCTTTATTAGAGATATTTGCTTGTAAAATTTTTTCCCCCAGTTTTCTGCTTTCCTACTGATCTTGGCTGCATTGATTTTATTTGTGCAAAACCTTTTTAATTTAATGTAATGAAAATTATCCTTTTTACATCCTGTTATGTATTTATCAAATACTAGATTACTTTGGCCATTACCTACTGTGTATTGTGTACCCAATCTATTCCACTGTTCTACCACTCTATCTTTTAATCAGTACCAGCTTGTTTTGATGATTACCACTTTATAATATAGTTTGAGATCTGGTACAGGTAGGCCCCCTTCATATTATTTTTCATTGATTCTCTTTATACTCTTGGCCTTTCATTCTTTCAGATGAATTTTGTTATTATTTTTTTCTAGCCCTATAAAATAAATTCTTGGGAGTATGGCACTAAATAAGTAAATTAATTTAGGTAGAATTGTCATTTTTATCGTACTGCCTTGGCCTACCTAGGAGCAAATATTTTTCCAATTGTTTAGATCTGACTTCATTTGTGTGAAAAATGTTTTGTAATTGTATTCATATAGTTCCTTGGCTTGTCTTGGCAGGTAGACTCCCAAGTATTTTATATTGTTTATGTTTATTTTAAAAGAAAGTTCTCTCTATTTCTTGCTGCTGGACTTTGTTGGTAATATATGGAAATGCTGATGAATTATGTGGCTTTATTTTATATCCTGAAACTTTGCTAAAGTTGTTCATTATTTCAACTTGTTTTTTAGTTGATTTTCTAGGATTCTTCAAGTATACCATCATATCATCTGCAAAGAGTGATAGTTTTATTTCCTCATTGCTTCTTTTTCTTCTCTTATTGCTATAGCTAGCAATTCTAGCACATTATTGAATAATAGTGGTGATGATGGGCATCCTGGCTTTGCCCCTGATCTTTTTGGGAAGGCTTTTAGCTTATCTCCATTACAGATAATGCTTGCTGATGTTTTTAGGTAACTACTACTTCTCGTTTTAAGGAAAGCTCCATTTAGTCCTATGTTTTCTAGTGTTTTTTAATAGGAATGAGTGTTGTATTTTGTCAAAAGCTTTTTCTGCATCTATTAAGATAATCATATGATTTTTGTTAGTTTTGTTATTGATTTGGTCAGTTGTGATGATGGTTTTCCTAATTTTGAACCATCCCTGAATTCTTGATATAAATGCCACCTGGTCATAGTGTATGATCTTTGTGATGTATTGCTATAATCTCCTTGCTAGTATTTTATTTAAAACATTCATTAGGTATGAAAATGTTTTACATGATTGCACACATATAGCCTATATCAGTTACTTACCATCTCGGGGAGCAGACAAGGAAGAGAGGGAGGGGAGGACTTTTAAAAAAATATAACACCAAATTTAAAAAATTATTTTTACATGTAATTGGGGAAAAATAAAATATTATTTAAAATATCCATTAGGGAAATCAGTCGATAGTTTTCTTTCTCTGTTTTTGCTCTTCCTGGTTTAGGTATCAGCACCACATTTGTGTCATGAAAAAAATTTGTTAGAACTCTTTTTTGGCTTATTTTTCCAAATAGTTTATATAGTATTGCAATTAGTTGTTCTTTAAATGTTTGATAGAATTCACTTATGAATCCATCTGGTCCTGGGGATTTTTTCTCAGGAACCTAATTGATGGCTTATTCAATTTCTTTTTCTAAAATAGGGTTATTTAAGTATTCTACTTCTTTGTGAACTGGACAATTTGTGTTTTTGTAAATATCCATCCATTTCACTTAGATTGTTGGATTTATTGGCATATAATTGGGCAAAATAGCTCCTAATGATTTCTTTAATTTCATCTTCATTGGTGGCGAATAAACCTTTTTCATTTTTGATACTGGTAGTTTGGTTTTCTTCTTTCTTTCTTTTAAAATAAAATTAACTAATGGTTTGCCTATTTTATCAGGATTTTCATAAAACCAACTCCTAGTTTTATTTATTAGTTCGATGGGTTCTTTTTACTTTCAATTTTATTAATCTCACCTTTGATTTTTTAATTTGGTGTTTATTAGGAGTTTTTAATTTGTTCTTTTTCTGTTGTTTGTTGTTGTTGTTGTTGTTGCATGCCCAATTCATTGACCTGCTCTTTCTCTATCTTACTGATATAACTATTTAGAGATATAAATTTTCCCCCAAGTACTGCTTTGGCTGCATCCCATAAATTTTAGTATGTTGTCTCATTATTGTCATTCTCTTTAAAGAATTTATCATTTCTTTGATTTGTTCTTTGACTCACTCATTCTTTGGGATTAGACTATTTAGTTTCCAATTAATTTTAGTCTGTCTTTCCACTGCTTTTTGTTGAATGTAATTTTTCTTGCATTATGGTCTGAAAAGGATGCAGTTAATATTTCTGCTTTTCTGCATTTGTTTGTGAGGTTTTTTAATGCCATAATACATGGTCAGTTTTTTTGTGTAGTTGCTTTCTATTCCCATTCAATTTTCTCCAGAGGTCTGTCATATCTAACTTTTCTAAAAATCTGTTTGTCTAGAGAATCAACTAAAAAAACTAGTTGAAATAATTACCAACTTCAGCAAAGTTGCAGGATATAAAATAAACCCACATAAATCATCAACATTCCCATATTCCCATAAGAAAGACCAGCAGGAAGAGATAGAAAGAGAAATTACTTTTTAAAAACTGCAGACAATACAAAATACTTGGGAGTCTAGCTGTAAAGACAAATCCAGGAACCATATATACATATAAAACACTTTTCACACAAATAAAGTCACATCTAAACAATTGAAAAAAATATCAATTGATCATGGCTAGGCTGAGCTAATATAATAAAAATGACAATTCTACTTAAATTAATTTACTTACTCAATGCCATAACAGTCAAACTACCAAGAATTTATTTTATAGAGCAACAAAAAAATAACAAAATTCATCTGGAAGAATAAAAGGTCAAGAATATTAAGGGAATTAATTAAAAGAAAATGTGAGGGAAGGTGACATAGCCATGCCAGATCTCAAACTATATTGCAAAGTGGTAATCATGAAAACTATCTGATATTGACTAAGAAATGGAGTGGTAAATCAGTGGAATAGATGAAGTACACAAGACACAGTAGTGAATTACCATAGTAATCTCATGTTTGACAAACCCAAAAATCCCAGCTTCTTGGACAAGAACTCATTATTTGAAATAAAAAACTGCTGGGAAACAGTATGGCAGAAATTAGGTATAGATCAACATCTTACATTGTATAACATAAGGTCAAAATGGGTACGTTGTTTAGACGTAAAGAGTGATACCATAAGCGAATCAGTAGAGCAAAGAATATTTTACCTGTCAGATTTATGGAGAAGAGAAGAATTTGTGACCAAACAAGAAATAGAGAATATTACAAGATATGGATAATTTTGATTACTTTAAATTAAAAATTTTTTTTGCACAAACAAAACCAAAGCAACCAAGATCTGAAGGAAAGCAGAAAGCTGGGGGAAAATTTTACAAGCAAGTGTCTCTGGTAAAGGCCTCATTTCTCAAATAGCAAGCAGCCAAATTTATAATACATAATACAAGTCATTCCACAATTGACAAATGGCAAAAGATATGAACAAGCAGTTTTCGAAAGTAGAAATCAAAACTATCTATAGCCATATGAAAAAATTCTCAGAATCACTATTGATTAGAGAAATACAAATTAAAACAACTCCAAGGTAACCTCTCATACCTATCAGAATGGCTAATATGACAGAAAAGGAAAATGACAAATGTTGAAGGGGATGTGGAAAAATTGAGACACTAATGTATTGTTGTTTGAGTTGTGAACTGATCCAACCATTCTGAAGAACAATTTGGAATTATCCCCAAAGGACAATTAAATTGTGCATACTCTTTGACCCAGCAATACCACTACTAGGTCTGTACCACAAAGAGATTTCCCCAAAAAGGGGGGAAGGACCAATATGTACAAAAATATTTATAATGGTTCTTTTGTACTGGCAAAGAATTGGAAATTGAGGGGATGCCCATCAATTGGGGAAAGTCTGAACATGTCGTGATATATGAATGCAATGGAATACTATTGTGCTATGAGAAATGATAAGCAGGTAGGTTTCAGAAAAACCTGGAAAGACTTGCATGAACTGATACAAAGTGAAGTGAGCAGAACCATGACAACATGGTATACAGTAACAGCAATATCATATGATTATCAACTGTGATGGACTTAGCTATTCTCAGAAATACAATGATCCAAGATGAAAATGGCTATCCGCCTCCAGAGAAAGAACTGATGGAGCCTGAATGCAGATTGAAGCATACTATTTTCACTTTATTTTGTGTGTGTGTGTGTGTGTGTGTGTGCTTTCTTTTCATCTGTTTCTTCTTTCACAATATGACTAATATGGAAATATGTTTTACATATTCCATTACTATATCAAATTGCTTACCATCTTGAGGGATGGAGGCAGAAAATTTGAAACTCAAAAAAAATTTAAATGAGTGTTAAAATTTGCCTTTACATTTAATTGGGAAAAAAAATATCATTTAAAAATTCTGTTCATTAATTTCTTTCTTGTTTATTTTTTGGTTATATTTATCTAGTTCTGAGAAGGGAAAGTTGAGATCCCCCACTAATATAGTTTTACTGTCTACTTCCTCCTGAAACTTATTTAACTTTTCCTTTAAGAATTTAGACTCTAGAGAGTAGAGCACTTGCCCTGGAGTCAGGAGGACCTGAGTTCAAATCTGGACTCAGACATTTGACACACTTACTAGCTGTGTGACCTGGGGCAAGTCACTTAACCCCAATTGCCCTGCCTTTCCCCTTCAAAAAAATTTTTTTAAAAGAATTTAGATTCTATTCCATTTGGTGCGTATACGTTTAGTATTGATATTAGCTATGGAACTTTTTATCAAGATGCAGTTTCCTTGCTTATCTCTTTTAATTAGTTTTATTTTTGCTTTGTCTAAGATGATGATTGCTTCTCCTGCTTTTTTTTTCACTTCAGCTGAAGCAAATAGATTTTGCTGTAGAGCCCCTCACCTTTACTTTGTGTGTGTCTCTCTGCTTCAAGTGTGTTTCTTGCAAAAAACATAATGTATGATTCTGGTTTTTTAATCTACTCTGCTATCCACTTCTGTTTTATAGGTGAGTTCATCCCATTCATATTCACAGTTGTGATTACTGTGTATTTGCCTTTATCCTGTTTTCCCCCTGTTTATCCTATTCTATCTCTCCTTTCACCCTGTCCATTCTCAAAAGTGTTTTGCTACTGACCATTGCCTCCTCAATCTGCCTTCCCTCATCTCAGTACCCATCCCCAATTCTCTTATTCCTCTGTCTTCCTACTGCCCTGTAAGATTTTTATACCAAACTGAGTTTGCATGTTATTCCCTCTTTCAGCCAATTCTGGCGAGAGTAAGGTCTAAGCATTGCCCATACCCCCCATCTTCTCCTCTACTATGAAGCTCTTTTGCATCTCTTTTATGTGAGATAGTTTATTGCATTCTACCTCTCCCTTCCTCCCTCTTACAATGCATTCCTATTTCTCACCACTTTATTTGGGGGCGGGGGGAGTTGGACATCATCCCATTATAACCAACTCATACTCGTGCACTCTATGTATATTCCTTCTAACTGCCCTAATAAGAAGAAAAGTCTTAGGAGTTGTAAGTATAATCTTCCCTTGTAGTAATGTAAACAGTTTAACCTTATTGAATCCCCTATGATTTCTCTTTCATGTTTATCTTTTTATGCTTCTCTTGATTCTTATAGTTGAAAATCAAAATTTCTATTCAGCTCTGGTCTTTTCATCAAGAGTGCTTGAAAGTCCTCTATTTTGTTAAATATCAATTTTTTTTCTCCTAAGGATTACACTCAGTAATGATGAGTAGGTGATTTAAATCCTAGTTCTTTTGCCTCACAAAATAACATATTCTAAGCCCTCTGATCTTTTAACATAGAAGCTGCTAAACCCTGTGTTATCTTGGCTATAGCTTGCAGTATTTTTCCCTTGACCTAGGAGCTCTGGAATTTGGCTATGATATTCCTGAGAGTTTTCATTTGGGGATCTCTATCAGGAGGTCATTAGTAAATTCTTTTGATTTCTGTTTTACCCTCTAGCTCTAGGATATTAGGGCAGTTTTCCTTAATTCTTTCTTGAAATATGATGTCTATACTCTGTTTTTGATCATGGCTTTCAGGTAGTCCAATAATTCTTAAATCGTCTCTCCTGGATCTATTTTCCGGGTCAGTTGTTTTTCCAATAAGATATTTTACATTTTCTTTTAATGTTTTCATTCTCTTGATTGTTATTGTTTCTTGATGTTTCATAAAGTCATTAGCTTCCACTTGCCCAATTCTAATTTTTAAAGAATTCTTTTCAGGGCAGAGTAAAGGAAGGGACTTGCCTGAGCTCTCCCCAAACCCCCTCCAAATACCTGTAAAAAATGACTCTAAACAAATTCTAGAGCAGCAGAACCCACAAAAAGACAGAGTGAAACAAATTTCCAACCCAAGACAACCTGGAAGGTCAACAGAAAATGTCTGTGGTACCAGGCTGAGAGATGAGTCCAGTCTGGTACAGGCTATGCCAGCACAGACCACACCCCAGCAAATGCAGAGCAGGCCTCAAGGGACTGAATTACTGGCAGCTATTGTGGTTTCCAGACTTCTCAACCCACAAATGCCAAGGACAACTTAGAAGATCAGTAGGAAAAGTCTGTCAGACCTGGGTGAGAGAGGAAAGCACGTCAGTCCTGGCCCCAGTACAACCCCAGCCCCAGAAAACCAGGAGCAGGCCTTGGGAGCGACTCAATCAGCAGTGGTGGCAGTGGCAGTGTCAGCAATTGCCTCTGGAGCTCTCAGCACACAGACAGTAAGGGGAGCAAACAACTGTTCAGAAGGAGATTACAGGGGGCTCTTTGCTGGCAGGGCTGTGCTTCTTTGTCCATATTTGGATCTGGGTCACAGTCCTGGGTGGCAGTCCTTGAGAGAGGAGGAGCACTAGCATAGCAGAGTTTGTGGCAGAAGTGGAGAGGGGACCCTCCCCACCGTTCCAGGGCAGAAAAGAGTGCCCGTAAGGTCACTCACAGACCAGAACACAGGCCAGAAGAGGAGTAAATACCTCTCCTTAGACCATACCACCTTAGAAAAACTGAAAACTTATAGGTCCCTAGAAGTATTTCTAAAAACAGCTGCACAAAACCCCTGAAACTTGGGACAGCACACCCTCCACATTGTAAGCAAAGCCCTTCCTTAACAAAGAATTAAAAAGTCAAGTAATAGGCTGGGAAAATGAGCAAACAATGGGAAAAAAAAACTCAGACTATAGAAACTTACTTTGGTGTCAAGGAAGATCAAAACATAGACCCAGAAGAAGACAACAAAGTCAAAGCACCTACATCCAAAGCCTCCAGGAAAAATATGAATCGGTCTCAGGCCATGGAACTCAAAAAGAATTTTGAAAATCAAATAAGAGAAGTAGAGGAAAAATTGGGAGGAGAAATGAGAGGGTTGAAAGAAAATCATGAAAAACCAATCAACAGCTTGGTAAAGGAGAGCCCCCCCCCCCCAATACTGAAGAAAATAACCTTAAAAAATAGACTAAACCAAATGGCAAAAAAAGGTCCAAAAAGCCAATGAGGAGAAAAATGCCTTAAAAAGTAGAATTTGTCAAAAGGGAAAAGGAAGCCCAAAAACTCACTGAAGAAAATAATCCCTTAAAAATTAGAATGAAGCAAATGGAAGCTAATGACTATGAGAAATCAAAAAATTATAAAACAAAACCAAAAGAATGAAAAAATATCAGACTGTGAAATATCTCACTGGAAAAATAGATCCAGGAGAGATAATTTAAAAATTATTGAACTACCTGAAAGCCATGATCAAAAAAAAAAAAAAAGAGCCTAGACATCATCTTTCAGGAAATTAACCAAGAAAACTGCCTTGATATTCTATAACCAAAGTAAAATAGAAATTGAAAGAATCCACCAATCACTTCCTGAAAGAGATCCCAAAAGGAAAACTTCTGGGAATATAGTAGCCAAATTCCAGAGTTCCCAGGTCAAGGAGAAAATATTGCAAGCAACCAAAAAGAAACAATTCAAGTACTGTGGAAACACAATCAGGATAACACCAGATTTAGCGGCTTCTACATTAAGGGATCAAAGGGCTTGGAATATGATATTCTGGAGGTCAAAGGACCTAGGATTAAAACCAAGAATCACCTACCCAAAAAAACTGAGTGTAATCCATGAGGGGGAAAAATTGATATTCAATGAGGTAGGGTACTTTAATGCATTCTTGAGAAAAGACCAGAGCTAAATAGAAAATTTGACTTTTTTAAATTTTTTTTTTCCTTTTATTTAATATGTTTAGTTTTCAGCATTACTTTTCGCAGGGGTTGAATTACAAATTTTCTCCCCATTTCTACCCCCCCC
>CM053625.1:268966681-268988876 GCA_028646595.1 Phalanger gymnotis | reverse complement strand
ACTGTCCCAAACTTTAGATTTTTTTTTTTGTGCTTCAGGTTTTTCAGAGCTAACTCCGGGGACCTGCAAGTTTTCAGTTCTTCCAGGGTAGTATAATCTAAAGAGAGATGTGGTCATTGCTCTCCTGGTCTGAGCTCTGATTTGTGAGCAACCACAAGCACTCTTTTCTGCCCTGGAACTGTGACCAGCTCTAGCATAGTAGTACTCCTCCTCATCCTGGGACTTTGACCTGCTTCTACAACCTGTATCCCCATGTAGGCAATGCAACAGAGTCCTATGCCCAGTCCTAGTAAAGTGTCTGTAGTAAGCTCCTTCTGACCAGTTGTCTGGCTCCTAACTATGGGCTAAGAGCTCCAGAAGTCACTGCTGTTGATTGAGTCACCACCATCGCCTGCATTAGGCCATGCTCCAGTCTCACTACAGTGAGACAGACCTTTCTTGTCAATATTCTAAGTTGTCTTGAGCTGTAAAATTGTTCCACCTGTCCTTTTGTTGGTTCTGCTGCTTCAGAATTAGTTTTAAAGTATAATTTTAAAGTCGTTTGAGGCAAACATGAGAAAGCTCAGGCAAATCCCTGACTTTAATCCACCATCCTGGATTTGTCTCCTAAAATGGTTAATTAGCTGTCTTGAAGACACTGTGTTCCAGTGAGGCTTCCCAGTTAAGTTGACAGTACTAATAGGGTTAAAGTAGCTAGATTCGATTCTAATCGTTATATAATTCTTATTGCTTAGCGTTCCCTTTTTTGCAGGGGGAATAAACTAACCATTCTATATCTGATTCATGTTTGTACATTGAGTATCTTCCTTTGCCTTCTCTTTTGAGAGGAAGTAACTCTAAACTAGAGTCCAAGATGGATTTGTTCCAAGGAAGGAAGGAAGAAAACAAAAAGAGCAAGTCTTTGTTAAGTGCCTACTATATGCCAAGCACGGTGCTACCCACTTTACAAATAATATCTCGTTTGATTGTCACAACAACCCTGGGAGGCAGATGCTATTATCCAAGGTAGATACAGGTTAAGCGATTTGCCCAGGGTCACACAACTAGGAAGTATCTGAATCCAGATTTAAATTCAGGTCTTCCTGACTTCAGACTCATTGCTCTATCTCCTGGGACATTTAGCAGCATGAACAGAAGGCTTAGGGACCTTTTTCTTACATTGATATAACAGGCAGCCCCCAGAGCAATGAACCCTGGGCAAACCACAAAGGTAGACAAAAGACAGGGATTGGTGCAGTGAGATCCTGTGGCCTCAGTCAAGAAGTGCCTAGCTAGCTATGTAGTTTCATTTTTTTTTTTTAAGTTTATATTCTATATTGCTATTCACTTAAATTCTGTAAGTCAATACTAGGAACACTGTGGTTAACCCAAGGCTTTATTGATCTGAATATAGTGAAATTTGTTTAAGTGCAGTTATAGATGGGGTTAAGATTGGCTATCCAGAAAGTAGGAAGGAAGCTTTCTAAATTTGAGTGGGGGTGGGGTGGGAGGGGCAGGGACTTACCCAGCTAGGGACTCAAAATGAACAAAAGAGATTTTACTGAGAAATTATATTATAACTCCCCCAAAGTAAGGAACAGTTTAAACCACCTAAATCTGGGCACAGGAGGATTTCCCTGGGCAAAGAGTGAGCTAAACTGTGGTGTGGTGGGCATGCTGGCTAAACAGAGATAAGTTAGAATCAGTTTCCTCAGAGGTTTCTTTGGTCTCAGACCATCTCCTTCCTATTGTTCAATTTCCTATTCCAAATTCATTTGGTCCCAAGCATATGACCTACTCCTTAATCTCTCCTTCCCCCTCCCCTCCCCCAGTGGAGTGAATGAAGTCATTGACTGAAAGGAAAGTCACACCCACGGGGACTAAATCGAGTAGTTGAAAGTGACTCCACCCACATAAGGGTGGAGCCCATCTAAAAGGGAGTAGATTGCTTTCCTGCTAAACTAAACTACAGCCCACAATCCCTATTACATATGATTCATGCTTTCCTAATACAGATTATATACAAAATTGACATAGAATTAAAATATAGTCATTAGTAATTATGGGGAGATTTCAACTACCCAGATAACAGGATAAAGTTTCATTCTGCTATCCTGACAAAGAAGGCTAATGATAATTATAGCTAACATTTTAGTGCCTACTATGTGCCAGGCACTGTGCTAAGCACCTAACAATTATTACAACCCTAAGAGGTAGATGCTATTATTAGCCTCATTTTACAGATAAGGAAACTTAAGGGAAAGGTTAGGTAACTTGCCGAGGATCACTCAAGTTGGTGGAAGTGATAGGAAACGTGAGAGAAAGTGACTATGTCAATGGTGAAGGAAGAGAATGCTGGGAGGAAGAGTCAGATATATACTGTAGGTCTGAGGTGAAACATCTTCAAAAAATTCTAACCACAATTGCAAAGAATCCTGATGAGAAAGAAGAGATATCTAAAGAAACCAATTTGGCTGCACAAAGATCCCTCTGATAAGCCCAGATTTGAAAAGGACATACACAAAAGATAGAAATAGTCCATTTTGGAGGGCCTATAGAAAAACAGGTATACTAATGCACTGTTGATGGACCTGTGAATTAGTCCCACCATTTTGGAAAGTAGTTTGGAATTATGCTTCTTTTAAAAAGTGACTACTGTTTCTACTCTTTGAAGCAGGGATCCAATCATTAGTCATATTCCCCAAGGAGGTCAAAGACAGAAAGAAGGGTGCTACATATACCAAAATATTCACAGTAGCAATTTTATGTGGTAGCAAAGAACTAGAAACAAATAAGACCACAAATTTGGGAATAGTTAAACAAATGATGGTACGTTAATAGATATATACAATGCAATGCCAACAACAAAATCAAAACTGAATGCTCTGCAATTACCATAACCAAGCTTGGCCATGGTGAAAAATTAAGAAAATGTACCTCCCTTCACTGCTGAGGTTGAGAGGGCATAGAACACATTATATTCGTAATCCTGATGTCAGATATGGTTGATGCATTTGTCAGTTTTGCTGAACTTATTTTTGCTGTCTTTTAAAATCTTTGTTATAAGAGATGCTTTCTGGGTAGGGAGGATGTATCTGTGTATATTTGTGTGTGTTATATTTAAAAATTAAGGTGAACTAGAACCAAAATATATCAATAAAAAAGGTGAGGACATACATGAAAGACAGAAGGACCAGCACATAAACAAAGGTCAGCACAAAAGAATTTTATGAAGGTAAGAGAAAAGTTTCAGGAAGGCTAAAGTCTTGAAAAAAAGGTGGGGGTAGCAGCATGGCATAGTGGAGACAGTTCCATAGTGGAGGGACCTGGTTCAGATCCTAACTCTGTGACTTCCTGTGTTATCTTACTTAAGTTAGTCAACCTCCCTTAGGTCTAGATTTCCTCATCTTTGAAAGTACATGTTGCATGAGATGACTTCTGAGGGCCCTTCCAGCTCTAAATCTATGATCCTATGATAAGGAGTAGAGGTACAAGAAAACCTCTGCTCTGTTCAAAGCAAAAAGATGATCAAGGAGTGGTTAGGCCTTGTGTTGAAGAAGACAGTGTGATGCTCACAATCAGACAAAATACAAGTGACTGTACCTTGCTTTTTCTCCCATTTTCCCCACTTTCTCCCTGTAAACTGGGAAAAGCAGAATAAACATCATGAAGACAGAATTGAAACCCAAGATAATAGAAATGTTAGAGAGTAGACTCAAGTGAATTCAAGTGAATGGGTTTGGATGAATTATGTCCCATGATACTGAAAGAACCACTGTCTATAATCACTGTGAAGTCATGGGGAAGGGAGAAGTCAGAAGACTGGAGACAGGTAAATGTCACATCACAATTTTTAAAAGGTTGAAATGTAGACTATAGAAACTCTAGATGAGGATAACCAGAATAATAAAGAATTCAGAAGTATGCCCTGTAAGGAATGGTTAAAGGAACTGGGAATATTTAGTCTATAGGATAATTAATAATGATAAAAAATAATAATATAATAATTAGAGTTTATATAGCCATCTAAAGTTTTCAGATACTTTGTATACATTATCTCATTTGATCCTTATAATACTATGAGCTGGGTGCTGCTACTATTCTTGTTTTACAGATGAGGAAACTGAGACTGAGAGAATTAAGTGACTGTCTTAGAATCACACAGCTAGTTAGTGTCTGAGGCAGAATTTGAACTCAAGTCTTTCTCACTCTCAGTCCAGTCCCCTCCCCACCATGAAGATGAGAAGAATGAAAGAAGGCTTAAGTACTAGGTGGCTATGGTGAGTTATTTAAGAGTTGTCACATTAAAAAAAAAAAGGCCTAGATTCATTTTGTGTTGAGCTTTTTGAGTGGATAGAAATCAGAGGAAGGAAGATTTCGGCTAGATATGAGATTTTCTAATGTTACTTTTCTAACATTTCCTTTATCAAGGAATCCTAATGACATCCAAAATACCATTACAGAATTTCAGAATTGGAAACTCAAACTTCCTTCCTGGTTTAATATTTCTTATGATAATAGGATAGAAAACCTTAATCTGATGCTCTAGTCTAGTCAACCAAGCCTGAAGCTACATTCGCATCAGAGGCTGGTTCCTGTGACAGAAGATTGAGTCACACACCGCCTCTCCCACAGAATTAAATAGAAATTCTCTTCTATATGTTCTCCCTTCAGTATTTGAAGGCAGCTATCATGATCTTGGCCAAGTTTTCTTTCTCCAGGTCAATCATCCCCAAATCACCAACCATTCCTCATATGACATACTTTTAAGTACGCTCATCATCCTGGCTGCCTTTCTCAGGATGTGGTATACTTTGTCCATGTATTTCATAAAATGTAGTACTCTAACTGAACACAATATTCTCGATGTGATCTGGTCAGTTCAGAGGACAGTGGTGCTGTCACCTCCCTAATTCATCTGTTCATGTTACCTAAGAATAAATTTGCTTTCTTGGCAACCACAATCCTCCTCCTGTACTGATTTACCCCGAACTTGATGGTAACTAAAATCTGTATGAACTGGCCAGTAACTTTCCCCCCACTAAGAGGTCCATAGCAGATTGCACCTCCATGACCACTAGGAAAGAGAGACACAAAGTGTTAGTGTGTTCAGATCTTTTGTAACCACTCTTAACTCTGGCTTAGCCAATTAGGGCTTTTGGTCACCATGAAGTAAGCCAAGAGGAAACAGATGACAATTTAGGCAGGGAAGGAAAGAAGGATTAGACTGGAACCAAGAGAAATGGATAGAAGTTGTAATGGAAATTTCATTCATTCAACAAGTGTTTATTAAGTGCCTACTATGTGCCCGGCACTGCCCTAGCTATCTGTCTAGGTATTCTCTCTCTAGCATTTGCCAAAGCAGGTTCATCAAACTTCCCTGATTGGTAGCAGACAAATTATATTGTACATGCTCTAAGGACTGGGCTCTCACTGGAAGGACCTCTCATTACAATGACATGAAGCCCAGTGGTCATTTTGGACAAATGAATAATACTAATATATTTCTGTGCCAACTTTTAGAGTGCACAAAGTTCTCATGTAAGACAAACAGTCTCATTTTATCCACACAACAACCCTGTGATCTGGATATGGTCAGTATTTTTATTGCCATTTTACAGGTAAAGAAACAGTTCAAAGAGGTTTTTTTCTGGCCCAAGGTCATGCTGCTATAAAGAGCCATATTTGATATTCTAGTTTTCTGGCTCCAAGTCTAGCACTCTTTCCATTATACCTTCTAGCCCAAGGGAGGAACAGGTGAGAGCTGTACATTCTCCAAGGAAGAAATCCTCAAACCTTCACGGTCTGTTTCCAGGCTTCCATTCCATATTGAATGTACATTGTTCTCCTTCATACACTGGATTTTCCACCCCAACTGGCCCCTCTACTGTTCCTCATACATGACGTTCCATTGCCCATCTCTGCAGCTTTCCATAAGCTGTCCTTCATTCCTGGGATTCACTCCTTCCTCCTCACTGCATTCTGGAACCCCTAACTTCCTTGAAGACTCAGTACAAGTACTACTGCCCCACCTACCACACACACACACACACACACACACACACACGCACATGCACACACAATGGCTGTCCATATAGTCCTAGTTTCCCATGCTTTGTTGTTCAGTCAAGTCCGACTCTTTGTGACCCCATTTGGGGTTTTCTTGGCAAGGAAACTGGACCGTTTTGCCATTTCCTTTCCTGGAAATTATTCTGTATTTACTTGTCGGTGTGTGTGTTGGTTCTCTCCAATAAAATGTAAGTTTATTGAGAGTAGGGATTGTTTTGTTTTTCATCTTTGTATTCCTTGTACCTAGGGCAGTGCCCGGCACATGGTAGGCACTTAATAAGTACTTGGCGAATGAATGAAATTTAAATTTCCCTTCTTTACAACTTCCATCCCTTTCTCTTGGTTCCAATCTAATCCTTCTTTCACCCATCAGTCCTTTAGATAATTGAAGACAGCTATCATGTGCCATCTGAGTCTTCTTTTCTTGAGACTAAACATTTCCAAACCTTTCAAATGATGCTTATGTGGCAGGCATCAAGGCCTTTTGATATCTTGGTTCCCTGTAGACATTCTCCAGCTTATTAATTTCCTTCCTAAACTTTTGAGGACCAAACTGAAAACAATGCTTGATATGTGGTGTCTCCAGGGCAGAGTAAAGATGGATATTTTTCATCTCCTTTTTCTTAGAAACTGTGCCTCTCTTTTGCTGTCCAAGATTGCATTCATTTTTTTTTTTTAGCTTCCGTGTTTTACTTTTGACTTATACTGAGCTTGCTATCTGGTAAATGTTTATTCTTTTTTCAGACAAATTTCCATCTAACCATGCCTCCCCCATCTTGTACTTGTGAAGTTAATTTTTTGATCTGATGAGCCCAAGTAATTTATACTTAAATTTCATCTTAACTTCTCAGTGCCTTCAGGCAATTCTTTTAAACTATAAGTTGCAAGCTTTTTGAAGGACTTTTGCCTCTTTTTGTAACCCCAGAGCTTAGCAGAGTGCCTAGCACATAGTGAGTGCATACTAAGTATTTATTGGTCAATGAATTTGTCAGTGGGCAAGACAGGAATTAGGTGCTCTGTATTTAGTGTAACATCTAGAAAATAGTAAGATTTTAGAATCCTGTCTCCTTATTCTATCTTGTCTTTTGGCCATTTTTTTGTAGTTATTTCAGGAAAGTAATATACAAAAATACCATCTGGATCAACAGTCTTGTCCCACAGAGATATCATTTCTGGGTTTTGCCCCTTTTATCTTCTCCCAAATCTGTCCATTCTGCCTCTACCCTCAGGCTTAGGCATACTCACAAGTATACATCCTTAATGTGCATGCTAATTTTCTACTTTCCTCAACTCTTTCAACCTTTTGAACAAGGTATATATGCTTCCATTGGCATATTTATCCAGGTGGGTCAATTACCAAGAAATCAAATAGATTATCATGTGTTTAACCTGATTTGATCATTGAAATAAACAAAATAACCAGAATTTTGGTCTGGTTATTTCTATTATCATAAAGACTTGAGTTGGATTGCCTCTGAAGCAAAGGATTGTCCATTAATTAGTTAAAATAGCTGAAAAATGTTAACTCATTATAATTTGATCAATTGATCCAAGCCACATAAAAGTAGCCTTGATACTACTAAATTTTTTCAGGCAAAATTGCATTGGTCACATAAATAGGGACAGATGTCTTAGGCAGCTTTTTCTCTCTTCCCTCATCCTCTTTTTTTTTTTTTTAAAAGAATAGTTTCAAACTTAGCCTGAGTCATTCTTGTGGAAAGAATTAAAGTGATTGTACCTTCTCCAGTGGCAGCATGGCTGAAATTTAGTTTGCAATAGATGCCTTGTTGCTCAGGTATACAAATGTCAAAGTAATGAAATTTATACTTCTTAAAAATTTATAATATTAAAACTATTCCATTCCCTGTGGGATATTTAACTGTACAAAATGACCACATTCCTTTGGAGTATGGGTAATGTGTTAATAGTCTTAACTGGCTTAAAACCCAAGAAATATCTCTGACATCTAGATTGGCTACGTTTCTCGGAGGATCTGCCAAAAATTCCTCAGATGTCCAGATCTAGGATTTATGTACTGAGAAGTCCATGTAATTTCAAAGGCTAAAAATTAGCTAGTATTTGTACATGCTGTACAAACTAACATAAAGATAATGAGTGCTGTAGTTAAAGTCCGTGCCTGAAAAATGGACCAGATTGACCAAGCGATCTTCTATAGGCTCTAGGTAGGCTAAGGCCCAAATGGCAATACCATCTGATTCACAATTATTGGATATACCATGGTCCCAAAGAGGAAAGCTCATTTCAAGGTGAACATTTAGACTTAAAGTTTGACCCTCTACTAAGAGTATCAGAAAAAGTATCAATTACTACAGTAATCACGAACATGATCAAATACTGAAGGGTCCATGAGATCCTGAGACCCCTCAACATGAGAACTCCTTCCACCAGAGAAATGGACCAACATGGACCAATGGATCAACAACTCATCTCTAACTTTATAGACAAGTAGATATTAGAGATTTGCCCGAGGCATATAGAGATTAAATAATTTACCCAAGGTCACAGAGCTAGAAAGTATAGTTACCCCACATTGCTTTCCCCATTGTGGTTTCGATGTATCACAGGTCAGCATAGGAAATAAAATGGGAATTTGGGGGGAGTTTTGTGGAAGTGGCAGATGACACTGAAAAAGTTTAGAAACTCAGAAAGGCATAAAATGTACAGTATTGCATAATATCAGCATACTTTATCTTTTAATGCCATAAATAAATACAATTTCTTTCTTAAAGTTAAAATAAGTAAAAAGTTAAAGTTTCAAAAAGAAGGTGAAAGCATTCTTCTTCTGACACACAAAGGCTAGAAATGTAGACAGATCTTAAAAAGTTTGGTAACTCATAAATGCATACAATGTATATATTGTATATAATATTACCTATATGGTATGTATAGGTATGTTTAATAACATAAATGAATGAGTACACAAATTTTTTACCTTAAAATTAAATTTGTAGTAAAAGAACTATGGTTCTAAGCACTGGTTTGGGGATGCCAAGTGTGTTTGGAGCAATCTCTCACATGACATCTTGTGATGATCTCACAGTGATCTTTGCATCTTGAGTTTCTCATATCTTGTATCATTTAAATTGTAAAGAGAGGGCCAAAAATTTTTAAGTGGATTTTCCAGATCACAGAGGAGTCATGCCCCTAACCTCTGCCATGTGGAAGGGATAACTATATTTGAATTCAGGTCTTCCTGAGGGATTTGAATACAAATCTTCCTGACTCCAACAAAAGTAGTCTAGCTATATATGATATTGCCTATGTATGTCCAGGTTCATACGCTTCACCAAAGTTCTATTTCAATCCCTCATTGTGTGGTGGAGAGTGACCCTCTTTTCTCAAAGGTTATGCCAGCCAAGGACAATTGTCTTTCAGGTCCTACAAAGCTACAGAGTTTTTAGGTGTTTTTAAATGTTGAGATACATGTCTGCTGAACTAGTCCTTGGTTGACCGCAAGGTGATGAGTTTTTCAGCCACAGAAACTTTATTATTTTTTAAATGTTTTATTGGTTTTTGAGTTTTACATCAGTTAGATATAACCCTCTACCACCACCACCCTGAAATGACCCTCCCTTGTAACAAGGAAAACAGTTAACTAATATCTAGACAGACTGATCATATCTAACTGGGCATGTCACAATTAAGCACCAATACTCATCCAGCTGTCTACCAAAAGGAGAGACTCAGATTTTGTTATTTATTCTCTAGGACCACAATTACGTACAATTACTTGGAATTCAGTTTCCTATTAGTGCTTTTAAATTTACATCATTACAGTCTGTGTGTATTTCTCTTTTGCTTATGGTTATTTCATTCAGCATCAGATTATATAAATATTTTCATGTTTCTTTGAGTTCCTATATTCACCATTTCTTATGGAACAATTATTTTCCATTAAAAGTATATGTCCTAATTTGTTCATCCATTCCCCATATGATGGCCATCATTTCTAGAGTTTTGTTATTACTTGAAATTCCACTATGAATTCCACTATGAATATTTTGGTATATGTGAGGGCTTTCCCTCCTTTCCTTGACTCTTTGGATTTTATGCCCAGTGGTGAGATTGCTGGATCGATGGGCGTAAATGGTTTCATCACCTTTCCCCCATAATTACAATTTCTTTTCCAGAACAGCTCTACCAACAGTGCCTTCTTATGCCCATGGCTCTATAGCTCCTCCAACAAGAACTATGACCTTTTTTTTTTTTAATATCTTTGCCAATTTAATGAGTATGAAGGAGAAACTTACAATTGATTTAATTCACTGCAACTCTTAAAGACCATCCACTAAGTTATGGAGAGGTTGTGATCTGTCACGATAGAGGAAAAGTCCACACTGATTAAATCGCTAATCCTTGAAGAATTAAAAAATCATGACCCAACCAGATAGATTTACAAGTAAATTCTGTTAAATATTCAAAAAAATAAGTTCTAATAGTACATGAACTGATTGAAAAAAATTCATCCTCTGGTACAAAGACAGCCTTCATATTTAAATCATGGAGAAAAAAGAGAAACAAAACTATATGCCAATATCACCAATAAATATCAGCACAAACATTTTTAATATTAGAAAATTGATTTTATTTTTTAATTTTGAATTTATGGAATAAAACAAGTGCTTCCATAATATAGTTCAATAAAAAGAGATACACAAAACTGCAAATCTACTATATTCAACTTGCTGTTCCTTTCAAAAATACAACAAAATTATCATGTAAATTTCTTTTTTTCTTCCTTCCCCCACCCTTACCCTAGAGATGACTACCATTAGACAGAAAGAGGCATATATATGTAAAACTATTCTATACATACTTCTATATATCAGTTCTTTCTCTGGATGCAGAAAGCGTTTTGCTTCATATGTCCTTTATAGTTAACTTGGGCATTTATAATAGACAAAATAACTTATTTGCTCAAAGTTATTCTCAAAACAACATTGCTGTTATTGTATACAGTGTTCTCTTGGTTCTGTTCATTTCATTCTTCATTATTTTGTATAAGTCTTTCCATGTTTTTTCTAAAATCATTGATCTCATCATTTGGTATAGCATAGTAGTATTCCATCACAATCATATACACAACTTGTGCAGCCATTCCCCAGTTTATTTACCATTTGCATTCAAATTTATGATTGCTATTTGTGATTTTCCCTCCATCTTATTTTTACTATTTTCCTTTTCAGCCTCTTTTCACCCGTCCTTGTTATCTTATCTTCTCCTCTTACCTTCTTATTCCTTATTTTACCCTCATCTGAAAATCCCTCCCTTATCTATTTACCCATCCCTCCTAATCTTAAACAATATAACCTTTTAAAAGTTCCTCCCCCACCCTATCCCCCAGTTTTCTCACCTCTCTAAAAGTTCAGAAGACTTCTAAAGCTCTTCAGATATATATGTTGTTTCCTCTTCAACCCAAATGAGAGTAAGGTTCCAATAATAACAACCCTCCACCCTCACCTGCTTCCTCTATATTAATTCTTCCTTTCATGACCTATTTTTGTGAGATAATTTCTCCTTTTAACCTTTTCCTATCCAATTTTGTTTTTTAGAATCACCTCATCATACACAGCTCAGCCCCAACTTTTCTTTCAAACTACCTTAGTAATGACAACAATTTTAAGAATACTATTACTAATAACTAATAATTACTAAGATTAATAACATTTTCATACATCATAAGTAAATGGTTTGACTTTAATCAGTGCCTTATAATTAGTCTTTAATGATTTCCTTGTATTTCTTCCAGATCTTTTATATCGAATTTTCCACTGAGTTCTGGTCTTTTTGTTACAAATATCTGAAAGTCTTTCAGTTTATCAAATGTCCATTTTTTAAAATTCAGGATTATACTCAACTTTGCTGGATAAGTTATTCTTGGATACAACCCCAGCTCCTTTGCTCTTCTAAATATAATGTTCCAAGTTTATAGTCTTTTAGCATAGAAGCTACTAGGTCTTGTGAAATCCTCAAGGTTTTTCTGCGGTATTTAAATTTTTTTTCTTGTTGCTTGCAATATTTTCTCTTTAACTTAGGAATTTTGAAACTTGGCTATGGCATTTCTGTAAGTGTTCTTCTGAGGATCTCTTTCAGGTGGTGATTGATGGATTCTTTCTATTTCTACTTTGCCTTCTTGTTCTAGAACTTCAGGGCAATTTTCATTAATAATGTCTTGTAATATTGTATCCAAATTATCTTTATGATCATAACTTCTAGGTAGTCTAAGAATTCTTATATTGTCTTTCCTTGATCTGTTTTCTAGATCAGCTGTTTTTCTGAAATGTTTCAGATTCTCTTCTGTTTCTTCTAGTTTTATCATATCTTATTATCTTATAACATCATTCAATTCCACTTGCCCAATTCTAGTTTTCAAGGAGTTATTTTCTTCCTTAAGATTTTGTTTCTCTTTTTTCTAATTGGATTTCTTTTATTTTTTTTTTCCTAATGTTTCCTTTTTTTTTTCTTATTTGGTTTTTTTAATTCCTTTTTTTTCTCCCTTAAGGTTTTGTTTCTCTTTTTTCTAATTGGTTAACTTTCTTTTCATAATTTTCTTGGATTTCTTTTATTTTTTTTCCTAATGTTTCCTTTTTTTTTCTTATTTGGTTTTTTAATTCCTTTTTTTCTCCCTTAAGGTTTTGTTTCTCTTTTTTTTAATTGGTTAACTTTCTTTTCATAATTTTCTTGAATTGCTTTTATTTTTTTCTAATTTTTTCTCTTTCTATAAATCACCAATAAAATACAGCAAGAAAAATAGAGAAATTTCCTTGAAAATAATTACAGAATGTATAACATGTATACACAAGAATAATATAAACACAGTTACAAAGCACTTATAATGGAAACAAAGAGAGGTATAATATTTAGAGAAATATTCATTGGATCATGGTTAGATCATTCCAATATAATAAAAAATCACAATTTTACATAAATTAATTCACTTATTCTGTGGTAAACCAAACTACCAAAGAATTTAGACAGCTAGACAAAATTATAACAAAATTCATCTGGAGGAAAAAAAAGTCAAGATTCTCAAGGAAAATAATGAAAAAAAAAGTGAGAAGGAAGGAGGCCTTAAAATACCAGATCTCCAAATTATACTACAAAGCAGGAAGCTTCAAAACTATTTGGTACTGACTAGAAAATAGGAAGGTCAGTCAGCGAACAGGTTAGGTACATAACATCAAAGCCAAAAAATATAGTTACGTAATGGTCACTAAATTCAATGACTGCAAATACTGGAATGAGGACTCACGATTGGATGAGAACTGCTGAGAAAACTAGAAAGCAGTGTGGTGGAAACTAAATATAGATCAACATCTTACGCTGTACTATATTACAAAAAGCTCCAAATGGATACACAACCTAGATGTGAACGATCAGAACAAAAAATTAGAGAAGCAAAAAAGAAAATACCTCTTTACATCTATGAGCAAGAAGAAATTAATGGCTAGACAAAGTACAGAGAAGATCAGTGAATATAAAATGGGCAATTTTGATCACATAAAATTTAAAAGGCTTCACATAGACAAAATCAATGCAAATAAAATTAGATGAGAAGCAGTTATGGGGGTGGGGGGAAATCTTTGAAGCAAGTTAATCCGATAAAGACTCAAGTCCAACATATAAGAAACTGATTTAAATTAATAAGAACAAAAGTCATTCCCCAATAAATAAATAGTCAAGGGATAGGAACAAGCTGTTTGTTTTCAAAAGAAGATATCTAGGCTATCAATAGCCATATGAAAAAAAAAATCTAAATCACTAATAATTAGTGAAGTGCTCATCAAAACAGATCTGAGAGTCTACCTCACATTCATCAAATTGGCAAAGCTAACAAAAAAGAAAAATGAAAAGATCTGTTTCAGTGAATCTTGAGAACTGCATGGACTAATGCAGAATAAAGTGAATAGAACAAGGAGAACAATTTATACACTAACAACAATACTGTGAAAAACAACCTTGAAAGATCTAAGAACTCCGGTCAATACAATGATCAACCATGACTTCAGAGAACCAATGATTAAGTGATTAACCAGTGGCAGAAGGGTAAAACACTCAAAGAAAATAAGATAGATATTTTTAGGCATGATAAATGTCTCAAGCACCAAACATTTTGCTTAATTATGCTTATTTGTTGCAAGGATTGTACTTTTCTTTTTATATGGGGAAGGTTTGGGGCAGGGGAGAGGAAATAACCATAGTGTTGCTATGTAAAGGAAGAAAAAAAGAGTCATTGGAGCATTTCTTTAAATACACAAGATAGAACACAAAGAAATTCAGAGAGATACACAGTATAGCTTTGAAACCAAAATGTTACATTTATTAGACATTTTTTAAAAGTAAGCTCACATAGTAGAGTTACAATTTTGCTTTGTATATGGAAATATCAACTGGGGGGGTATTTGCTAAATTTGGAATAAAAAATAATTTTTTTAAAAAATCATGATTATTTTATAGTCATGACTATTGATTCATATGGAATAGGGACCCACAAACAAACACAAGTATGAGCTCAGGCTTTATCATTTAAAAGAAGAAAGAAAAAGACATGGGGGGGGGGGCGTTTCTGGGTTTTAGATTGCTCTTGTTTTATTTTTAAATTTTTCCACAGAGGATTAGTATTATTTTGCTACCAGGGAAAAATTCCCTCTATCACTGTGTCAGAAGGGCTAGAGAAAGTATGATTATGAAATATCCATTGGAGTTGTGGGTATCCATTTGGTAAATTCAGAATACAAAAAGATTAAAAGAAATATAGCAAGACTACTTCCCCTCCCCACCTCCACCAAGTAGCATAGTATTGTATGTCCCAAAGGGAGGCAAAATAGACTTCTCTAGCCTCTTCTCCCCCTCCCCCCCTTTCCTTTTCCCAGGGGAGACTTTAATTCCTATTAGGAGGGAAAGCAGGAGATTTTGGCTATAAAAGCTTGGCCACTCTGCTCCCATCATTCAGAGACAAGGAGGACAAGACTAGAATTTTCTCTCTCTGCTCCCTTGCATATCATTAGTCTTTGTTGTTCAGTTGTGTTTGACTCCTCATGACTCAATTTGGGGTTTTCTTGGCAGAGATAATGGAGTGGTTTGCCATTTCCTCCTCCAGCTCATTTTACAGGTGAGCAACTGAGGCAGAGTTAAGTGACTTGTCCAGGGTCACACATCTAGTAAGTGTCTGAGTCTAGATTTGAACTGGTGAAAATGAGTCTTCTTAATTCCAAGCTCAGTGCTAGCTGCCAGTTCAAGGTAAACTCTGGTCACTGTTCATTAATAAAGAAAGGAGGGCCCAAGCTTTATAACCAAGGCTTAACCCCCTTCCCACTGGAAGCAATTCCACAATGAAAACAGCCTATAGCAAAGAAATTCATTTATCCAAGGTGAAAACAAAACAGAAATCAGAGAAAGTAAACATAGGAGAATATATAACAGATAATACAGAATAAAGGAGTTCTCTCATTGGAATTGAGTTAACTTGGTTCAACTGAGAGAGTCTTAGATCTCGCCCAAGGAACAATTCCCCAAAATCTCTAGGGTAGCAAGTTGGGAATAAGGACATGACGGAGACCGCCAGTTCTTCTCATGTAGGCTTTTCTCCAGCCTTTTCCTTCAGCAGCCTGAAGTGAGGTGGGCACTGTCTATCTTTTCTCTAGAAGCTGGAAGCCAGAAGTGCCTGAAGTCACTGACGAGACTTGAAGAAACTGATGGTCTCCTCTCTTCTGCACCCCACCCCACCCCTCAATCAGGCACTGATCTCCACCAATGAGGAGAGTCCCATACCAATGAGCTTTTGGACTTCGGTTATTAAAAAAAAATCAGGATTATTTCATTCTCATGACTATTGATTCATATGGACTAAAGACCCACAGATAAACACAGGTATAAGCCCAGGCTTTGCCATCTAAAAGAATAAAGACAAAGGCATAGGGAGAGTTCTGGTTTTTAAATTATCTAGATCATTCTCATTTTATTTTATTTTTAAAATTTTCTACACCAGGTAGAGATTTAGTGTCTTTTGGTATCTATAGGAAATTTCTTCTATCACTGTCAGAAAGTATGACCCAAGATGGTGTGAAAGGTATGGTAGGATTTTTAAAAAACCTGGCTGTAAATACCTGTAAATAACTGAACCTACCAGTTTAATTAAGAACTAACTGATATCAAGGGTCAGAAGAGATGGAACACGAGCCAACATTAGAGAATTCCCAGCACAAGACAGAAGTCCCCTAATCCTTGTCTCCCTAGCCAAAGCCATGCCCTACTAGTAGGGTCATAGGATTGTAGATGTAGAGATAAAGGAACTTTAAGGCTAGATAGTCCAGTCCCTTCTTTTGACAGGTGAAACTGAGGCCCACAGAAGTTTAATATCTTATGTTCACACAGATATAAAGTAAATATCATAGGTAGGATTTGAACCCAAGTCCTCTGCTTCTGAAACCTCCCCTCTCCCCACTATACTATGTTGCCTCTCTAGTGTTTAAGTTGTAAACGCTGTCAGGGTATTACTTATTATGTTATTTTACTTATATATAAGTATATAATAAGTAATATCATATTACTTATATAATGATATATTATACTTATATTTATATATTATAATAATATACTTATATAATAGGTAATTATATTACTTATATAATAATATACTTACATTGCATTAATTTAGATTAAAAACACACATTACATATATGCACAGTATAAAAAACATTATATTATTATTAAATACATTACTAAAGCAACAACAAAAATTTAAACCCATGGAAATTTTAATTATAATTCCTAACAGGAAATTACATATATGAGAGAGCAAAGCAAGGGCTAGCTAAATTTAGAAGCATGGAAAAATACATAGTATCCTTTCTAACTCTATGTAAATACCCTATGGCAGGTGGCAGGAAATATCTGTAGGATGTGGGGGTGATTAGGTGGGCAGGCCCCACTTGCAGTTGCTATAGCCTAGGGAAGAAGGTGAGTTTTCTTCTCTGGCAATGCCAGTCTTTCAGAAGTCATTTCTTCTAGCCAAGGAAATATTTCGAATGGAGAAGGGCTGTGTAGAAGAAGCAGGAGAGAGATTGCATTTGGGGGGTGGGGAGGGAGGGACATTTCTCTGAAAAGTATTATATTCTCCCTACACAGTGCCTGTAAACAAGAGGAAGGGTGGAGTAGTCATTTGGATTTGTTCTTGGAGTGTAGCCACCTCCTGTAGGCCTGACCAAAGGACCAGTGGGGTGATGGGACAAAGATACAAAAAGAGTTTGATAAGAGGCTGAAGGAGACTATTTCAGTACTTTCTCTCCTGCCCTTCACGCTATGCTCCACCATTTTCACAGAATCCATCCCACCCACTTCAAGGACCATTGGTCTTAGAAGTTAGGGAATAGAAACACCACTCACTTGCAGGATGACATTGACAGAGGAATCACCTCCCCTAGTACTGCTTTCATTCATCACTGGTTGGTTTGGATGAACAAAAGTAGCCAGAAAAGGCAGTAGGGACAAGAGCAGGCCCCACCCCTGCCACATTCCTAAGCTTAGTTGAGGTCTCTCGCTACCCCAGAACCACCCTATGATTTCTAAATCAACACCAGACACTCTAGGAAGCAAGAGGTCTGTTCTCGCATCCAACTGTGACTCCATCGCTTTGGCCAAGTGAATTAGGCTAATGTAAACCAAGTGTTCACCAGGATAACCCTTGTTCTTCTCTGTAAAGGGCTTTGAGATCAGCTTAGAAGGGGTCCAAACAAATCCAAAACATCTAGTTGGCTAGAAAAGTGATAGCAGGAGTTACAGAAGCATGCAAGAGTGATCTTGGCCCCATTCCAGCAATGATTTCCCTTTTCCCACTGAGGTTAGTGAAGTAAATAGCAGGGGGTCATGTAGCCCTATCTATTTTGTACATTCTCGAAGATGGCCTGAGATCAGAAACAGACTTGAGTTTTTAACTGACTCTTGTACCTTAGCCACAGCCTCTTTCTCCATAAGAGCAACCTGGGCCCCACAGTAAGAGCCCATAGACTACAGGAAGCTACACAGGTACTTACTGACTCAGGAAAGCCCTTGGGACCAGGTTTGTTGTTTTTTTTTTTCCCTGTGAGCCACTCTGATTTAGGCCCAGGCACATTCCTTTCCCACAATGTCCTTAGCACAACGACTACTAACATCCTGTGGTCAAAGGCCAAAGTTTTCTTCAAGGGCCCTTGTCTTTGGAACTCCCTTCCCTTTGCAGTCTGACAGGCTCCAAACCTGTTGACATTGAGGGCTTTGTACCAGGGCCATCTTCACAGTTCAGCACCATTCTGGAATATTACAAAGATGTGGATACAGATATTTATTGGCCTTGGGCTGCTCTGACCACATGTATGAGTGTGCTCAAATACCATAGCAAAAGATTTGTTTTTACATACGGGAAAATGAGAGAAGGAAATGCTGTCTGGTGATGAAAGATCAGGATTTGTTTGAATGATTGCTATTCAGAGAGGTATCTTTTTTATTTCCTGACTTGATGTAGGATATAAATATGCAATTTGGTATGTATGCCATGCTGAACATGCGGAGAAATGTGTTACCAACATCCTCGGGACATTTCTTTAAGGGAGCAGTTGCTAGGCAGAGTTAGTCACCACTTCTCAGAGTTAAACATCTCAGCTATTTCAATTCTCCCACAAAATATGGAAAGCAAATCTGAAACCTTATCATGAACCAATCAGTGAGATCAGAAAAATTAGGAAGGTAGATTTTTGTTAATGGGAAAGGGAGTCAGGTGATGGGAGGATATGATTTTTCACCCACAGATGAATTTTTATAGCTATGAAACAGAACTTAAAACAGGGGCAAGTTGTACCAAGAATAGATCATCTTTTGGAATAGCTTTGCTTAATGCCAGCTATCAAATCAAGAATACTTAATTGAGCTCCTGCTGGGCAGAAAAGCACTAGAGGACTAGGGGGTGAGCTGGGGTGGGAGGGGTGAGGAGGGCACGGAATGCACAGATGTTCTGAATGGGTTCAGGAGGCAAAAGAGACTTTATCTTGACCTTTTTGTGAGTCGAGAGCACAAAACTCTGACAAGCTACTAGGGAAATTGAATGGCAGGATGTTATAGCCAATCTGTTTCAGCCAGAGAGAGTTGTCTGATATAAAGGCATTTTATCAGTAGTAGTACAATAAGCTGCATACTAAGTTATCTCTTTGACTCAAAAAGAAAAGAAAGATTTGCTAGCTTCTTTCTTGAATAAAGTCTGATTTTTTAGATCAACCTGGATCCACCCTGATTATACATTTTGTTTTATTTGTCAACATGTTTCCCGATTTTTTTTTCTTATCAAACCTTTCAATTTTAATTAAGCAGACTGGATGGCTTCAGTAGATTCTGTCCCAGCTTATCAGATAGTCAGCTATTTTTTCATGATTTTGAAGCACATTCGCTACTTCAGCAATTAGAGTTGAGGCGCTGGGGGGAGGAAGCTTTCTTGCCCTGACACATTCTCACCTACTGAAAAGAGGTAAGAGAAAGGAAGCAACACGGTAGAATGAGTAGAAAGAGTCATCAGACCTGAGTTCAAATCTAATCTAAATCTCCTACTTATTATCTGTGTGACTTTAGGCAAGTCACTTAGCATCTCTAGGTTTCAGTTGCATATTTGGTAAAATAAAAGGGTTGGACATCTTAGAAGCCTCTTGAGATGCCTTCCAGCTCTAAGTCTATGATCCTAACACTATTCTTTAAAGGGTATTATATAATAAGAACATTTAAAAAACAGCTTTAAATAATGATTGGGTCTGATATATTGCTATCTGGTGATTCTTTTCATTGGAACAAACTGAGTTAAGATATGAAAAAAAAAAGATGAAATTCAGTGTTATCATGGTGGCAGGGAAATAGGAACTTTGCTATTCTGAACAAAGTTTTTTAGGAACAATCTGGCAATAAGTAATAGTAGACACAAAATACGATCATATCCTTTGATCTAGCAATCCCATGGCTGGGCTTTATTCTAATGAATTAAAAAAGACATAGATCCATATGATTTAAATAATATGGGACTCTCACCACAAATGGCAGCTCAAACCCTAACCATGACTTCTTATCCTCCACAATTCTTACCTATGTTTTCTCAAAAATCCTCCATAGATAATCTATGGCAGACTTCTCCTGGGTCTTTTTCACATGTAGTACTTAAGTTCATTTGGTCATGTATTATCTCTCAATACCAATAAATGACAGGCCTAGTCCCTTTTGGGCATCTGGATGGGGCAGTGCATAGAGCACTAGACTTGGAATCAAGAATACTCATCTTTGTGAGTTCAAATCTCACCTCAGACATTTACTAGCTATGTGACCCTGGGTAAGTCACTTAGCCCTGTTTGCCTTAGTTTTCTCATCTATAAAATAAGCTGGAGAAGGAAATGACAAACCACTCCAATATCTTTGCTAAAAAAAACTCCAAATGGGGTCGTGAATAGTTGGACATAACTTAACAACAACAGCCCCTTTTATTTCCAGGATTTTTTTATGCCACTTCTATGAAAATAATCTTTGACTGTATGTCGTAATCTATTTACACCCACCATGAATCTCCATTGTCCTTTAGTCACTGGTAATTTTGATTCTTTGGAAATCACGGTGTCTCAAACTCAGACAATAAGATTATACTCAATTTAAAATAGATTTTGCTCTTTTTTATCTACCTATTTTCAGTATATGAGGAATAGGAAGATCTTCCCTGTCCATTAATAGTCCTATATGACCTGCTTTGAGCTCTGGTCTAGCTCACAGCTGTAATACATCCTGAGTCACAGAGAGCCCATTGGGGGAGGAAGCTTGCTTGTAGGAAGGCTTTCACACCTTTTGGTACTAAGCTAATTAGCACTGAGTCACGAGGGTTGTGATGCTTTCTGGCTCTGAACCAATTATTAGTCAAAAGTGTATATGTACTCTGAGGTTGGTATTTTGCTTTGGGGGTTCACTTATGAGAAGGATCTTTTGATTTCCTGGTTAAGACTCTGAGTCTTGTTCAGAGCCCTCCGACTGCTGAGAAATAAAGGCTCTCTCAATTCATTGATGTACGCAAAGTGTATACTAATACTGTTTTGATTGGACAGTTAGAGCCCTGCCTGTTAGTCTTTGTGCTAATTTCTCTGCTTATATTTTCTCTGTTTGCATTTTCTCCACGTTCAGCGTGCTGACTTTTCCCCTGAATTAGTAAATGTAATTAAAGAAGATTGTTAACCCATTTAAAAGCTATTTTTTCCTTTAAAAGTAGATCAAAGAACCTGTGCTAGCAGGCCATCCTGGGTATGCTAGGGTGCTTGCCATGACATTTGGCATAGTTGGCGGTTTAGCAAAATCTCTTTGCTATTACAGAAATATACTGAAAGTATACTTTTTTAACAAAAAAGATTCAGACTATTTGTCTTCACCCACAATTTTGATTTATTGGAGTGTGTGGTATTCCAAACTTTATAATCATACAGTACTTCCAGAGAACATTCATGCATGATTTTTTTAAATGGGATTTTGCTCTTAAAGGTAATTTGGGATCACTAAAAACGCTGTACAATTTCCCAAATCCAATTCTGCCCACTCTTTTCCTTCTATTCAATTCTGGCCCCAGCTGAGTGTCCATTTGTAGTGCTTGTCTCAGGCACATGTATTGATGCACTAATTAGACACACTCGCAAATTTGTTCCATTTTCTATTTGTTGTCCTGCTGCCAATTTAATTTGTTAACACCCTTGGAGTGATCTCACTGAGTTAGATCTCTTGCCGAAATTTCAGTAGACTGGTTTTCACTTCTTATAAGGTGCTGCTAATGACAATCTTCTGCCATCCTCCTCTGAAGTATTTTACAAATAAATTTGTAGAAAAAACTACCACCACGATCACCACCACCACCATCATCATCATCATCACCAGTTGTGGCTGCATGTCTCTCCACTGGAAAGATGATCAGATGTCTGCTAAGGTTTTTTCTGGCCTTAGGTCTCTTCATGGTGTCAGTGATTTACCTGAGTTAAGTGTGTAAGACTAGTAACGATCAAAGCATGATCTTTGCCTTTTTCTATTTCCCATTTTTTGGCTCATTTGAACAAGTCAGGTTGAAAATTATAAAACTGGGGTGCGGAGCCAAGATGGC
>CM053625.1:268947949-268966181 GCA_028646595.1 Phalanger gymnotis | reverse complement strand
CTATTTTAATCAGACCTTCCAGGCACCTTACCATAGCGAGAAATTCTAATCTATGAACATAAAACTCTTCATATCACTCCAGAGACATCTGGGTTTACCTATGACTTTCTGTAGTTTCTCCTGCTGTGGAACCATTTCTATTTCTACCTCACTGCCCATTAAATCACAGGAATCCACTAAACAGCTATGCATGTAACAGGCATGAACCTATAGAGGTCGAAGCAACAATTCTCTTTCTCTGAACAGAATTGAAAGAAAGCCCAAAAGTAGTCAATGCTGGAGGGACTTGAGAAATGCAGGCACACTAATACACTATCGGTGTAGCTTTGAATTGGTCTGAACATTCTGGAAACAAATTTGGAACTACACTAAAAAAGAAATTATTGAAATGCCCATGTTTTTAGATCCAGAGATTCCACTGCTGTCACATACCCCAAGGAGGTCAAAGGAAGAAAATTTCCATAGAAACCAAAATATTTATAGTAGTACTTTTTGCAGCAGCAAAAAAAAAAAAAACAAAACAAAAACTAGAAACAGGAGTGCCCATTGACTGGGAGCAGGCTAAACAAATTATAGTATTTGAATGTAATAGAATATTACTATTCCATAAGAAATGATGAATAGAGGTGTACATCTGAGACATTGCAGGTTTTGTTCTAGACCACTGCAATAAAGCAAATATCACAATAAAATGAATCACACAAAATTTTTGGTTTCCCAGGACATATAAAAGTCATGTTTATACTATATTATAGTCTATTAAGTATATAATAGTATTATGTACACACCTTAATTAAAACATACTTTTTTGCTTAAAAAAAAATACTAACCATCATCTGAACCTTCAGTGAGTCTTTTTGTTGATGGAAGGTCTTGCCTCGTTGATGGCTGCTAATTGATCATGTGGCCTAGCTTTTGGCCTAGCTTGGCTTTTAACAAGCCTTCCTCATTAAACTTAATTATTTCTAGTTTTTTATTTGAAATGAGAGACATGAGACTTCATTTCACTTGAACACAGAGGCCATCGTAGAATTATTCTGTTCAGTCTTTTCAACTGTGTCCAACTCTTCGTGACCTCATTTAGGGTTTTCTTGGCAAAGATACTGGAGTGGTTTGCCATTTCCTTCTCCAGCTCATTTTACAGATGAGGAAACTGAGGCAAACAAGGTTAAGTGACTTGCTCAGGGTCACACAACCAGTAAGTGACTGAGGCCAGATTTGAGCTCAGGTTTTCCTGACTCCAGGCCTGGAGCTCTATCTACCATGCCACCTAGCTGCCCTATTGTAGGGTTATTAATTATCCTAATTTCGATATTGTTGTGTCTTGAGGGATAGGGAAGCCCTGGGAAAAGGGAGAAAGACTAGCAGTCAGAACACACATACTTACTGATTAAGTTCACAGTCTTACATAGGTGTGGTTCGTAGTACCCCGAAACAATTACAAAAATAACATGAAAGATCACTGATCACAGATCACCCTAACAGATATAGCAATAATGAAAAAGTTTGAAATATTGCGAGCATTACCAAAATGTGACACAGAGACATGACGTGAGCATATGATGTTGGAAAGATGGCACCAATAGACTTGCTTGTCATAGGGTTGCCGCAAACCTTCAATTTGTAGAAAACACGATATCTATGAAGTACAATAAAGTGCAATAAAATAAGGTATGCCCATATAAAAAATTTTTATCAGATCAATTTTTTATCAAAATATCAGAAAAATATGGAAGGATTTATATGAACTAATACAGAGTGAAGTAATAAGAATCAGGAAACAATATGCACAATGACTACAGCAATGTATGCTGAAAAAAGGATAAAATGATGAATAACAAGTAGCCATAAAGGTTAGAGGAAAGAGATGAGATGTCCCTCTGTTCTTTCACTGGAGAAGTGGAGGAACTGTGGATATGGAATTCTGCACAGGCTCTCTGACATGGTCAGTGCATTGATTGGTGATGCTAAATTTTTTTTTCTTTTAAAATCTTTATTATATCGGAAGGGGGTGGGGAATAGTACCTGGAAATAGCTATGATATAAAAGCAAAAGGCATTACACTAAAAAAAAGTGGTGGGGGGCGGGGAGTAGGGTGGAGAGAAGGAAGCCTCATAATATCTAGAGGAAAATGTTCTATAGTTGATGCTTTTGTTAGCTACATTGCTTTCAGGAGGCTCAGAGCTCCTGTGGAGAGTGGCCACAAGCAACATGGAGTCAGATAAAGGAAGTAACTTTGCTTCCGGGCAAATGCCAGGAATTTCCAGGTACAAGATAGGAACTATAGGAATGACAATGAGTGGAGATGCTTTGCAGAGTGGAGTTTGCAGGACTGTTGAGAGAGACTGAAAAAGCACAAGGGTGACAGTAGGCATGGAGATACTAGATCAAGGAAGTATACATCTCTATATAGATATATACCACAGTGTAGTAGATGATGGGACCCAAAGTAACAGTGCATAAGACAGAGGCTGGTACTATAAATTTGCAGGATCTGTGAGAACCTCTGGAGGTAAGGGAAATGAAACTCACTGGAAGAGGAGCCATAGCTGTTGTTCAGTCATTTAATTGTGTCCAACTCTTTGTGACCCCTATGGACAATAGCATGCCAGGCCCTTCTATCTTCCAATATCTCTCAAAGTCTCTCCAAGCTCATTTCCATTATTTTCATGACACTGTCTATCCATCTCATCCTCTGCCTTCCCCTTCTCCTTTTGCTTTCAATCTTTCCGAACATCAGGGTCTTTTCTAGTGAGTCCCACCTTCTCATTATGTGGCTAAAGTATCTAAGTTTCAGCTTCAGTATTTGAACTTCAATTGAATAGCCTGAATTAATTTCTTTAGGCATTGACTGATTTGATCTGAATGTCCAAGGGACTCTCAAAAGTCTTCTCTAGCACCACAATTTGAGAGCATCAATTCTATGGCACTCAGCTTTCCTTATATTCCTACTCTCACAGTCATACATTGCTGCTGGAAAAACCATAGCTTTGACTATATACATCTTTATCAGCAAGGTGATGTCTCTGCTTTTTAGTACACTGTCCAGATTTGCCATAACTTTCCTTCCAAGGATCAAGTGTCTTTTAATTTCATGGCTATAGTTACTTTCTGCAATGAGCTTTGAGCCCAAGAATATGATAGTATTGTATTACGTTAAGTTGTATTATATTCCATTATGTTATGTTATATATATTATATGACATAATAATTATACCTATTCTCTCACTAAAAGGGTTAGTATAATGATACCACATATATAAACTACATCAAACTGCCTACCATTTTCAGAAGAGGGGAGGGGAGGGAAGGAGGAAGAAAAATTTAGAACTCAAAATCCTGTAAAAATGAAGGCTAAGCATTTTTCTTAATATGTAATTGGGGAAAAAACAGAATACTATTTAAATAGAAACATTTTTTTTAAAAGGGCTGGTATGCTAGTCCTTTCTTTGTTCTTTGATAGACCTGTTCTATAGCTAAAATATTTATTAGCCTCAGTGCTTTCAGGGGACTCAGAGCCTTTTGATAGACATGGGCAAAGTGAGTCACAGAAATTATTATTAGAGAAAACATCCCAAGATTGAGCCCAGTTATGCTATAAGAGATCAGGGTCAGGGTCAATGTCTAGCTCTCAGCTTACATTTAGAGACACAAAAGAAGTATCTGTTAGGGGATGAATCTATCGTTATCAGAATTGTCAATACAGTACGATTCCAATAGTTTCATGTCCAGTTTGCCTGATCTAAATTGTAGGCTTTCCCTTGCAGGGAAGACCCTGATTTTTAGACTTGTGCCTAAGTTCCAACGAGTGTCTATTACATAAAGTCATTGAACTTTAGAACTAGAGGAGACCTTAGAGATCATCTCATCCAAGCCCTGCTCCAGCTCCCCGTTTTACAGATAAGGAAACAGACCCAGGGAAATGACACAATTTGCTCAAGTTAACAGCAAGTTAGTGGAAGAGCTGAGAGAAGAACCCAAGACCTCTTGACTCCGTCTAGTACTCGAGCCCCTTCACCGTCATGATTGTTTGATTTGCCGAATGCCAGCAGTGGACTAAGCATAATGGTTATCATGCTGGCTTCCCCCAAAATTTTGCAAGGACGGAGATTTAATACTTCAGGTAGAACTGCATTAAGAACAACAAGCAACATGAAGCCTCCAACTTATGTTACAGGCAGACTGCAGACACACAGAGCCAAGACTTGCCCTTTGCTTGACTTTTGATTACATAAGAAAGCACTAGGAACTGGAGCCAGCATTTTTTTTCTTTAAGGGGGGAAAAATAGCACAAAAAGCAAATCTGCCACTTATGAAAGATGCTGGGTTGGTAATAGAGGAGACTAAAGTCCTTTGTTTATCCACCACATGAATAACATTTGCCTCAGAGCGTATTGCTATGTTTTTAGTAGGCCTCGAGCCATTTTGGTGGAGAAGAGGAAAAATTAAGTCCTATCTGTTTTGGGGTTTGGTTTTTTTTTTGTTAAGATTGAGTCAAGACACAGAAATCTATGTCACCTGCCCAAGGATACAGATGTTCCTCATATAATATAGTTGTACCCCCCCCCAAAATATATAGACTTTGGTTATTAATAATTGCTATGTTTATTTTTGGGGGGAAAAGATGTTATAGTTACTGGCTAATAAAGTATGAATAGGTTTTGGGGGGGGATATATCCATATATACACACATGTATATATATATGTATTATTATGTACATATGAATGTTGGGAGAACATCTAATATAAGCTTCTGTGTCTTATAAGATCAATCCTATCTCTAAGCAGAAACCTAAACACTGTGACCTGAAGAATATTGAAAGGCCCTGACACATAAAACTCTTTCCCTGTGTTACCTGTCTTAATTTCTGAAATTCTCATGGATGGAGCCAGTCTTTTGGGTTAAGAATGGGATTCCAAATTTTTTTTTTTGGTAAGGAGATACCCGGCTTCCCCATGACTGACCTAGTGACAGGGAGAGAGAAGCTAATGGGAAAATTGTCATCCAAGGAGAGCAAGTGCTTCAGAGACAGAGCACAGTGAGAAGGAAGGATATGCTGGCACCTTCCAGGATTCCAACATTATGGCTCCAAGCTATGTCCATCTTCCAATAATAAACATCAAAGAACTGTAGAAGAAAAGTACATGGCTGGGATGGGGGAGGCATTAAAGCCTGAATTTTAGAAGGACTGTGTTAAAATAGATGTTTCTTGGTGTGGATAGATGAGTAACAATAACATATTAGCACCCCTTACCATATTTGCACTGATTCATTTGTTACAGCCAGCACTTATAATAGAGAGCTAATACCTAAGAGAATGAAATGAAGGACTAACAAATTGTTATTTGAAGAAGACAGCCGGGAAAGGTTGGGAAGTGAACAATGCATAATTAATAAAGGGGGTGGTGTATTTGTAAGTAGGTTAAAAAAAAAACTACACCAGTATGAGATGGGCGTGGTGAGGCTAGAGTGCAGTTCCTTTGAAAAATATTTGGGGATTTTAGTGGACTGCAATCTCAGTATGAAGCAATAGCATCCTATGGCAGCCAAAAAAAAAAAAAATCTAGTACAGTCTTAAAGAGAAACACAAAGTGCTCAGAATGAGGAAGTTAGTAATTACACCATGTATATTCTGCCCTGTTCAAAATAGATTACAATTTTTCAGCTCTGGGTGCCACATTTTAGGAAGGCTTTTGGTAAGCTGGAGAGTGTGTAGAGAAGGACAAATAGTTTAGGAAAAGGCCTCAAGACCCTATGCCATATGGAAAACTAAAGGAATGGACATGTTTAACCTGGAGAAGAGAAGACTTGGGTCAGGGTGGGGAACATAATGGTTGTTTTAAACTATCTTAGTATTTTAAGGACTGTCCCTTGAAGGAGGATTTAAACTTGTCTTACATGGCTTTAGGGGGCCAGACTAGAAATGATTCTTGGAAGTTTCAGGAGGGCGTGTTTGGGTTTGATGTGAAAAAAACCTCCTAACAGAACTCTCCAAAAGTGAAAGAGGCAGCTTCCAAAGGCAGTAAACCTTCATGAGAGACCTTCAAACACAGCCTGGATGACCATTTGTTTAGTTTGTTGTAGAGGAAATTCATATTCATGAACAAGCTGGGTGAAGTGGTCTCTGAGGTCCTTTCCCACTGAGACTTGGTGTGGCATAGATGGTAAATGGAATGAAAATTTAGAGAACTAGATACCCAGGGGAGTATGATTCATCAGGGAAGGCATCGTGGGAAAGCTGAGAATTTAATTGGACCTTGAAAATATAGAATTTGGATGGGCAAAAATAAGGTGAATGGCCCTTTCGAGTAGTAGGAACAACATTAGCAAAGCTTGGAAAGTGTAGTGTGTGGTAGGAGAAAAATAAGTGAATGGGTGCTTGATTGATTTTTCCCATTTGGAATTGTACCCTAGGGCTCAAACCCATTTGCCTAAGATTCTCCTAATTGGTGGGAAATGATTGTTCAATGCTCTGTGCCTACATGAGGAAAGGAGTTGTTGAGAACTTGGAAGAGGAGAGATCCTTCTTCTTCTGGATCCTGGCTTCAAGACAACAGTTCCAGGCTCTCTTCAGGGAGGTCTCTAGAGTGAAAGAAAAACTGGACAGAAGCTGACATGTAGAAGAGCAAGCATATCCAAGATGTCTCTGTTCCCAGCTTACCATGCTAGAGATTTGGGGGAAATTTTCCCATGGGTGTGATTGGGATCTCTCTGTCTCTGTCTCTCTCTGTCTCTCCATCTCCATGTCTGTCTGTCTGTCTGTCTCTGTCCCTCCCTCCCTCCCTTCTTCTCTCACTGAGATCTCACTCCCAGTAGTAGAGCTTACTAGTTCCGTGTTTTGTCTGGTATATTCTAATTTGCATAACTTCTCTGATTTCTGTTTGCTATTGGTTTGGATAAAACAGGTTTATTTGCTATTATCTACGCGTGATGGTCTTTGTGTAAACGGCATTTGCCGAGAAGGGAGTCAAGCCTTTGGATACATAGCTAGGGGAGCAACTTTTCTGTTAAGGGCTAGCAATCAAGAAAGTAGATTGAACCTAAATATTATTCCCCCCCCCAGTAGGAATATTTAGGGGATCAGGTAGATGTAATTCTAACCTGGTACCTCTTCTCTGAGGAAAACAGTGACCAATCTCATGGCCATAATCTTCCTCTCCCCACCTGGCAGGAATCAAAGTCTCACTTGAAAAACATATTGGAAATATCATTCATACCTTCCTAGAATACACATTGAGATAAACCCATGTGGACATATATAACCTGCATGAGGAACACAGGTGCACACCTCACGTAATCATTTATTCAGATTGTACCATAGAATTATAGATTTAGGGCTTGAAGAGACATTAAAAGTCACCAAGTTCAACCCCCTAATTTTACAGATAAGAAAACAAAGGCAAACAGAGGTTAAGTGACATGCCCAGGGTCACACAGTTGGTGTCTGAGGTAGGATTCCACTCCAGGTCTTCCTTATTTTAAATCCAGAATTCTGTCTCCTACATCATGCTGCCTCTCAAGAACAAGAGCAAGAACAACTCCCTGTAGTATAAATAGATATGATTTATTTTGGTAGTATCACAGCCCTGATGATCATTCCTAAGCAAAAATTATGCACTAGGAGATGATCCACTGAGACTTCAGCTTTGCACCACCTACCATAAACGTGTAAGAAATGGCCCCAGAACATGACAATAATATTAAAGCCCCAGATGGAGATTTTGTAGAAGTTTCCTTTCCCTAACCTGTGTGTGTGTGTGTGTGTGTGTGTATGTGTATGTGTGTGTATGTGTGTGTGTATGTGTATGTGTGTGTGTGTATGTGTGTGTATATGTGTGTATTGGCTTTCTCTCCCTCTCTTTCTCCTTCTTCCTCCCAGATTTGTTCCTCATTTGCTATACAAAGTACCTAAGGCCTCAGATGACATACCATGGGATATGAAAGAACTAGAATAGAATTGGAGAGATAAAGAAATGGGAGTACTAAGGGATGAAGTCATTTATCCAAAGTCACATTGTGGGTGGCCCTGGGATTACAATTCAGGATCCCTTTGTCACCAAATTTCTCTTAACACAAGAAACCCCACCTGCTTTTTTCCCTTTGGAAAGTTTCAAAATTCTAATTCACATAATTCTCAAATTCAAGGCCCTTTAAACAAGCCATTAAACAATATTCTTAGCCTTGAGAAATGTCCCAATGCAAATATGCAGTATTCAGGAGAAAAGGTCTGTGTCATTGCCAGAAGGGTGAGAAGTAGAGGGTTAGAGATATGCTTTTATTGGGGTCTATTTATTTTACTTATCATCACTGTCATGCTGTCTCCTATTGCCATTATTGCATTACTATATCATATATTGCATTATAATATCTCTATTCTTTGGGGAATATGGTAAATTCTGAATAAACAAAATCCCTTTTATTTGTTTTACGCTGGAGTTCTGGGGCAGCTAGGTAGTGCAATGCATAGGGTGCTGGTCTTGGAGTCAGGAAGACTCATCTTCCTGAGTTCAAATTGGGCCTTAGACACTTATTAGCTGTGTGACCCTAGGCAAGTCAGTTAACTCTGTTTGCTTCAGTTCCCTCATCTGTAAAATGAGCTAGAGAAAGAAATGGCAAACTAATACTTTTGCCAAGAAAACCCCAAGTGGGGTTGCAAAAAGTCAGACATAACTGAAACAATTGAAGAACAAATCTGTTTCTTAAAGACTTTGGTGATGGATGGTGAGGAAGGGGCTAATTTTCCTAAATGCTTGGCCCTCCAATCACTTCACAGTTGAAAACAGAACATGTAGAAAGGACTTGGCATTTCATTCCAAACCCTGAATGATTATAATTAGGTCTCAGTGACAGCAGCAACATAAACCATCATAAAATTGTGGGGAAACCAATGGGGGAAAAAACCTTTTGTACCTGAAAACATATTCTCCAAGACTAAAGAATATAGTTGCTACCAGGGATATTTTGGGGGAGAGTTTGAAATTATAGCTATAAAAATAGTGGTCTAATTAAGAATTATGAGAATAAGGCTACCAATAGGCTTTTTTTAAACCCAAACCCTAAATAATCCTACCTAGTCTGATGGAAAGATGGTTTTGTGGTCAAAGGAAGCCACAGATGGCATTCTTTGGGCTTCTGTTTGAGGTTACTCCCCAGATACTACTAGAATAAACAACAAACCTTCCCACATCTTACCACATGCAGTGTTACTTAAAGGAATGAACTTTGACAGGCAGAATTTGTGGCAAATTACAAAACTGAATTTCATAAAGTTGCCTTACAGATTGAAGGGAGCTAGGGACTCCAAAAGACGGGATGAGGAGTATTCTAGATATTTGGAATAACCTGTGCTAAGGTACGGAGGTGAGAGACAAAATGTTGTGCAAGGGAAGGAGCAGGCCAGCTTGGCTGATTACAGCATAAGGTGAATTAAGAGGAATAATATGTAATCAGCCTGGACAGATAGGCTGGAACCAGACTGTGAAGAGCTTCAAATACTAAAGAGAAGAGTTTATATTTTTCTCCTAAGGGCAATGGAGAGCCACTGAAACTTCTTGGCCATGAGAGTGGCATGATCAGACCTGTACTTCAGAAATAGAAATTTGACAGGGAGCTTTTCCCAGTTCCCCTTCCAACCTCCTGCCATACCCACTACTAGTACCTTCTCTCTGAGATTACCTTCCATTTACACCATCTATATCTTATAAATTTGATTTTTTTTGTATGTTGTCTCCTCCATTTGAATGTGAGTTACTTGAGGTCTTTTTAATAAATTCAGTTTTATTTTCAGTTCTGAATTCTCTGTCTCCTCTCCCTGTCTCCTACCTATTGAGAAGGCCAGAAAAACAAAACCCATTACAAATATGAAGTCATGCAAAACAAATTTCCCCATTAGCCATGTTTTGCCACCCCCCCCAAAAAAAAGGCAAGAAAAAGAAAGAGAAAAAAATACTCCAATCTATATCTCTATCTGGAGGGGGATAATATGTTTCATCATTGAAATTGTGGTTAGAAAAATCATTGTTTGTCCCTCTCTTTGTATTCCCAGGGTATAGCATGGTGTAAGTGCTTAATAAATGCTTGCTGATGAACTGACTACTGACCAACTAACTGACTGGTTGATTGACTGGCAGCTGAATGGAGGATGGATTGGAGAGAAGAGACACTAGATATTAGAAGACTATACAGGAAGGAAGCTATTGAAATAGTCAAGTTGAGAGGTGATGAGGACCTGGTCAAGGGGAGTTGTGATATGGTATATGAGTAAAGAGAAGGGAACCTTGTGAGACATTCTTAGAAAATGAAATTGATAGGATTTAACAACTTGTTTGGACAGAGGTGGGATGTCATGAAAGAGACTAAAGAACCAATGGTAATACTTAGGTTGCAAACCTGGGTAACTGGTACAATAGCACTGATCTTGACAGAAATAGAAAGGTTCTGGAATTTTGCCTGGAAAAAAAAAATCAAAGTCATAAGCCCATGGATTGAAAACACCACCCTTTTCAGTTATTTTGAAAATCGGTTCAGCATTTGCCCAATCACCAGTTCATCAATGCCATTGCCATTGCCTAAGATACTTTAAAAATTTTCTGTTATTTATTTTGAACATTCTTTTCTTTTAAAATTCTTAGTTCCAAATTTTCTCTCTCTCTCTCACACCCGCTGAGAAGGCAAGCAATATATCAACCGTACACATGAAATCTTGCAAAACATTTCCATATTAGCCATTTTGGAAAAAAAAAAGTGCAAAAAAATAAAGTGAGAAAATTATACTTCAATTTGAACTCAAAGTTCATTAGTTCTCTCTTTGGGGGTGGATAACATTCTTTCATTATGAGTCCTTTGAAATTGTCTTGGATCATTGTATTGATCAAAATGGCCAAGTTTTTCATAGTCGATCATAATTACTACATTGCTGTTACTGTGTACAATGATCTACCAGTTCTTTTCACTTCACTTTGCATCAGTTCATATAGCTCTTGCCACATTTTTCCTGAAACCACTCCCTTGTCAGGTCTTATAGCACAATAGTAGTCCATCCACAACTTGTTCAGCCATTCCCCAACTGATGAGCATCCCCTAGATATCTAATTCTTTGCTACCACAAAAAGAACTGCTACACACATTTTTTATATATAGGTCCTTTTCCTTTTTCTTTGATCTCTTTTGGATACAGACCCAGTAGTGGTATGGCTGGGTTAAAAGATATGCACAGTTTTATAGTTCTTTGGAAATAGTTCTAATTTTTTTCCAAAATGATTGGGCCAATTCACTACTCCACCAGCAGTTCATTAGTGTACCTATTTTCCCTCATCCCTTCCAGAATTTTTTGTTTCTGATAGGTGCAAGGTGGTACCTCAGAGTTGTTTTAATTTGCCTTTGTCCAACCAGTAGTGATTTAAGGCATTTTTTTTTCATGTGACTATAGATAGCTTTGATTCCTACTTCTGAAAACTGCCTGTTCATATCTTTTGACCATTTGTCAACTGGGGAATGGTTCTTATTTTTATAAATTTGGCTCAGTTCTCTATACAGTTGAGAAATGAGGCCTTTATCAAAAAAAAAAACTTTCAGTAAGATTTTTTAAATTTCACTTCATTGTCTATGGTACCTTCTAGCAAAATATAGTTTCCCTGATTATCTCTTCTAATTAGGTCTATTTTTGCTTTTGCTTTGTCTGAGATCATGATTACTACTTCTGCATTTTTACTTGAGCTGAAGCATATTAGATTCAGCTTCAACTTGTTATTTTTAACTCTATATGTGTCGTTCTGTTTCAAGTGTGTCTCTTGTGAACAATATAGTGTTTGATTCTGGTTTCTAACCCATCCTGCTGTTCACTTTTGTTCTATGAGTTCACATTTACCTTCACAGTTATGATTACTCACTGTATATTTCCATCCATCTTGTTGTCTTCTTTTTCTTTTTCTTTCTTTCTTTTTATCCTCTCCTCTCCTCAAACATCTATTTTGCTTCTAAGTACTGCCTCCCTTATCTTCCCTCCCTTTTATCATCCATCATCCTCTCTTATCCCTTTCCCATCCTATTTTTCTATTGAATATGGCAGGTAAGAGGTGTTGACCTAGGGTGCTGGTTGTGTGTCTAGAGAAATGGGAACTGACATAAGACATGTTGTAGAGACAGAAATAATTTTTATCAACTGCTTGAATAAATGGAGTGAGTTAAAGTGGAATCAAGGATAAAACCTAGGTTCTATACCTGGGATAAGAGCAGGATGGTTGTGACCTCTACATAAATAGGGAAGTTTGGGGAAGAGTAGGTTTGGGAGGAAATATAATGTAATGAGATCAGTGATGCAGATGGAAACCCATCTATATCTGCATATCCTGTATAAAATCACTGTCTTACCTAAAATGAAAAGAGGTAATGGGATGGAGGTCTTATTCATCAATCCCTGCCCTGAAACACAGTTCTCAATGGGAATTGTAGCTGCTGCTATGGGTACAAAGATGATGCTTCCAAAAGAAGGGGAAATGTTGGGAGCTTGGGGAAGGTTTGGAGTGAGTGTTGGGCTGAAATGGGTAAAAGGTAGGTGTGGGTGTGTTGAAGACAAACCTGATGACAAGTAATCAGAGTAAGTGTGGGATGTAACCCATGTTCCCACACTCCACTTGGCTGATCACATACTACTTATGGTTATACCACAGCCCAACAGGGAGCTGTGTCCTCTGTTTTGGAGACCACCTATACCTATACCTATTAAATCACTCAACCCTGTGAGGCAGAGACAATATAATTATCCCCATTTTACAGCTAAGGAAACTGAGGATCATAGAGAATATTTTCACCTAAAGTCCAATCACCACGAGGGCTTCAATCTTAGCCATTTTTATGAATCTCCTCAGTCTGATTAAAGTACTTCCAGGAGACAATTCAGTCTTACACATATTACTCTTCTTATCACCTTGCCCCCAAGCCTTTTACTATCTGACATATCATTTCCTTGTATTGCTTTAGCCTTGGAGAGTCCTTACTGGAGAGAATCTTAAAACCGTAAATTATTTGCAGCTGAGAAAGGCACACCCCTAGCATGCATGCACTGTCCTACAACTGCATTACAGTACAACATGCTTTCTCACTTACTCCCAGGGAAGCCTTCAGAAGAGTTTTTCAAAGGAAACCTCATCAAAAAAATAAAAACACAACCTACTACCACCCCCTTTCCCTCCAAAAACAACAATACTGCTTTGTGCACCAAACAGAGAGGAATTTTTATATTTAAAAAACTCTTTTCTTACCCAAAATTGGCAGCACTTAATAAGGAGCAGATAACTTTCAAGTCAAGTGAGCTTTCTTTGAAACATAAGCACCCACTCACTGAAAAAAAAACAACAACCTACAACACTATAATCCATATTTTAAAGTCTTTCATCTAAAAATTCTATTTTATGAACTTTTTATTAAAGCTATGTTAGTATAAAAGGTGTTTTTTTTTCATCCATTGTTCAAATACATATTTTGGCCTTATAGCCAAAAAAGTTTAACTTCTTGGATTCCAATTATTTAATTCTTTGGGAAGAATGGCTAAAATGATATATGTATATGTATACGTGTGTGTGTGGACTCACTTAGGTGAGAACCTAGTAACTAGGTTTTGGCATATTTTTTCCAGTAATAACTGGAATTTTTTTTTAAAAAGTAGTCCAATCATTACCTGAAATAGAGAGCTTATCAGAATGAACTCTGTTCCCCTCACCTAACCAAAAATACTGAGTAATTTATCTTACTTTGACTTGCTTTAAAATATGTGAAGAAGAAAGGAAAGAAAAGAAAATAAGTAACCTGAAAGACACTTGGTGAAAGTAAAGAATTTCCTTCATAGTTAGAGAAATAAACGAACATTTAATATTTTTGCCAACCCATATTTTTGTTGAGCAGTTTGCTTCTCTAATGCAAATATAAATTCCTAAGATCTTGTTTATAGCTTAATCATGAATCTAAGAACGTAGGATAAGATTTGATGTTATCTTTTCCCAGCATGGCAGAGCTATTTGGGGTTAAAAAGTTACCAAGACTTAGTAAAATAATCCAGCCAGAAGTTTTTCTCCTCAAGAAAGCTGAATTGTATACTTTCTAGAGTTCTGAGTGGTCCATCTCTATTCAATTTCTTTATTACCCATCAACCTATGAATTCTAATGATTCCTTGACTATCCCTTCAGCAATAAAACTAGCTCATCTCTCGATTTCTTTAAGTAATTATGATAATAATAAATAGCTAGCATTTATACAGCCCCTACTATGGGATAGGTAGTATGCTGAGTACTTTTCAAATATTGTCTCATTTGATCCTCACAATACCCCAGGGAGGTAAATGCTATCCCCAGTTTGCAAACCTAGTTTGCAGTTGAAGGAACTGAGACAAACAGAGGTTAAGTGACTTTACTAAGGTCACACATCAAAAGCTGGTACTAAGTGCTTGGAAAAATATGTCCTTAGGGCAATGGCACTCAACCTTTCATAACCACAGATTCATTTGGGACTTCAAATTAAGCTTGCAGAAAATCATTAAGCTTTTGTAATCGCAAGTTGGGGATAGTATTATCTGCCTAGTTAGGAAACTACTTAAGGAGTTTGAAGTACAAAATCTTGAGCCAGTCTTGCCACCACCATGTGGTGGGGTTCCTGCTTCTTTGAAAGGTCAGAGTGAGTATGTATGTGTATGTAATGGAATATTATTGAGCTGTAAGAAATGATAAATATGAAGAATTCAGAAAACTATGGCATAGGAAGATTTGTTGTTTGTTATTGTTTAGTTGTTTCAGTTTCAGTTGTGTCTGACTTTTCAGGACCCCATTTGGGATTTTCCTGGCAAAGATACTGGAGTAGTCTGCCACATCCTTTTCTAGCTCATTTAACAGATGAGGAAACTGAAGCAAACAGATGTAAGTGGCTTGCCCTGGGTCACACAGATAGTAAGAGCCTGAGGCCTAATTTGAACTCAGGAAAATCGTTCTTCCTGATTCTAGGTCCAGAGAGTCACTGCATTATCTAGCTACCCCAGAGCCACCAATTAGGGAAAGGCAATTACGTCTTTGTCACAGAGTGCCAAAGTTTAGCAGGAACCAAAAGGCCTCTTCTGATACTTATAGTGAAAGACAGACTCCTATTTCCATTAGAGAAGAAAAACATGGAAATAAAATGAATCGGCACAAACACTAAATATTCATTTAATCCTCTGTCCATAAAGCAGTCATAATTCGTCATAATTCTGTTCTTTCTCCTAGTACCCCAGGCCCTGTTTCTCTCTTACCAGTGGCCACATCTCAGTTGGTCTTCCCTCTTCTTCCCTAAATACTCCAATCTCCAGTTACAATTCTTTTTATAAGAAGTGATACAAAGTGATCAAAACAATCTACACCTTGACTATTACCATTTAAATATGACGATAACAGCAAACCGTGATGACAGTCACATGGAAAAGAAAATGAAAATGAATCACGAAAACAGGAACAATATATAGTATATATGTATATGTACACAGTGTAAATATATATATGTATAAATAAGTATGATAAAATATAATAATATAATAAGCATATATAAAAATATATTATATACATATACATATATAGTAAAGTCAATGTAGACATGTTTGGGGTGGCTTAATGATAAGTAAATAATTGAGGGATGATTTTACAAATATCTGTCATAAATCTCTTAGGTTTTGCTGGTTGGTTAGTTCTGATAAGGGAGACAATATGCAAATAACTAAGTACATAGAAGAGGTCATCTCAGAAGAAAGGCAAGTGGGGAGGTCAGGGATGACATTGCAGAAGGTAGAATTTGAGCTGAATCCCAAAGAAAGCCAGGAGGCAGAGATGAAGACAGAGAGCATTTTAGGTACGGGGGACAGCCAGTAAAAAGATATGAAATTGAGAGATGGAGTGTCTTGTGCAAGAAATAAGGTCTATGTTACTGGATTGAAAAGTAAGTATGGAGTGCGAGGGTGGGAGGGGAAAGAGTAAAGTTTAAGAAGACTGGAAAGGCAAGAAGGGGCCAAGCTTTAAAGGGTTTGAAAAACCTCACAGAGGATTTTTCTATTTGTTCCTGGAGCCACTGCAGTTTATTGGGAAGGGGAGAAATGTGGTTAAATATGTGCTCTAGCAAAATAACTTTGGCAAATAAGTGAAAGATAGATTGGAATGAGGAGAGAGTTGAGTCCAAGAGACCAATTGGCAGCCTATTGCAGTAATCCAGGCTTGAGGTAATGTGGGTTTACACCACGGTAACTCCTGTGTGAGTAGAAAAAAAGAGATATGTACTAGAGATGTTGTGAAGGTAGAAACGACAAGGCTTGGCAACAGATTGGATATATGGGTTGAGTGGGAATGAGGAATAAAGGATGAACAAAGGATAAAGGAATAAAGTTGCAAGTCTGGATGCCCTTAACAGTAGTAGGAAAGTTTGGAAGAGGGAAGGGTTTTAGGGAAAATTAATGAGGTCTATTTTGGACATGTTGAGTTTAAGGTATCTATCAGACATCCATTTTGGAATATGGCAGTGGGAGATGTGAGGGAAAGAGGTAAGAGTTGCATAAACAGATCCGAGAATCATCTTCTTAGAGATAACTGAATCCAGAGGAGCTAATGAGGTCACCAAGTAAGACAGTACAGAGTAAGTATTGGCAAACTACTTGGGCCAAATCCAGCCCTGGTATGACTCACAAGCTAAGAATGGTTTTTTGCATTTTACAAAACAATAAAGCTTTATTTTAAAATGTAAAAATCATTCTTAGCTGGTGGGCCAGATTTGACTCAGACAGCAATGTGGCTACCATTGGTATAGAAGGACAAGAGAAGAGGGCCCAGGACAGAGTCTTGGCAGTAGGTAGCCATGACCTGTATGAAGATGCAAGAAAGAAGACCGAAAAAGATCAACCAGGCATGTAGAGGAGAATGAGGAAAGTGTTGCAAAAACCTAGAGAGGAGATAAAATTCAGGAAAAGAGAGTGATTGACAGCATCAAGTTGCAGAGGTCAAGAAGAATAAGGACTGTGAAAAGGCAAATAGATTAATTATATATTGCAACCATTTATTAAGGGCTTACAAAGCACAAAGTACTATGCTAAGAAGTGTTTCCAGCCCTCAAGGAGGTTCTACTGGGGTGGTACAAGAAATAACAGATAAGTAGACACAAAGGCATATACAAAGTAATTCAAAGTAGTTTCAAGAGTGTATTAACCCCCGTGGGATCAGAAAAGATCACAGTGCTTACAATTATATATTGCACAAATGTACTAGATTTTTGATAAATAACTAGTGAAAAGGGAAATTTCAGACACATTTTCTTCCCCTCCCTCCCACCCCGCCAAATCTGTTCCCTATCTGAAGAAGCTTGGTAGCTCTTTCACTTATACTCATCTGTTTAATTTTCATTAAGTAATCTGCCTATTGACCTGATAGCATATGGAATAAATTGTTCCATTTAAATAAGGGCAATCAAAAGCTCTTTATCAGAGGTACACCTAGAGTTGTTAAAAAGTATATGATAGAGAAATTCCATTTAACATACTTTCAGACAATATAATATACTTGGGAGTCTACCTGCCAAAACAAACCCAGGAACTATATGAACACAATTAACAATACTTTTTATACAAAGTCAGATCTAAACAATTAGAGAAATTGCTCATGTGTAGGTTGAACCAATATAATAAAAATGACAATTCTACCTAAATTAATTTACTTGTTCAGTGCCATACCAATCAAATTACTAAAAAAATTATTGTGTAAAACTAGAAAAAAAATCATAAAATCTATCTGGAATAACAAAAGGTCAAGAAAATCAATGAGAATCAATGAAAAAACTGTGAAGGAAGGTAGACTAGCAGTATCAGATCTCAAGCTGTATTACAAACTAGTAATCATCAAAACAATCTGAAACTGGCTAAGAAATAGAGAGGTAGATCAGTGGAATAGCTTAGGTACACAAAGGACAGTAGTAAATGACCATAATAATCTAGTGTTTGATAAATCCAAAGATCCAAGCTTTTGGAACAAGAAATCACTCTTTGACGAAAACTGGAAAGCAGTTTGGTATAGACCAACATCTCACACTATGAGATAAGGTCAAACCAAGATGGTGAAAATGGTCAAAATGGGTACATGATTTAGACATAAACAAATTAAAGGAGCATGGAATAGTTTATCTGCAAGCTCTATGGATAAGAGAATTTATGACCAAATAAGAGATAGAGAGCATTACAGGAT
>CM053625.1:268900666-268947449 GCA_028646595.1 Phalanger gymnotis | reverse complement strand
ACGACTACGAGGAGAAATCACGCTGACCCTTTCCCAGCACTGAGGTTGGAAGGAGGGGGAGGGGAGGCTGCAGAAACCGAGAGGGAGGGGCAGCAGGGGTGAGTAGGGGATTGCAGGGCTGGTGACCCACTCTTTTGAAAAAGTGGGTTTTTTTTTGCAGGGTGGTGGGCGAGAAAAGGGGCGCTTGGGGTGGGATTCAGGGCCTAGGGAATGAGCAAGACAGGGCAGCAGGCAGGCTCTGCAGTCTGGCAGCTGCAGACATGGTAGTGTGTGACTTGCAGCGGCTCCATCATTAGGTTGCAGTAGACATCCCTCCTCCCCTTTGCCTTTCTCCTCCTTTAAGCTGTATGCTTAGTTTTCCCAGTTTTTTTCCGGGGGAGCATTAAAGAGAAAGGGGTACCGAGGTTCTCGAGAGCATATTTTAGTGTTCCCTCCCCAAAAAGGATAAAATCGCCTTTGGCTGCTTGGATTGTGGAGTGTGTGTGTGTGTGTGTGTGTGTGTGTGTGTGTGTGTGTGTGTAAAGGAGGGGCAGAAAGGGAGGAGAGTGGGCACCTTGGTGAGTGGATGGAAATGACAGGGGTCGCTGGCCGTGCTTGATGACCTAGGTTGCTGGATGTAACGGTACAGGAGATGCAACCAGGCGTGGTCCTGAGCTGCGCTGCTGCTGCTGAGCTGGAGGCGGCGGCAGCAGCAGCTGCTGCTCCCGCCTCCTTTTCCTTCCCTCCTCCTCCTTCTTCTCTTTCTCCTCCTCTTCATTTCCCACTCTCTCTGGACTGGGCGTGAGCAGCCACGGTGCTGGGAACAGGCTGCTTTTTCGGTCTTCAGTGTTCTTCAACAGGTTTGTACCGACCGGGTCATCTCTCTATTCTGGCACCCTAGGGGTGTGCTGGTTTGGGAACCTTTCTGCCTCCCTGCTCCCACACCCTATTTTCTTGCGTTGGGTCGTTCTCTTGGCTTTTGTGATGGGAAAAGTGTCAATCTGCTGCAATCAGATTTACAGTTGTTCCCCCTCCCTCCTCCTTTCTCCGTGTTGGGAAGAGAGCCTGATATGATTGCAGGCTTTGCAAACCGTCTTGAAATTTAAGAAGAAAAAAGAGAAAACAGGTGAGAAAAGTATCAGAGGATGGGCCTCAAATCAATGGCTTGGGTTAGTTTGTTTTTTAAAGTACATTTAATCATGATCTGGCAGGAGTGGGATGATGCAGCACAATGCAGCTAGATATATGACAACCTTATTTTGTTCTTGGTGACTCTGCTTTGCATAGCAACTCAGCGCCTTGTGCTCTTTCCCAACCCCACCCAGTTGGAAAGCTTTTCTTTTCCAGAGCCTGGGGCTGGCCGTCCACTGTCATATGGTTTCAGCTGGATATGGCTTCAAAAGAAACAGGTCACCTCGGTGTGGAAGGAGAAAGAGACATTTTAGCTGGGTGATGGGGAGAGGAGGGAGTGGGTGAGGTAGTGGTAAAGGGACCCTCCCTGCTTGGTTGCTGTTAGGTTCTACTGTAATGAAGAGGAGTTATGCGATTGCAGTTCTAATGCGGTCTGATGGAGCCCAGCCTGCGGCTGTGGACGTTAATCCGATACTACCAAAGTACTGTTGGAGCATTAGGGAGGGGCGACAGGAAGAATGATATTGTAAATGTGAGGAAATGGTGCATGTTGTATGTAAGTAGTCATAGGATATATTATTTAGATCTCTGGTTATGACATGTAATCTTCAATACAACTGGCTTCTGAATATATCAGAAGTTGATGTCAGTAATAAATTCACATTTGGCAGCTTAAGGCACCCAGTATTAAGAATGTAGGTTTTCAGGTATAGAAAAACTATGTGCGTTTAGAAAAATTAAAGAAGTTATAAATGCGTTTAGTTCCTTGGGCCTCAAAAGTGTATAAAGATGTTAGAATTTGATATATATATTTTTAAAATTACTGTTTAATGGTTGTAAAAGTGGGTTTTTATTACTATGGGCTTAGTCAAGGTTTTTTTCCCCCCTTTAAATTGAAACTTAACTTGAAACATTTGGAAACTAAATTCATGCCTTCGGATAACAAATGAGATTTATATTTAATCAAACATTTTCAGAGTTTTTATTTAGGTAGAAAAATTGACTTTACATACAAGATTATTTCAGTAGAGTCATCATTAAGATGATTGTAGTTGAAATTCACACATTTAAATTTCACATCTTTTCTCTAAATGTTTTCTTCCAAATGTGATTTGGGTAGATTTTCATGAAATGATTTTTTTTTTCTTATGGCTTTCAGTGTTTCATAGTACTAAGTCAAATGTGGTTGGGTAATCTAGTCAATCAGTACAGAAGTGATTTTAACTCTGCTCTTCAGATAGTGAATTTCATTTACAAATGGCTTTCCCCTAGTTCTCTTAAATACTTATATTTGAAGTTGAGTGACAAATAGAATTTAGTTGATGATGGCATTCTAGGCTCTGGTTTTAGGAAATGTTACCTAAATTAGGTAATGATGTAATATCTCAATAGTTAAATATTTCAAAGCCATGAATTACTAGTTGATAATCATGAATCTAGGTTTGTGGCGTTTGAAAATGCATAATAACACATAATAAAACTTAATGTAAATTAAGAAGCTTTAGATGACAGCTTGATGATTTGTACTTTTTGAAACATATTGAATTGAGTTTCATTTTTGCTTTCCTATGTAAATCTGTGGCACAAAATCTTAATCTTATTCTCATGGATTATCAAGGCATTTTCAATTTCCTTCATTATAAGGAAGAGTTAAATGTTGGTGTCATAAGATTTAGTAGCAGTAATTTATCTATCAGCTACAGACATCTGATAAGACTCTTTCATCTGCCACTTTGGAGCACCAAGGATGATTACTTGATTATATTATTTAGTTTCCAATTAATATTTAATCTATGCTTCAACGGACTTTTACTGAATTTAATTTTTATTGCATTATGGTCCAAAAGTACATTTGATATTTCTGATTTTCTGCATTTGTTTGTGAGGATTTTAGGGACCATCACATGAGCAGTCTAGAAGAGAGGATCAAAATTAGTGGGGCAGTCAAAAAAAATGGCTGTCATTAGCTTCTCACCTCTTGTTAAGGCATTTCATACTTGTCAAGATCTGTTGAGTAAGATAGTAACAGCTACTTTAACTCAGTTGTAGATTAGGAATCTTAGTGATTGAGATATTATAAAAACAAGGAGATAATTGTTTGTGATACAGCCAGAAGGGAGACTGGACAGGCGCTTAGCACAGTTTCTAGCACATAGTAGGTGCTTGTTGATTGATTGACCAGGACAAAGACCAAGTTTCCAGATGAAATAGTTAACTTACATTTATGTCTGATTTTGTCAAGAGATAGCAAAAGTTCATTTCTAAATATTATTTTTAGTGTAGATAGACTTTATATACAAGTGGCAACTATTTACTATAACTTCTATGATAACATTTTCATCCACTTATAGTTTGGGGGTGGCATCTACCCACTTAAAGATTTTTACAATTCTGTTTTTTCCTAATGTGGTGTTAAGTATTTGTTTTAGTTCTGCTGGATCCCAAACAACATTTTTAGTAATATTTACAAAAGTTCCATGGACTTCCCTATGACATTCCCTGCTTTATGAATACTATTGGAAGATTAAAGCACTAAAGAAAGGGATAATCTCTCTTGCTGGAAAATCTAGTCAGGGTTTGGTATATGTAGCATCACATGGATTTTTGGTGGAGAAAACCATTCCTGTTGCTTGTACTTGAAGCATTCTTCTTCTGAAACTCAGTTGTTAGACTAGGAAGCTAGGTACCTCATACCCAAGGCTCTGCCATCTTTAATAAGGGAATGGCAACGTCCATTTCCTCTTTAGCTCGTAGGTATAATGAGAATATGAGATAGTAATGGAAGTACCTGGTTGGAAGTAGTTTCAAAAATAATCTATCTTCTCTTATATTTTTCAGCCTGCACTATACCTAATCTGTCCAGTCTTCCATTTTTAAACATCTTCAGGGCAGGAAACCATCCATTAACAATTCTCATTGTCAGAAAGTTCTTATATCTACTACAAGTCCTTTTTGCTGTAACATTGCCTATTTCCTCTTGTTCTTTCATCAAGAGACAGCAAAGAAGAGTTGGTGATCTACTATAAACACCTTGCTTTATATCAGAATTCTTTTTAGAATTCTCCCTGAATATTGAAGCTGAATAAGCCTATTTTAGACTTTGGAATTCTTACATTCCAAATTTATTCATCATTTGGACTTTTTTTTTCTTGAAGCATCTTCAAGATCTACACATACTTAAATTGGGGGACCTCATTGCTCTGGAAATCTAGAAAGCAGACACTCTGCATGTACATGTGACTTCAAAAAATATCATTAAGAACCCAATAATTTGGAGTTGTCTGACTTATATTAGGGATTTTTTTGTCATTTAATGTTTTTATATAATAAAACATACTTTGTAGGGGTGTGTAATATGTAAATAAACTCTACAAAATTATATCTTTTTCTCAGAAGTATTAGTTACTAATGTTTAAAATGCTGACTTTTCATTGATGTTAAAGCTAGTTGTATAGATAATGAATGGAAAGATGAATTATTTAAGAATTTTACATTGTTTATATCAATGATTCTCAAAAGGTGTGACATAAATTTAGGTTAGGTGTATTGAAACTTAAACTTGCAATTGCATACCCATTTATCCTCATAGGATAAAAATAATGCTGTTTTGTAAGTTTAAAAACAGGATCTTTATAGATTATATATAGACTGTTGCTGCTAATTACAAATGATTCTTATCTATAGGACCTCTTTTTGAACGTATGTTATGGAAAGGATGTTTCAGATTCTGACTGAGTTGGTGGCTTCTTTCAACTATGAGATCTGTGATTCTGTGAGCTTTAGACAAGTTGAATCTGAGCTACTGGCAGGCCATCGTGATTGACAGATGAAAATATGGACATAGAGCTTGGAAAATGTTTGAGGTCATAGATGGTGATTTGGGAACTGTTTTATGATATGTAGAGTCTGCCTATTTCTTTCTACCTTGCTTAGCAACAGATTTCCTCAGAGTAATCACAGGACTTAGAGAATGATACATGAGATAACCAATGTCAAGTTTAACATGTGTAGCATGTTACTACCATGTGTCATAGCAAAAACCATGGGAAAGGCAAGTTGAAAAATAAACCCGACCCAATTTAGAACACTCGTGTGAAGTGGCTTTCAATTCCTTAATATTGAATTCTGGTATCCAGAGAAGTATAATTCTTCAATCACTTTTATCTCTTTATCTTATCATACGTCAATTTTATGTAATGATTTTCCTTGAAATAATTTTATTAAGCACATTATTCATGAGCCATACAAAATTGTAGATCAAAAACAAATCATACATCAAAATATATGGAAACTCAGTTTACCAAAGAAATTTTGATGGAATCAATCAACAGATATTTCCTTAGTGCCTAGTTGTTCCTGAGTAACATGCAGTTGCCAAGTAAGTGTGATACACATGAAGCAGTTCTTTGCATGGTGCAACAAATATTTTTGAAATAATTTGTGTTAGAACATGATATCAGTCTGTACCACAAAAAGTAATTAAAAAGTAATTTTAACAAAAAAATTAAAAAGTAATAAAAGCAACCCTTTAAAAGGGCCTCTAGCATCTGTACTCAATATAGCTTAATAGATAATTAGCTGATCTAATGATATCCTGAGTCCAATTCTCATGCGATAGGGTTGTCTTGATATATTTTTGTGTGATCCAAGGGACAGGTTCTATCTTTAAGGAATGTGGTCCAAGGCTTTGTTTTAGGATTTTTTCCACCTGTGGTGGGTTTCTAGCCCATTAAGTTCACAGGTTCATAGATTAAGTTCTGGAATAGATCTTAAAGGTCATCTAGTCCAACCCATTATTTCATAGATAAGGAAACTAAAGTTCAAAGGGATAAGATTATTTTTCCAAGGTCATAAAGGCTGTAAGTGGCAGAATAGGAATTCAAACCCAAATCACCTGACCCAAGCCCTATGCTCCTTTTTTGTTTTACATGAATTATTTATTACTTCATCTTGTGTAATCTATTACTTTGGAGCTTCACATTTTACCAATAAGGAAGTTAAGGCTCTGAAAAAGGAAGGAATTTGCCTAGGGTCATATAGCCAGTAAGTATCAAAGCTGGAATTTCAACTCAGATCTAGAAGTCAAATCCAGGGTTCTTTTCACTATATCACATTGCCTCTCACTACTCGTGCAACAAAATTCGTACTATACATAATTACGAATTATACTCTCTGTATGTTTATACGGAGAGTGATCAATAAGAAAATCTATTCTTTTTAAGGCTACATTCCATTTTTAGGCATCCAAATCAAATCTTCCCTCTCCAATCAAAACAAAGCACAACCTTAAACTAAGCTTGATTTTCAAATTTTGTACTAACCCTGAATCTGGCTGCAAAACCACGGTAGGTGTCATGAGTTAGTGATTGAGTTTATATTCTATGTTTCACATACTCTGGGCATTCAAAGAAAAATTGGAATTTCTGGGTTTAGATTTCTCACTTAAATATACACATACCGCCCCCTCCTCAAGTACCTTTGCATTTCATTAGTTTCATAGAGTGTGGGAAAGGATATTAGAGGTAGGCCAAAGGGTGCCTAAACAAAAAAAGTCACCCAAGGGGAGATGAAATCCCCCGATCTATATCGCTGTTGGCTCTGGATACAATTTCTTATTTCCCTACTCCACCAGTACCTGATTCAGTGTGCTTGCCCTAAGGTCAAATCGAAGTTCCAATATTCCTATTTTTTTGAATATTTAGGGGGAGTCTACCTGTGCTCCCTCTTCTCTATGCAGATTTTAGAATTGAGTAGTGAATGATAACTAACAAAGCTTCATAAATTTCTTCTTTTTCTTTTTCTTTACATGTGTACATTTTTTATTTGCTAGAGTCCTGGTTTTCCAGAGAAGTACAAAATAGGATCAAAGTCATAGTTTTTATTTTTTTTTTCAAAACTCACAACAGTTTTCAGAACCCAACTGTGTTTGTTAACTAAGGAAAAAAATCACATTATTTATTAGGACATATATATGCATAATATCCATAGTTGATCATTTGCCATCACATGTTTTTTTTTAAACTGTCCAAATTAGAGTTATGCAATGGTTTTAAAACCTTGCGAATTTCAATGTTCATATGATTTGAGTTTATTCTTCCAGTCAATTCTAGGAATAATATAACAAGGTAAGAAAACCTTCACTTTGCTAATTAGGAAATTAAAGACTAGAAAGGTAAAGTGACTTGTCCACAATTATATAGTTATTAAGCAGTAGGGCTTATTACTAGTAATTTTGAATATCACTAGTAGCAATAAATATCTAGTGCTATGTACTCTTGGTAAAAAGTAAACAGCTAATGAAAGAGCCAGACACCTGTGTAGTTACTGTAGCTAGTTTTCTTGTTGGAACAAAATCCATATACAGTGGAAAAACACCAGAAATTAAATTCTAAGTAGATAATGTCTTTTTGTTTTGCTTTGTTCTTAAAGAACTCCCATCAGAATTGCATCAATTCTCTTGAGATATATCTCTTTAAATTCTCCGGACAACATCTCATTTCCCACTGTTGTCTGCAGAATCCAGTGATACTTGGTACACATAATCTGTATTTCCCTGCAACATAATGGCCACGAATTGAGAAAATATAATTTGTCATTACTAATTTTATGGGTTAGTGTTTTTGAAGTATAAATATGATTGAGCTAACCTACTGGCCATCACTACAAGAAATTTGTTTTGGGGACAGCTCATGAGAGTCTTAGTCAAATTCAAGATGGTAATACACTGCCTGGCACATATTAGGCATATGTTGGTTAGATCCAAGTAATAGGTTTGTTGACTTGAAAGGCAGTTAACGTTTCTTTCTTGGGGTTGAACTATCTGAATCAAGAAAAAAAAAGTCAAAGTTAGCATCTGATATAACCCAGTTTTCCAAACCAAACCCTAGAGAACTTTTGAGCATGAAGAGTGATGCCACTCTTTGGCAAACCTCCCAGTCTACTCAATTCCAATAATACTTTGGCCTCACTCTGTTTCCTAATGAAGAAACCTAGAAAGAGTCTTTCTCCATATGCTGGGGAGGAGGGGAAAAAAAGGAGCAGATGCTGTGCCACCAACAGTGCTTAAAGAGGGAGAGAAAAAAGGAAGTGAGAATGTTTAAGCAACCCGCAAACCAAAATCAGTCTTTTTTTTTTTTTCTGGGAGGCAATGGGGTTAAGTTACTCGCCCAGACTCACACTACTAGTAAGTAGCTGAGGCTGAAATTTGAGTCCACCTGACTCCAGGGCTGGTGCTCTAAACAGTGTGCCACCTAGCTGCCCCTAAAATCAGTCTTTTGGGCAGCAACTTTCTCTAGAACAGTGTTTCCCAAGCCAATCTACACTGTGAACTGGAAACATATTTAACCTGGCTATTCCTTACTGCTTTCATAGCCTCAGCAATGATAGCTTCTGGTGAGCTTTGGGGGAGCCAGGGGCTGATGGAACAGGTTCCAAGGAATATGACTTAAGATATAAACAGTTTTTGATAATATAAATTTTGGTTGACTGGTGCACATTCGTTTTAGGCCCCTGGTGGGGAAACAGTTTCTAACACATAGGAAGATAGTTTCTGACCCTCCTGAAAAGAAGTAGTAAATGACTTCATTCCACCCCGGTTCAAACACTAGCTAGCAAAGATGCATTTGTAGAGGGAAAAACCCAGAGCAGCATAGGCATTGGTCGGCTGGTTCACTGCCAAGTTGGCTCTTTGAATGGATAATTCCCACTGTCATATGGGGGCAAATTCTATGTATACTCATGATTTGGTGGGTGAAACAGCTTTGTTTTGGAAATGCTGCTACCATGTAAACCAAAATCCTGTTTCCCTTCTTCTCGGGCTTGCTAATGACTAAAGGGCATGGATTCTGGCTTAAATGCTAAGGAGCTGCAAATCTTGGGAGTTTCCCTCTTTGGGCGGAAGAATGCTAGAAAGAGACTAGATGGGAACAGCGAGTGGTTGGGGAGGAGTCAGAATGAGACTGATTGCTCTCCAGCTCTAGGCAGTGGAATTGAATCTCCGACCTAATTAGCTCACCTGTCTTTTTTGAGGCGAACAGAGTGATTGTCAAACTATCAGCCTAGTGATTTGCCTGAGAAGGTGCCTGGTTCTTTTCATTGACAGTTCCAACAACTCTGTTGACAACTGTGTTCTTTTGGTTGTCCTTAAATGCCCAATCCAAACCTGAGTGAAAAAGCATCCCAGCAGCTGAAACAAGAGATTTGTATGACATTTTGAGAAAGAGAAAAATGGCATCTGCTCATCTTGTTGGCTTATTTTAAAAAATTATTATAAGGTGTTTTTTTTTTTTTAAATCACCTAGCACAAGGGAATTCTTTCCAGTCATCCTGATATAATAAGATGATTTCTCATTTGGCAAATCTGTTTCTATTGGAAGCATGTCTAATTGCATTAAAGACATTAGCGTTTCCTTGCATCTGGATTGCTGCATTATTAGAATGAATTCTGGGTTTTGTGGTCAATGATACGTCTCGATGTTATGCCTTATTCGGCACCAATTAAGAGAAACCTTTGTTTGAATTACTAAGGGTGAAAACTAAGTAGAAAGGGGACTAATTTATGGTATTTGCAACTACGTGTTTATTAAAAATGCATCGTGTGAACCATTTGATTTTTTTTTTAGCTGTGAAACACCATTTTGTTCATCTTGCATGAGTATTATGTATTTAATCGTGGTGTTCCTCTTGAATTAAAATTTCGTCAGTCTATCAAATAAAATAAAACGTGTAAGGCATTATTTTATCTTTGACCATAATTGACAGAATTGCTTCAAAGTCTTTTGTTGACTTTGGGAGCTAAATGATATTTAATTAAAAAATATAGATAGCTAGTTTGTCTGTGGAATGCTGTGCATCTGTGTGAAGCTTGAGGATCAAGTGATCTAATTAAATATACATTTGTAGCAACAATGGAACGCAGCATGTGGTTAGCCATTCTGGTTTGTTCTTGAAAGAGGCAGCTTATTTTGCCAAATATTAATAAGTTATAGATTGTACTGTGATGACTTTAAGAGAACATATTGTCATGTTTTATTTGTTGTTTTTAGACTTAAAAAAATCCCAGTGAATAATGTTACAAGGGAGGGCTCTCTAGGGGTTGGGTAGGGATGGCAAGAAAAGATCATTAGAAAAAAAAGTGTAGATGGGTAGAAGGATTTTAAGTATCTATAAAATAGAAAATCTTTTAATTGCCTTTTCCTATTTTTCTATTGTTGATTTAAAATTTATTTGAAAATTAGGGTGCCTTGCCATCTCCCCCCTGCCTATGCTCATCATTTCAGGATCATTTTGGCATGGTTTTAAAGCCTACCTGAGTTGTCCATCTGTTTTGGACTAAGCTGGTTATAACTAGAAGGTGTTTAGATTTTTTAAAAGTCACTGTACACAAGCATAGTCTAATTTCAATGAAAGGTGGGTTAGTAGTATAATGTTGGGACATTTTAGTGTATCTTAGAGATAAGTAAGATGAGATTCTAACTAGAACTATGCATTAAAAATCGGAATGTGCTGGAGGCTTGCCAAGAGATTGGTAGGAAAGCTGTGTGACAAGAACTAAGGCAGGCCCTACTCTACCTTAAAATAGCCTATGGCTTAACAAACCATCTTGAAAGTTGTCACTCGTTTCACTTGTGCAAAAATTCCTCTCAAAAATGTATGGTAGAACCAGTTGGTACGTTTTAACGGTGTCTGGTGGGGTTTTTTGTGTGTGTGCTTTTTTAACCAGTCTTGGAAAACCTTAGAACTTCACACAAGGATACACTGCCATAAAATAACTATGTGTAACATCTAGTCATGCACAGTCTTACCTTAACAAGGATTTATTGCATTAGCCTAAAAATATGGTATTTTCCCCCAGCTGCAGAGTGCACAGTCTTGCAGATTTGGGAAAGGACGAGGGATGATTTAAAAGCAGGTTAGGTTCATCTATCTCCTGTGTTTTTTCATATTTGATAAATGTTTGGATGTGAACTATTATTGGTGTTTGAACATGAAGAAACTGGACAAAAAGGAACAGAGGACATTGGCTTACTATCCTGTGGAATCTTGTTTTTCTTAAAGGTTAAAATTAGCTTATTCAGTTGTTATACTTTGTCTTGAGTCCATCAGCAGTTTGGACTGTGGCAGATCATTCTGGTTTGTAATTAATTTCCTTCTACCTGTTGACTTTGAAATGTGTTTAGAGAATGACTTAGAATGGCTTTCTTTCTAAGTGAACAGATTCAGAAATACAAAGAAGGGTCTTTGGGAACAATCTTGCACAGATTTGAGTCATAATGTGGTGCTGGTCAGCGTTGGCGGAGACTTACTGTAAGCTTGGAAATAAAACAGCCATTCTGTTAATCCAAGTTTGTGTTACTGTGGGGACCAGATCAAAAAATCCAGTAATTGGATGAGTGAGTGGAAATAAAATGGGAACAAAAAGGATTTAGAATTTAAAAATGCATGTAAATAGTGAACTTTATCGTATAAAAATTTTTGGAGCTCCCAAATTTGAATTCCCAGTATCACGAGTTTCTTGTCCTCTCAATTTAAATCTGTGGTATTTGCAGATGAAAAAAAAATCCCTAATTGTTCTGTAACTGAAAAGTATTTGAAGTCTGAAATCAGGCTGACTGCAGTAGTTGTATAGCCTCAAGAGAGCAGAAAAATTATTCTGAATTTTGTTTGTAGCTTTAAATGTGTTGTGTAAAGGACTATCAGGGTGTCTACCCATATTTAGCAGGTTTATTTCTTGACATATTTAAATGCCTTTTTAAGGACAGAACTTATAAATCATTAGACTTAGAACAGTCTAACTAGAGTTTGAATTATTGATTAAACTTGTTTGGGCAGTTTGAATATGGGTTAAATTTTGTATATGTATGTATGTGTATATAGATAGATATACATATATATATATATACATATATATATATATCTCCATTCTTGGTACCAACAAAGAATTGCTTAGGAGAAACATTGTAAAGGATAGCAATAGAGTGCTGTATGACCACAAAAGCATGTAGGCTTCTCACGCATTAAGAGAAAGAGACAACCTATAGATAGCCCTCATGTCCATTGGGTGCTATGCAGTATCAAGAGATGTAGAGGAAGGCTCCTTGAATGTTAGGTGGAGCCAGACTCTTGAGCAATTTCTGGAAGGATAGGATTGAAAGGTATGGATAGGGGTTCATTATGCACCTGGTAGAGATAGTGCCAACATCGATGGGGGCACAGGTCTGCTATATCTATACAGGAAGTAAATAGCCTTACCACGTACAAAAGGTGAGAAAAGACCTTTTAACCATGAAATGAGCATCTTTGGGGCTATTGACACTCTCTCAAGTTCTTGGTCAGTAACTTCTCAGTAAGCTTATTACTGTTTTGGGGAAATTTTTTTTTTCTGTAATACAGATGTGACTTCCAGGTTTTGATTTATTGACTACACTATAGAATTTACGTATCAAACAAGGCAGTAAATAAGTCACTTTCTAATTTTTTGTCTAAATGTCTTGTGGACCATGTAGTATAGAACCATGGTTTTAATTTTAAATGATTGCTATTGCAAGGTATACAAGCAGATGGAAACATTATAGAAATCCATTACAGATGACAGTGGACTGGACAGGTGAAAGCCACATGGAATTACATACCAGGAGGAGGAGACTTGGTATGTGAAATGCTAGCCATTTTAGAGATGTTTCTACAGCTGTGTCTATGAGCTGAAAATAATATCATTTGGTTGGAATTATGAGCTCAGTTGGCTGAAAAAGTTCAAGTGAAACTGTGCCTAACATTCTAACGGCAGTTCTGTGAGTAACTTTAAGAGAAATTTGTTAGGTAGTGCCTGTTGTCCAAGAGCTTATCCAAGAGTGGTTCAGACTGGACAGCTGCTTTCATTTTTAAATTTCTAGCTGTTGTGAGCCATGGGTTAGGGGTCCAGAAGCAGAGATTTGGGACAGAATTTTGTTTTAAACAGGGTTTGTATTTTATTGAAATGCTGTCTGTTTACGTTAAAAGCACAATTTAGTTAAATAATTAGGTGTTAGTGACCCCTATGCAAGATTTGAATATCAAATAAGTAATTCTATATTATCAGTGTCTTTCAAAATCATTATGAAAACAGTTTTTATAAAATGCTAAATTTTAAAAATGACTTATGTAGTTAAATCAATTTAAAATTCATAATACATGTTTTGATAATGATATAAATTTAAACCTAGAAGGAGCTTTAGAAATCTGTAAATCCAAGCCCATCATTTTACAGTTGTGAAAGTTGAGGCCCAGAAAAATTGTGATTTGCCCAAGGATATTCAGGTAGTAAATTGCAGAGCTTGGATCCTAATTCTGGTCCTAGATTCCAAATTCAATTGTTTTTCTTCTACATTGAAATACCTGTTTAATATACTTAAGGAGTTTCATTTGTGTTTAAGAAGTAGCTATTTCCATACAAATGATATGCTAATTATAAATACATTTTATTTATTCATTTAAAAAGATCTCTTAGAGGCCTCTACTTGGCAACTGCTTGAATAAATTTGTTTAGTCAAGTTCATTATGAATAAATAACAGCTTGCTTTGGACATCTTAGAACATTTTCACGTACTTTTTTGAGATACACTTGATAGGAAAAAAACTGACATTGCAAACCTCTGAGCTTCTCCACTAACTCCCACTCTCATTGGTGGTCTGCACCCTAGGAACAGTCCAGAAGGCTGCTAGGGGTTGCTAATACTGTTGCTTCTCAGCTTCTTTCAGCTATCTTTTCATTGCTTACCAGCCAGTAGGCCCAATTAACTTTTTAGCAAATGTATTTGCTAAGGTAGTATAGTAAGAACAGCTTGGGTACAAAACATTCTCTGTAGAAAAAAATGGAAGGAAGGAACCAAGCATTTATCAAATACTTACTATGAGGCATTGTGCTAAATGCTTTACAACATATTATTTCATTTGATCCTCACGACCTCCCTGGGAGGTTGATACTAATATTGTCCCTATTTTACAGTTGAGAAAACTGAGGCAAACTAGTCAAATGACTTGCCCAGCATCACACAGCTAGCCCTGGAAAACAGGGTGTCTCCTAATGGTAAAAAGAGAAGAGTGGTCTTGACGTGGGAATCCTGACACTATTTTTTTGTATCTATGTTCCTCTTTGCTTCCTTCAGCTGACAATGACGCTACCCAATGAAAGGTTCAGTGGTGAAAGAGTGTCACCCCTTCATCTGGTCTGGTTCTGATACAGGAGCAAGGATTAGCCTCCTCCCGGCATTCTGGAAGCTTGATTGCTCTGCCATGGGATTCAGTAACTGCTGGAACTGCTCTGCTAAATTAAAATCCTCAGAAGTTCAGTCGTCTTGTTTAGTTAGTCAGTTACACTAGTCCCTTCTTGACCAAATCAAAGAGATTTATACCTCAGAGCGATCACAGCGTGTAAACCATCCTGTTCCCATATTTAAAACGTTGTTGGTGTCCTCACACAGATTACATTACACTAATTGAGATGATTCCTTTACACTGTAATTCTTTTCCTAAATTTCACTAACTGAAGCTTAGCTTCCCTGAAAGTAAGTTCAAATCAGTAAGGTCTTAAAAGTATTTATTTTCAGTTTGCTGGCATATAATACTTGCTTTAAGATTGCATAGGCCAGACTTGCCCAGTGGGACTTTGAAAACTGTCAACCAAGACTTACTTTGATGTTTTCATAAAATATCCTAAAATGCTATTGGCTATATATGAATTGTGCAGCTGCTCTTACTTGCTGGTGACCAATTTTTAAAAAGCCAGGAATTAAATGCAAAAACTAATTGAGTCAACAGGAATTCATTAAGCACTTACTATGTGCCAGGTTCTGTGCTACATACTAAACTTTTTAACATTGAGGATCTCTTGATGACCAACAAAGGTAAGGAAGTTTAGAACCAAAGTTTTATTGTTGTAGTCTCATTTTTGTGCCCAGTGTTTCAGAGATAATACTGGACACTGACGCCCAGTATTCTAAATATCTTCAGCGCTTCCAAGGTAGGTATGAGGCCCTAAAGAACCATTCTAATTCTCTTTCTGTATATGTTTGTGTGCACATATGAACATACTCCCTGGAATGTGTGTATATATTTATCACAAAAATATTATTTATTTTTCATTTAAATATGACTGTAAACTTGGTTCAGTAAACTTCTGGGCAAAATCTGTTTCCCTCTTATTTCCTGAAGATATGTAAAATGGGTATGGGCATATTATGGATAAAATTCTGCATGCCACTGCTAAGTTGTTTCAGAGTCATAAAATTATAAACTTTGAGAGATGGAGGGGGCATAAGAAATTGTTAAGACCAACTCTTTCATTTGGAGTATGAGGAAGCTGACACCAGAAACCTCAGGTGATGTGGTCCAGGTTTGGCAAATCTGGTATTTGAATTTCAGGTCTCTGGACTACTTTCATGATATTTCATAGCACTGGAATTCTGTTATCACTAGAATTTTATTTTTAGAAATTTTATTCCTAGAGATAAAAACAAGCTTCGGGATTTGGGTAATTTTTTTTTTTGCTGTTGTGGTATTGGGGTGTTGGAAGTGGAAAGAGGAGAAGGGTGAAAGCTTGGCAGAAATGGTAGGGACAAAACACTTAAAGAGGGACTTGCAACTAACAAGCTTAGTTTTCATTTTTCACCTATTACAAATGTTGCCCAATTGGTACTATACTTTGACTTCTCAGAGTAACTGCTACATGGACATCTGTGAACTTCTTTTTGCAGGATAAAATTGCTGTCTATAGGATTCATAGAATCAGAATTTTTGTAGGATAAAATTGCTGTGAGTAGGATTCATAGAATCAGAATTTTACAGCCAGTTTAAGAGATTCATCTTAATCATCAACTCATCCAAAATCCTGATTTTACAAAGAAGTAAAATGATGCCAGTTGGGCAGCTGGCCCAGAGAAGTAACTTACCTATGGTCATACTGATAATTTTTGCCAGGAACAAATTCATTGTAATCAAATAAACAGAGCACTGTTACTATGGACCATCCACTGGGAGATGGAAACATTTTGTCACAAAGAGCCTTTCTTTGAAATAGTACTCACTATTGTGGCATGCTTTCCATGGTGAGATGCCAAAATGGTCTGCCTACCAGGAGTGCTTAAAAATTATAAAGGCTTAAATTTAGGATCATAGATGGAAAACATGCAAGATTTGGAGTTGAGAGGACCAGCTTTACTACTTACTCACTACCTGTGTAATACTAGGGAAATCACTTTACCTTTCTGAGCCTCAGTTTCTCTCTTGTAAAATGAGAGGATGTAATTAAATGACCTCAGAGGTTCTTTATACCTTTAATTCTGTGATCCTGTGAGCTTGTGTACTTGAAAGCCACATTGTTCAAACTTTTCATCTTATTGACAAAGAGAGAAGTGACTTCCCCAATATCACATAGGATGTAAGTGACAAAGGCAGGATTCAAACCCTATTCATTTAAATCCCAAACTTGAAAAAGAGTTAAAATAACATTAGTATCAATTTCTGAAAAGAAGAAATTAAGAGGATAATTTCAAGTTGGGAAAAAAGATTTTTAAATTAAAAAAATTCCTTTAAGACTATTTTATATTTTTTTTAAACTTTGGCTTTATATCACATTCATGTCTGCATGTGCTTCCTCCCAAATGATCCTTCTTTTTAACAAAAATTAGTTAAACAGATTAACATTAAGCAGATCCTTCTTCTATATTCATAATCCCCCAGGTCCCTAACAAAAGGAAGGAGACACTTCCTTTTCTTCAGGATCAAGATCGATCATTTCAATTACTCGGCATTCTGCTTCCTTTTAGTGTTTTTAAAATTTACATTATTATAGACTGATTGTTTATGCCAGATTAATAGACTTGCATATTTGAAGAAAATCAATAGATGTGATAATTACTTGTGTGTATGTACCCTCCATTATCTGTAGGAATAACTCTAGTTTTATTTTTCTGTAACAAATCCTTGCTTTCAAGTTATCGATAGTAACTTTAGGCATATTCTACTTATCACAGTTAATTGGTTCTGTGAAAATACCACATTAGACAAAGTAACATTAAGGGAAAAAATGATATAGTCATTATGATAAGACCTATGGTTTCCTGAGTTGCAGGAACTCCAATGATTAACACAGACTTTCTACAACAGACAGTTTTAAAAATGTAGGACAAATACATAAATAGGAGATAATTTCTTAGGTGGCTAAAAATCTAACCATAAAAGCTTAAAATATTTCTTTACAGAGACCTGATATATATTCTTAATATCAACTTTACTTTCTCCATAATTTTTCCCTTCTGCCACCTAGGGGTTCTTACTTTGTGGGTGGGGCAGGGGGAATCACCCCACACATGCCCCTCTATACCTGAAATAGATCCTAAAACAGAGATGTGTTTGATACTGGGGTGCCATCCCTCCTAAAAAAAAAATCTCTTCACATCATGTGACTTAGTACATTCTGTGATCCATACCCCCTTATATCAGTCACCAATTCAGCCATTCCACTCCCCACCTAGTGGGGATGGGAGGAGAGGGGAAAGAAGGCTTCTTAAAGGAAATGAGGAAGCTCATTGAAGAGAATACAAAGAAACAGCAGAGAACTTGCATAGGTGTTCTTAGGAATTGTTGGACACCTTCCCTCCCCCTTCTACGACCACCAATCATTTTGTGATTAGCTCAACTATACAGCAGGCCTCAGTTAACTACTAGGTGACCCTGGGCAAATAAATCACTCAAGCTCTCCTATTAAAAAAAAGAAATTATTAAATAAATCACTTAAACTTTCCTAAGCAGCTGGTGGTACAGCGGATAGAGTGCTGGGCCTTATATATTTACTAGCCTTGTGACCCTGGGCAAGTCAACCTCTGTTTGCCTTAATTTGATGGATAGGGAAATGGCAAACCACTCCAGTACCTGGGCTAAGAAAACCCTCTGGACCACATTTCAAGACTGAATGAGCAGCTACAACAAAAGCTCTCCTCATTTGTTTCCTCATCTTTAGTGTGGCTCAAATGGGATAATGTATATTGACCGTTGTTGTTCCTAATTCTCTTGTACTTTCAGGGGATCATCAGGATTTGCATCTCAATTTTATTGCATCAGTGGTTTTACAGGATGTGGAATCTCCTTTGTTTGGTATCTGATGTTTGTTTGGGGCAAGATTATGATGAGTACCCCAATTAGTACTTAGTACTCTAATTTGTTTCTCAGTTGACATTTTAAACATTTCCTCCTTTGATAGTACCTGCCCTGAGTTATTTCCTTTGTTGTTCTCCGATTTCCTTCTTTACTCTCCAATTTGTTCAAAGCCAGCAAACTTCTCAACAGAGAAGCTACTGGAAGCTTAATATGTGACTAGTGTCCCTACTTTGGGGATGATTGGAAAGAAGGCAGCTCTGCTTGGGCTGGTCCTTTATATAGGGTCCTGTAATATATACATGACTATTTTGGAGAATGGAATGTGGGAGATAGCTCCCTTCAAATTAGAAATTCATACTATAGCTTCCCAATTTGGTTTAAAGTAAAAATTTTAGAACATCTGATGTACTCATTTATTTAAATGTAAATATGTATTTCAGAGCCAATTAAAAATTATTTGGGGATTATGCTCATTTCTACTACTCTCCAGGGCAGCTAGGTGGAGCAATGAATAGAGTGCCAAGCCTGGATTCAGGAAGACTCATCTTCCTGAGTTCAAAGGTGGCCTCAGATACTTAATAGTTGTGTGACCCTGGGCAAGGCGCTTAACCCTGTTTGCCTCAGTTTCCTCATCTGTAAAATGAGCTGGAGAAGGAAATGGCAAACCACTCCAGTCTCTTTGCCAAGAAAACCCCAAATGGAGTCACGGAGAGTAAGATATGACTGAAATGAATGAACAATAGCAACGCTACTCCCCAGTAAAGTAGATATATAAAATGTTACCATAGATTGGATAGCTAACGATAGAATTCGTTTGTATGGTGCTTTAAAGTTTAGCAAGTGTTTTTCTCATAGTAGTAATCATTGCTAGCATTTACATAGTGTTTTAAGTTTTGTGAAGTGATTTTGCAAACATTTAATTTTATCCTCAGTGACTGGGGAAGTAGGTACTATTATTATCCCCATTTCATTAAATGACTTGTTAAATGATCACATTGCCACTCCTGGTCCAGTGCTCTGCCACTCAGCTGATTCACTCTACGAAAGACAGTGTAAGTATCAGGATCCCCATCTGACAAAAGAGGAAATTGACCTTCAAAAGTTGTGACACGCACATGGTCATATCTGAGGTGTAATTTGAACCCAGGCCTCCCGACTTTGTATTTACTAGGCTGAGCTATATATTTGCTTCTGATCTCTTCATCTTGCCTAAAACTAGAACAACTCAATTTAATTAAATATTTATTAATTACTTATGGTAGGTGCTAGGAGAAGATAGAAAATTGGGATGAGAAATTAAATCAATTCTACTAAAGCAAGAAAGATTACTTTAGACATTAGGGTGAATTTACTTTCTATGAAGATAGATAATTAACTTATGGATTCCTAGATTTAGATGAAGAAGGGACGTTAGAATCTATCTAGTGCAACCCCCTTATTTTACCGATGAGGAAACTGAAATTCGCTGATTTGCCACATAGCTAGTAAATATTAGAGCCCAGTGTTTCGTAGGGGTACATTCTCTCCTACTTGGATTAAAGCACAAATAAAAGTCTCACTCATGACTGAATTACTTAAGATGATTTTAAAAACATGTTTAATCCCAATTTATTTTATTAAACATGTTTAATGCCAGTTTTATTTATTTCACTGTGGCCTTTACTGTGTTTTTGAGAGATAATTTAAAATGTGATTCCCCTCAATCTGTACTTCCTGTTTTTAATTTTCAGTTTCTCTTTCCTAGAAAATGTTAGTAATGTCTTTGCATCAACATTGGAACTCTGTCTCCAGTTAATCTGAAGGGCAATGGGGAAAGAGGATGAGGAGATGAGAGCATGCTGAAACCTGAGTATCTATTTGCATTTTTAACCTTGCCTCTCAAAGCAGGAAAAGCTGCATCATTTCTCTATGCAAACTAGGTTAATAATACCTTAGATCAAATAATGACAGGTCAAGTTGACGGTTGTATACATTGCAGAATATGGAGATGATTCTCCATCTTAAGAAACAATCGCTGCAATTTTAAAGGTTCAAAACACAAAATAAAAAAGGCACAGTGTCATCTTTGGGCACAGGGTTAAGAGAATATTATCATAAGCACAGATAGTGTGTGGGCGAACTAGCAAAGGCAGAAAAAATTAAAATTGTTTAAAGAGTTACATTTAGCAATGAGTATTATTTTAGCTAAATGGATAGATTTTCAATATCTATTTTTAAAAAAAGCTTAATAATAACTTTTCTAATGCCATTATGGAAAAACGCTGTTGTTTTTTCACTAACTGGCATAGCTGTTTCTATTACTTCTCTCCTTTTATTCACTTCTCTCCATCTTCCATTTTCACTACCGTTTCTTCTACCAGCTTATCCTGATTGCTTGAACATAATTTTACTCTTCATGAGACTGAATTTTTGACTGCTGAATGATTTGGTAAAGTGTAATGGGATTGATTTGCATGGTCTGTGTCATAATTGGCTTAATTGGTAACAACATTCTATCTGAAAACATCTCGGTTGGGTTTTTCCAACAGGAATAAGAACTTTCATGGATGATTTTAGAGTCTCTAGTTTCAGAATTAAGGCTACAGGCTATCTGTAAGACGTCAAGAGAGAGGAGGCATTGTAATTTGAGAAGGCTAAGACAGGAAGGACAGGATTGGCAGAAGACTGATCCAGCCTTGCCTGCCAATAGAGTTAGTTAGTTACATGGCCTGCTTTTTAAGCAGATTTTTTCCCTATTATCCTTTTTTTTTTCTTCGGCACCCAAAGCCCTACAGCAGTTGGTGCAATGTATTAGGTGTCATATCTATAGAGGGGCCCCATTTAATACAGTTTGGCTTGAAATGCGGTAATGTAGGGAGCTTGGAACCAGTGAATATTTTATCCAATTTTCCTTCTGTAAAGTTAAGGAATGTTAATTGAGGAATGGAAGTAAAACTGTTGAATATAAAATTAGGAGAAAAGTGATTTATTCTTTCTGATATGGAATAATAGCCATGTCATAGGTTTACTTATTTTGGCCTGCCTCCAGTGTGAAGAAGGAAGCAGTGTGTGCCAGATATATCTTTCTTGTGAAACCAGTCAGTAACAAGCATCTATTAAATGCTTACTATCTAGCAGATATTGCTAGTGTGGAGGATACAAAGAAAGGCAAAGACACAGACCCTGCCTCGAGGAGCTCACATTCTAATGAGAGAGACAATATGGAAACAACTAACCACATAGGTACATAGCTATCTATATTATAAATGCAAGGTCATCTCAGAGGGAAATTGGACAGGAGAAGGGTGCTGGTAAAGGCCTTCTGTGGAAGGTGGGCCTTGATCTGAATCTTGAAGGAAGCCAGGAAAGTTGGGAAGCATAGCTGAAGAGGGAGAACATTTCAGGCATGGAGGATAGCCAAGGAAAAGATGGAGTTGGGAAATGAAAATGTACAGTGCGTGTATCAGCAACAAGGCCAATATTACTGGAGGGTCTTAGACTACATGGAGGGGAGCAAAGTGTACACAGACTGGGAAAGAATCAGGCTGTGAAGCGTTGGAAAAGCCAAACGGGATTTTATATTTGATCCTGGCAGTACTAGGGTAGCACTGGAGTTTATTAAGTAGGAGGTGATATTGTTAGACCTTCAGTTAAATCACTTTGCCAGCGGAGTGAAGAATGGATTGTCATGAAGGAAGACTTGAGGCCTGCAGAGAGACCCAACCTGAAGGTTATTGCAATATTTATGAAATAAGATCCAAATCACTCGGTTTAAAAGTTTTGACAATTATAGACAAAAAAGACAATTATAAATTGTCAGGCACGCATTACATAATAAGATAGTGTAGGACCATTGCATAAAAATACAAATAAACAAGGAAAACTACTATGCTTAATGACAATTTTTAAAAATTTGGCAACCATAGTCATGGGTTCTTATTTGGGTATGTTTACCTCTTGCAGAAATGGGTCCTCTTGCAGTGATCAAATGCTTCTGTTAATGTATGTCCCATTTATGAATAATTCATAGTCCTTTCCTTCTCTAAATCTTTGTCTCTATTTAACTGTTCCCTGGAATTTCTGCCAAGAATAGAACCTAGTCCTTGGGAGGAAAATGAAACAGTCTTCATAAACTAGGGGACAAGGAGGGAACAGAAATTATAGATAGTAAGATCCTTGTCAGCCTAAGACCAGGTGACATGGGGTCCTATACACTGACAGGGTATTTCAGTCATTTAAAAAATCTTTTTCCCACCATATCATGTCATTGCCACTATTCTTCTGTACCATGGCTCAAAATATAGGAATCATCTTGTCTGGTGATGGAAATTACCTCATGACAACTGACTGTACTTGCCTTGGAATCAAGGGCTTTGAACTGAAAGGAAAGGAGCAGTAGAAAATTACCCATGTTTCTCCAATGTGTTAGATAACATAAAGAATATCTGCAAAGTACAGAGAGCAGTAGGTTAATAGGAGATTAATCAATGATTAATAGGAGACAGAATTCAAGAAGAGAGTCAGACATAAAACCATGGCTTCACATGTCTGTACACAAATGAGAAAATATCGGTTGTAAGCAAAATAGGTTAGAAACAGCAAGAAAGAAAATTTAACCTTACAGGCATTATGGAAACCCATTTGGATGGAAACCCAAGATTGGAATTTGGCTCTGGAAGGGAATGACTAATTTGAAATGAACAGGATAGATAAAATAAGAGGAGAAGTAGTATTACGTATTAGGACGATATAATCATGTGATACAATCTAGGAACCAGATTAAGGAGGGAAATGGAGGGAGAGTGTTTGGATAAAGCTCAATAGAGACAGAAACAAAAGTGATACTGTCATTAGGACATGCTGTGGACCACCTGAACAGAAAGAGGAAGCATATAAGGAGTCTGGAAAACAGATCACAAACCTATAACAGAGGCATGTGATAGTAGCGATGAAGCATGACAGTTATGCAGACATATTCTAGAGCTCTCCTTTAGTCAAAAGCAGAATAGCAAATGATTTCTTGACTTCATGATCTCATTTTTCAAAAAATGAAAGTCCCAATGAGGAGAATTTCTATTGTAGACTCAATTCTTACCAACAAGAAGGAAATGATTCCTGGGATGAGAATAATGGGAATCTTGGAAAGAGGAGGGAGCAGTGATTATTCTATCTTAGAATTTGTGACAGAGAAAGAAAGGAAAGTTGAACATATAGTCTGATAAGCACTCTAGATTTTTGGAGAACAGATTTCAGAGGGTTCAGAACAGGTAGATAGTATCACATGGACTAAAATTACATATATATATATATACATGTATACGTGAGGGAGGTGGGACAAGACAGATGGGAAGCTCTACGAATAATATTCTGAAGACAGAAAAATTCAACAATGGGTGGGGGGGAGGCTATCTAGAGCTTGACATGTGCAGGAAACTCATCAGCCAACTTAGATTTTTAAAAGACTTGTGTAAAAGATGGAACCAAGGGTTGTTAAGATGGATATATAAGTGTAGCATAATCCTATAAGAATATCATCAGAAAGGACCGAGGTTGGCATTGGAAGTTAAGAACAATAAAAGGGTGCCTGTAGTTAGCTATGTCAGGGAAAAGAGGGAGGATTAAAGTTGGGGGGGGGGGAGGACCATTGCTTGGGAGTAGGTAAGATGATGGTAACAGACAATATTGAAATCCATTTTCTCTACCAAGAGATATTCTTTGAAGTGGAAAGGAGAGAACATAGATAGTTAATATTATACCTAAGATAAATAGGGAGATGGAAAGTAGGTAGATGCCCTTGAGGAATTTTAAGTTAGCAAGATTTGATGAACTAAATTCTCTGGTACTTGAAGCATTGTTGGATGTAATTTGCAAGTTACTTTTAATGAGTTTAGAAACTATCATGAAGAATGAGAGACCTGCTACAGGATTGGATGAAGGTAATCATCTTGATTTTTCTGAAAGGAGATAAGAATGGGGTTTGCACACTCTAAGGTCTTACATTTGACTTCGATTGCTGGCAAGACATTAAGAAAAAAAAATTTAATTCCTTTCATTTTGGGTATCACAGTAATTTCCCAATAAACATCTTGGTAATAAAGAAAAATATGAAACAAAAGTGGCTAATGAAATTACTCTGACAGGAGATGCAGTCTTCTATTCCTGTTATCCCCATCTCCAACCCCCTCTCCTGAGAAGAGGAAAGTATGTTTCATCGTCTTTTCTGTAGATCCTTGAGTGTTGTTTTCATTTATATCATGGTAGACATGTATCTTGTTCTTCTGATTCTCCTTACTTCATTCTAAATCAGTTCATACATGTTCCTCCGCAATTCTCTTTGTAGATGTTTATAATAACATGATAGTATTCCATTATATTAATGTACTATAGACCAACCATTTTCTAATACATGTGTGCGTTTTGTTTTAGAATATATTTTTGAAGGACCGGTTGTTGAATATCTAGAAGGAAGGAAAGGAACAAAAATTTATTAAGCACCTACTTTGTTCCAGGCACAGCGTTAAGTGCTTTACAAATCTCTTCTCATTTAATCTTCATGATAACCTTGGAAGGTAGGTGTTATTATTATCCTCATTTTACAGTTGAAGAAACTGAGGGAGAAGGGACGATAATGGCTCTATCAAGGTCAGACTTTTTTTAAAAAATAGTTTCTAGATGGTTGGTAAGAGGAATATGGTAGATATATGTATATGTATATGTATATATATATAGATATGTATATATCTATATATATAGATATAGATATATAGTTGACCTATATTTTAACAGAATATTTGACATGCCTACAAGAATAGCCTGAAAGATTAATGTGCAAACACACCGAGCAACCCCTACATCCCCAGGACATCCCCAGTACTGTAGTCTAAAACCTTTGGTCCTACCTGAATGACAATCCTTATCACTTTTTCTTTAACTTTGTTCTGAAACAAAGTCCCACATTGAAATCTTTTTACATCATTTTTATTGAAGGACTATCCAATTTCTAACCTACCCCCTGGGTTCCTTGCTTCTGGTCGGTACAAGAAGGACGCATCCCTGAAATGATCAGGCTAAGAGAAGGAAGGAAGAAGTCTTTAATTATTTCAGTAGAAGTATCTCTAGAGTTCACATCTGACCAGGTGGAAAGGAGACTCTTTAGAAGGAATAGTTGAAAAGAGATTGAGCGATGAACTGCCATTTCTTTTTTTCTTCTTTCAATTTTGTTGTTGATTACAAGAAGTGAATGATTTGGTAGAAGAAGAAAGAATATAATCAGATATGAAGGTGATGTCAAAACAGAGCTATCAGTAAAAAAAAATTTAAAGAAAAAGTATTGAATGGTTTAGGAAAATCGTTCTCTATAGTGCTATACTATTCTAAGTTACTATTGTTCCGAGGCTGCTCCGAATAGTTGTTTAATCTTGATTATGGAATTTTGTCTATTGTTTTCTTGTGATTCCAAAATTGTTTGTGGATCTCTCTCTCTCTCTCTCTCTCTCTCTCCTTCTCCCTCCCCCTTTTTTCCTCCCCCTCTTCTTCCTTTCTTTCTTCCCTCTCCCTCTTCTTCCCTCCCTCCTTCTACCCCACATATGCTTAGATTAGAATAATAAGATTATTCCTGGCAAGCCTGTGCCTAAAATGTACAATACACAATTTTCTCCCACACTCAGTCGGAGAGATGGTGAGAAAGAGCAAAATTAAATAGTTTCAGAATGTGTTGAATGGTCAGACCCATAAAGTCATCAATGCTTGGAAATCAGCTTGTAAGGAAGTCTCAATTGGAGTGCTGAAGTCCTGTGTTGCTGGCTGTGGGCTCTTTAACATTTTTAATCAGTGACTTGGATAAAGGCATAGACAACAGGCAGATGTCCCAAAGCTGGGAGGCATAGCTAACAACCTGGATGACAGCCAGGATACAAAAAGGTCTTAACAGGTTAGAAAACCAGGCCAAATTTAATAGAGATAAATATAAAGTCTTAACACTTCAAAAAATCAACTTTACCAGTCCAGGATGGTAGAATAGTAGCAAGACAACATTTCATTTTAAAAAGAGAAGGGAAAGGAAGGTACCTTTCACAATTGTAGCTTTTAACCAAACAAGGGATAGAAGTGATCATACCAGATAAAACAGATAATTGTGATTATGTGAAAAATTGTTCATAAGCAGAATTAATATAACTAAGGTAAGAAAAGCAGTGATCAATTAGGGCAAATTATTTTCATCAAATGTCTTAATAAGGGTCTGATACCCAAGATATGTTGGGGAACTAATACAAATATAAGACTAAGAGCTGTTCCCCAGTTGGGTTTATGGATAAAGAGTATTTATGGGCAGACAGTTTTCAAAAGAATTGTAAAGTATAAGCAACCGTGTTAACTCTAAGTGTTAGAGTTTATAGTTCTCAAAAACCCAAAGCTCTCTTTGATTTCCTCATCTATAAAATGAAGAGGTTAGACTAGATGGCCTCTCCTTAGGGTTCCTTCCAGCTTTAAATGACGATCTTCTGTGCATCCAAAAGGATGCTCAAAATCACTAATAACATGAAAAATACAAGTCAGAATAAGAAGTTTCACCTCACTTGCAGCAAAATTGGTAAATTTCTGCCAGCAAGAGGGTGGAACAGTCATTATGGGACAGATCGTTATAGAAGACAGGTACTTTAACATATTGTTAATACATTTGCAAGGATGAGGATAAACTAGATCTTACAGTCATCTAGTGATTGTGTTGTTTGAATTTGCACGGTATATTTCCATTGGGCTAGAACCAATGACCTTGTGTTACATAATTCTAATTTCAAATAGTGCTAATTCAGATAAAGGTGACCACTTCTGGGGATTCCACCTTATCTTACATAGTTCTAATTTCAAATAGTGCTAATTCAGATAAGGGCGACCACTTCTGGGGATTCCACCTTATCTTACATAGTTCTAATTTCAAATAGTGCTAATTCAGATAAGGGTGACCACTTCTGGGGATTCCTTAATTGAACTAATCAAGGCTTAAATGTAACCGTCCAAAGGAGAGAAGACCAGTATGGTAACAATGGTAGCATATGGATATCAGTTGAATGAACTAGTGATCTTTAGCCTAGAGAAGAGGAGATAGAAGTTAGGAAGGAACACTACTACTACCACCACCACCACTACTACTACTTTAGCCTAGAGAAGATAGGAGGTAGGACACTGCTACTACTACTACTACTACTACCACCACCACTACTAGCTAATATTTATATAGTGCTTTAAGGTTTGCCAAGTGTTTTACAAATTTTATTGCATCTGAGCTTCCTAACAACTTTGTAAAATGGGTGCTGTTGTTATCCTGATTTTCTAGGTAAAGAAACTGAGGCTAAGGAAAGGTGAAACGAATTTATAATGAAGAAACGATAGGTATCTTTCACTGTTTGAAGGGCTATCTAGCGAAAGAGGGATTAGACCCATTTTTCTAGGCCCTTTATGGATGGAGCTAGGAACAATTCATGAAAGTGGAAAAGAGACAAATTTAAGTTTGTTGTGAAGAATAACTTTCTAAAAATTAGGGCTATCCAAAAGTAAAATTGGCTGCTTTGGAAGATAATATTTGTAAAGCACTTAGCATAGTGGTTGGCACATTGTAGACCTTTATTAATGCATCTCCCCCTCCCGCCTACTACAGAGACCTCACTGTAAGTCTTCAAGCTGAGGATTGTGGCATCACAGATCTGGAGCTGGCAGTGACCTCAAAAGCCATCTAGTTTAACCCTCTTATTTTGTGGGAAAAGACTTTAAAGCTCAGAGAAGTTAAATGGTTTGCCTAGTGTCATACAGCTAACAGCTATTATAAGGTGGGATTTGACTCCTGACTATAACCAGGGCTCACTCCCCTTTACTTTGTTGCCCAGATGACCATTTGCTAGGAATATATTGGAAGGTGTTTTTTTTTTGTTTGCTTTTTTTTTGTCGTCATTCACTAAGGAATATTTGACCTCTGGGGTCCCTGCCAACTCTAAAGTCCGAAGTGATTCATCTGGTTTAGAGTTTAAGTTCCCTGTTTGCAGTGTCTCATTTCCTGGTTTTGTTAGGCCTTGTTGCATTTGTATTCATAATAATGAATCTAAATAAATTTGTCATCCACAAGTTTTGGGAGAATACTGTTTACTTCCTGTCCCAGAGGACTAATAAGTTATCTGGACCCAACCCTCTTGACTTTCTATCAAGAACTGGACCCAGCCCTCCTCAACTGTTTATATCTTGCTGTTCTTTGCTGCTTATCTTTTAATCCTGCTTTTAGCAGATAGTTTAGTTCTTTCCTCTTAAAATTAGTATTTTATTCTTAGTATCTTTCATAATACTTAAAGCATCTGTAGTTTCATCACTGCGGGTACTTCCACCTGCCCACAAATCTTCCACATCTCAAAGACAGTCTTCCCAGAAAGTCTCAGGAGAGGCCCTATGGTGTAGTAGAGAATTGGTCTTGGAACCAGGAATATTCAAGTTCAAGGCTTACCTTTGTTGCACACTAACTACATGCCCCTGGACAAGTCACAATCTCTCAGTGATGTGGGCTACTACCTCTAAGACTATAAGTGGCAGAGAAGATGCCAATTTGTATTAGTAGGAAGAATTTCATTATCCACAACAATCAACTGAATGGGATTAAATTATAGTGACCAAACTTGACATTGTGAAAGAAGAAAGGAAAAGCCTACTTTGTTCCAGACACTGTGCTAAGCATTTTACAAATATTATTTCATTTGATCCTCACAGAAACCTGAGGAAGTAGGTGCTATTATTATCCTCATATTACAATTGAGGAAACTGAGGTAGATCGGTTAAGTGACTTGTTTGGGGTTACATAGCTAGTAAGTATGTAAGCCTGGATTTGAACAGAGGTCTTCCTAACTCCAGGCCCGACATACTATCCACTGTTTACCTAGTTGCCTCTGAAGAGATGTGAAAAGGTACCTACTCCACTTCTTTACAGAAGTGGGGTACCATGGGAGTAGCATTCTTCATATATACAACTTTTTGAATGTGTTGGTTAGTTTTGTCCGTTATTTTTTTCTTTTTAAAAAATATTTCTTATAAAGGTGTATATTTCCTATAAGGTGTAGTTTGCTGGGATGGGAAGGAAGGATAAAGTGGTAGGTGATATACAAATATATTGACAATTTCTCTATTTCTGTGTATATACATATATATATATATAATTTGTATAAATAAATATATACATTTATATATATACATAAATTTTTCTTATGAAATTACTTAGGCAAAAAAATTAATCACTTGGTGGTCAACCTTCTGGGTGAGATGGCTCTCTTATCTAGACGGGTCTTCTTCCTGATATGCAGTCTGTTGCTGGACCCATACATGAAGTTATTCTAGCTTGGGTAGTACCTTTACATTGCTTTTTATGTAGCCTGTGAGAATTCAGAGTCACTTCATGCCACAATGCAGTATCAGGGTAAGGACTTAATTTTAACAAATTGTATAAACTTTAACTTATTTTTTGGAGATTGGAGATTTAGCCAGTGCGTTCAAATGTATATTTTTACCCAAGGATAATAACTTGGCTCTGGACTAAGAAGACTTGGGCTCAAATCTCATTGGATGCTTACAAATAATATGACCTCGGGTAATAAGCAACTTCTCTGTGGCCTCAGTTTCTTCATCTGTTTTAATGAGTGGATTGGACTAGGTGACTTTTGAGATCCCCTTTGGCTCTAGAGCTATGATTTGATTATTCCTAAAACAGCCTTTCAATTTGCTTTTCTATGAGCAAAGTCTGTTAGTCAAAGCTATAACTACCAAGATATTGTTGCCTGAGGCAAGGAACAAGAAATGGAGCAAAAATAAGAAAATCAACTCTGTAATTTAGGGTGTGAAAGTAACAAGAAGTAGTTCAGGTCCCTGCTAGTTCTCCATTTGTAACCCTATGATCCTAGTTTTTGATGGCATTTGTCATTCCACAAATATTGGGGGCCTAATTTGTCCCATTTTTAGTGTTTATTGCTGAAGAGATATAAATATGATCCCTACCCTCAAGGAGCTCATCAAAGAGCTTAGAATACTATTTTTGAAGCTTTTTAACTTACCCTGAAAATAGGGAGAGCAAAAAAAAAGTGAATAGAAGGGCCATGAACCAAGGAGAGTCAAAACCATATCAAGTCAACTAGCATTTGTTAAGTTCCTACTATGTATATTGTGGCATCATGCTAGACACCATGGATAAAAAGAAAGGCAAAAACAGTCTCCAACCTCAAAGACCTCACAATTTAATGGGAAAAACCACATATATGTGACCATCTTTAAAAGATTAATCCCCTTCTAGAAGTTTCTCTCAACTGCTTAGTGTGTGCTGAACACTGTTAGATACTAAATGAGATCCAAGAAGAGACTAAGACATGGTCCCTGCTCTTGGGGACCTCATAATTTTGTAGGGGAATCAAGCCAGAGTACTTACAAGAAATACAGAGGGCTTTGCAAAATCTGTTTTTAAAAAATTGGTTTCCCAACACTGAGGAGAGTAGGTAAATTGAGTTCTCCTTCAGAGACTATTGATTCACTTTCAGCAGTACAAAGAGGACCTTTGGGGCCTACAGTGTTGGATTCAGGGCTACCACTAGGCCCTTTGGAGTAGAAAGAGAACTGAATTGGAGATTTAGGAGATCAGAATTTTGGTCTGAACTCACTAGCTATCATTTCTCCTCTGGGCCTCAGGGTTTCTGACCTGTAAAGGTCCACCTTTGAAAACCATATGTTGCCTCAGATAAGATGAACTGTTTGTTTTTGATTTTCCAAATTCAATTTTATATTCTACCCCACCCACCCACCCCCACTCCCAATGAGAAAGTAAGAAAAACAAAGCCCTTTATAAACACATATAATCAAGCAAAACAAATTCCCCCATTGGCCATGTCCAGAAGATAAAAGGGGCTTCAAGCTGCACTCTTCATCACCTCTATAAGATGGACTGTTCTAATTGCACTTCTCATGTCTGAACCTCACAGATCTTTGTATTTCGCCCCCTCTCCCCCATTGTGGAGTTAGATTCTGCATATGTATTGCTCTTAGAGTATTTTTCCTTATTCCATTTCAGAGGACAATATTAGGTTTTCTTGACCAACAAGCTCTTTGGAATGGTGGGCTAACTGGTCACTGTTTTCTTTAGACCCCAATGTTGAGTACCATCTCATTCTAGCAGTTTCATTGTCCATTAACTGTTTCTCTTTTCTCCTCAGTTAAGAGAAAACAACTACCACCCCCTCTCTCCTAATGTATTTTTGGCATTGGAATGCCCTCAGCCAGATGGCAGGTTTTGTTAAAGGAAAAGGGAAAAAAAAATCACAGAGAAGATTTCACACCCATCCCAGCACTTGTTTTCTAGTTTTAATTTTAATAAAATGATATATGCCTTTTTCTCCCTTTTGTACAGAGAATAGGAATTAATACTGTATTTGCCTGTGGTATCCATTTTAATCCACTGAACAAACTGACAGTATACAATTATTATAAAAGGAAACTAATAAATCTGGATTGATTAGAATGGATTCACTTAAAAAAATTTCATATATAACTGGGTTTTCACATAAGGTAAGGTCATATAACATACAAAATGCTTATTATTAGATTGTGAGCTTCTTAAGGGCATTGTCTGTTTTCAGTTTTCTTTGTAAACCATGACCTCCTTTCTCTTCCCCCTCTCCCCCAATCTCCACCCTGCCCACCCCAGTTCCTGGCACATAGGAGGAGCTTAATAAATGCTATTGACTTCATGGGAAAACATAGTGACAAAATGTGATTAAATCATATAAGATACATGAAAAATTAGAAAAATATACAATGCAGTATAAATGTATGTTATAATGATTTCCATGAAACAGTTATTTAGAATCTAATGACTTGAGATGCCAAAATGACATGATAGTGTAAAAGGGGAAAAAACGTATCTCTAAATCCCTAAAGTAGGAACTCTTCAAAAACTTTCATGAAATAGCACACACACACACACACACACACACACACACACACACACACATATTCCAACTTAGGGAATATGATCTATAAAAAATAACCAAAATACTATCTTTAATTTTTTATTTCAGTGATTCCTAATCTTTTAGGGGAGGATTTTAACCTTTTATCTTCCCTTTTTTTAAACACACACAAAAAAAAATTCGTTCTTTGACCCAGCAATACCACTTCTAGGGCTGTATCCCAAAGAGATCATACAAGTGGGAAATGGACCCATATGTACAAAAATATTTATAGCAGCTCTTCTTGTGGTGGCAAAGAATTGGAAGTCAAAGGGATGCCCATCAATTGGGGAATGGATAAACAAATTGTGGTATATGAATGTAACAGAATACTATTGTGCAATAAGAAATGAGAAGCAGACTTCATTATAATCTGGAAAGACTTATATGAACTGATGCTGAGTGAGGGGAGCAGAACCAGGAGATCATTCTACACAATTACAGACACATGGTATCTGTAAGGACTAACTTTGATAGACTTGGCTCTTCTCATCAATGCAAGGTTCAAAGACAGCTCCAAAAGACCCATGATGGAAAAAGCTGTACACATCCAGAGAAAGAATTATGGAGTCTGAATGCAGATTCAGGCAAACTATTTGCTCTTTTTTTTTTCTTTCTTTTTTGGTTTTGTTTTTTCTTTCTCATGATTCATTCCATTGGTTAAAATTCTTCTTTACAACTGGACTATTATATAAATAAGTTCAATGTGAAGGTGTATGTAGAAGCTACATTGGATTACATGCTGTCTTGGAGGGGGCAGGGAAGAGGAGGGGGAGGGAGAGAAAATTTGGAACTCAAGTACTTATGGAATTGAATGTTGTAAACTAGACATAAAAAAAATAAATTTATATAAAAAAATTCACATACTCATACACAAATGGATTGTTTTTGTAGTGTTGATTTTGTTACTGTTTTTTCAAAGCCAACATCAGAAAGGGAAATTGGGGGAGGTTTGCTTGCATTGGCATGAAGCTGGTGGGAGAATAACAAGGTAGGCATGAGTTTAGCCTAGATCTGGTGAATGCTGACTAATCAGAAGCCCAGGATCCCAAGGCAGACTCTTGGAGTGCCCAGTTAAAGGTATAGGACAGAGCACAAAAGTGTGGCTGGGAAGGCTGACTCTGGGCCACTTGTGATAGTAATTTGTGTCTTATTAATCAATGACATCAATAAGCATTTAAAAAAATAAATGTTTATATGTATGAAATGTATTTATTTTAGTCTCCAAAGATATATTTGTTTATTATACTGTCATGCTGCATATTTCGTTAGTGCTAAATAAAGATCAAAATGATGTTTGGTATACCTTGAAATAATTTCACTCCCCCAAGGGTTTGTAGCCCTCAAGTCAAAAACTACCATTTTAAAGAATTTCTTTTACTTTCTAGTGTTCTTTTTGGTGGTATGTTGTTTTTCTTTTTCCTGGATAGAAAGCCCAATGGCTTTTTGGTTGTCTCAAGTACAAGATTTATTCATGGAAAGAATGTTGGGTTTGGATTTAGAAAACCTCGGTTTGAAACCTAACCCTACTACGTGTTAATTGTGTGAATGACCTTGAGCAATATACTCTGAAAAGTAATTAACCTCTCTCAGCTGGGAAAACATTACCTCCAACCCTTGTAAAACTATTCCAATTCCTGATCACAGTGTGAAGGACCTGGGCTGTCCAGGGCATTAGTGGAATATAAGCTTTGGAAAGTCAGACAAAGTTGCAAAGGTTTTAAGTTTGGACCCACTGACCAGCTTGGACTATCTCTTCTAAGGATGAGTCCAGCTAATTTCAGAGAGGCCCATCACCACGTTTACCAAAGAGTGATGGATGGTTTTGGCCATAACAATTCTGAGACTATCTGTTAAGCCTTAGAAAGGTTGCGGTCTATGCCAGTGGCCAAGGCATACAAACAAATAAAATCTGAGATCTTTGTGTAGTCAAGTAAACTATTTCTCTCTATATATAGAAAGGAGCCTGAGCACTAATAGTTCATTTTTGAAGAGTTTTCCATATTCTTTACTGATTTCTTGGGAAAGGAGAGAAGTCATTTCTTGACTTTCTAGCTCAGGAGTTCTTAACCTTTTTTGTGCATGTAACAGATCTTTTGGCAGTCTGATAGACTCTGTGGACCCCTTCAAAGAATGTTTTTAAATGCATAAAATACATAGGATTACAAAGGAAACCAGAGATTTAGTGAAAATAAAGAAGCATTTTGTTTTCCTATTCTAGTTCAAAGACTTTCTGAAATCTATCCAAGAACCCCTGGTAAGAATGCCTGTTCTAAATAAACCCAGTATTTCAAAGAGGATATATGCTGAGGTTCCACTGGGTAGCGGACCCTCTCATTTATACCATCATCAAAACAAAATGCACAGATGAGTCATTATTTGGATAAACTGGCCAATGCAAAAAGTCAAAAAATCCAATTGTCATGTCAGGAAATTGATATTTAATTGTTGGGAGTCCATTCCTTCTGTTAAACTAACCTCAATAATCAGCTTAATTTTCTACTATGCCCAAATACACAGTTTCATGTTCTTTTAGTTATATTCTAAACTGCTGGCCAGTGGTAAGCTGCCAAAAAATGATCTTTGTTGTTCAGAGAAATGGGTGACATGTTAACTTATAAATGACAGTCTAAATAGGTATGGAATACAGTGTTCCTAGAGCTTATGTGAACTTTTAAAAAAATTTTGCCTCCCTCTCCATCTTTCCTTTTTACTCTGTGAATCTATGGGTGGCATATTATGTTTTGATTCTGAAATTAGATATCAAACTATCTCTACAAAAAAGGAATTGGGAAATATGGACTCAAATGTCTGTAAGGATTGCCATTTTAGTAAAGAAATGATAAAGAATGACTTGATATTATATACTTATAACTCACTTTCTGGAATAAATATGTTCCTGAAAAGTTGCACTAAAGAAATATGGATTTTTTAAAGGCAGTTCTGTTTGGAAACTTTTTATAGCATGCAGAAGCCTGTTTGTAAAGTAAATAATCACTATTCCCATGCTGCCTGTTACACAAATCAAGGTTTTCATTTTGGTCTAAAGTAAGGCATGTTGGCCCGTGCTCATTAATAATAGCTCACTTGCATATAGCGTTTAAGTTTATAGGTAGGATTTAGAACTGGTGGAACCTTGGAGATAATGTAGTTCACTGCCTCATTTTTACTGTTACTACGACTTCTTACTACTTAATCCTCTGTGGCTATCAATCATGATTCAAATCCCAAACTTCTGACTGTAAATTCAGCACCTATTCTAAACATTACGGGGTTTAGTTCCTTCAATGTTATCAAAATAATACAGTTACTCTACTTTTTAAATGTAAAATTTATTGGCATTAAGTACAACACTTCCATTTTGTTGTTAAAGCATTTAGGGCATATATTAAATTCCATTTACACAGTTGTACAACCAGCATATATAAATGTAAGAATTAGAACAACTTCTAATTCTTTGGACTGAAACTGTAACATGCTGATCAATTTATATAAAATTAAAAAATGTTTTGGTTAGAATAAAATTATTAGTATATACTTGTACAACAGATGAGTGAATGGATAAATGTCTAAAGCCATATCTCCAATTAGTTACATCATACTTTTTATGCATCATCTCTTCCCCAATCCATATTTAAATACTGAACTTGCTTCCAGGATAAAACTCCATGCAGAGTTTGGTCTTTCTGTTAATTTTTTAAATTTGAAAAACTGTTTTTGTGATAGTCGCATATAATGCAGTATACTCAATGATAAAGATGCTTGGAGATACCATTTAAGTGAAGCAAAGATGTCTTAAGTCTCCTAGAGATTCAACTGAGGTCTGAGAAATTTCCTTTCCTTTAATGATGAATGCAAATCAAATTTATTAGGTTGTGTGATAGGAGAGCAGAAAAATTAATAGAAATAATAAAAAGTATTGGCCTCTATTTGGTTCTATTGCACTTTTATATCCATATGCTTATAAAACTGCATCATCAGTATATTTAGAGAGTTGATTTATAGTTTAGTGCTTCTAAAGGTGGAATAAAATTCCTGTTCCTCAAATCCTACCTTATGAAAACCAGATTATCAGAGCACTTTTGAATGTTTTCAGTTTTCTTGTAATTTTCTGAGTTCTGGGTTTTTTCTTTCATTTTCTATGAACTGGATTAAAAAATCGTAGCATTTGGGACCCTCCTCACCCCTGGCAATTTGGAGCAATCTTTACAGAATTAGATCTTTTATGGTTTTTCTTCCTAGCATGTATTGCCTTCTTAATGACAGCTCTTACTATTCAGAGACTATAATTTCCTCGATACATTTCCTTTAACTGGAGGGACCCCTGAGGAGGATTGAGTTGGAGCCAGGTATAGAAAACTAATAACTCCCCCAAAGTCACATGCTAGCCATCTTTTGTCTCTACTTTTACTCAGCCCTTAGTCATTGAATGGGTGTGGCCTCAGACAAACTGAGACCTGGGAAAGACCTTAATTTAAGAAGGCCAAGGTCAGTCACTGTATCCTGGGCCATTGCCAGTCATCTTGACCTATGTCTTGCCACTGGACTTCAATGACTGTGGAGGACAGAGTGAGGCAGATGACTTTGCACAGTTCTGCCCCACTCGTTTCCAATTCCCGTGCAAGGCATCACTCCTCTTGATGTCTGGTCCTCTCATAGAAGGAAGGCCGAACAATAACAGTCTGATCACTGGCCTATTCTTTCTCAGAGCGTCACTCCCCACAGTTTCAGAAGAGGAGGGAATTAATATATCCTTCCAAATCCTAAAAGGAATGAGAATCAGTTTGAGAAAATATAGGCAGTCAGTACTTTAATAGCATTGTAGGAAGGGCTAGTGGCTTAATGCTTCAATGTAGGACATGCCACTTCATGGAAACCACCTATGTGCATAGTTAACATTGTGCTGTGTGGTTTATGAAGTGCTTAACTTAAAACAACCTTGTAAGGCAGGTTATAGAAGCATTACCATCTCCATTTTATGGATAAAGAAACTGAGGTCCAGGAAGGTTATGACATGCCCATAGGCCAATAGCCAGTAAATGGCAGAGCCAAAGCTCAAACCTAGTGCCTCAGATTCTGACTCCATTTACCTTTACAGTTTAGAATGGCAGCATCTTATCGTGGATCTCACAGAACAGATGAATTAGAGGGTGAATATTTGTAACAAAAATCTGTCATTTTAAGGAGAAGTTTCAGAGTGCATTTAATTTTTTGTCAGGCTGGAGGGCAGAGAAAGTCAAAGCAAAAATGCTAGGAACTCTGAACACTTTTTATAAATCAAAATAAAATATCTTTAAAATGCTTTCATTAAGATCTGACTGATGTATCATTATCGAATAGAAGTGGCTAGGGCTTCTCCAAGGCTGTGCTAATCAAGCTTAAGCTTGTATTATCTGTTGTCAAAAGACCAGCCTAAAAAAATCTGAGAAGAGGCGGCTTATTACCCAAAAGTTGACCACTAGGTGATGCATGTTTCTATGTCACAGCGACTCACTGATGGAAATGAGGTGACATTGCACACTGTCATGGAAAGAAGTACCCATACTAGTGAAATCATGTGTCTTTCCAAGTCTTGGAAGTATATCTTAAAATGATAATGACATTTAGTTGGCATTTGGGGTTGTTACACAGTTTGGGAAAAAAAACAACAACTTTATTTTTATTAGTTTCTGAACGTATTTCTTCCCTCTCCACCTTCCCTGTTGCCCCAGCAAAATATCCCCTGTAATGAAGATTGTTAAAGGAAAAGGGAAAAAGGTGTTTAAGCAAAAATAACCAACACATTATGTCTGACAGTGTATTCAGTATTCCATACCCATAGTGTCCTCCATCTTTGCAATGAAGGGAGAGAATCACATTTTCTCACTTTTTCTGGGGCTAAGTTTGATCATGATGGTGGTGGTGGTGGTGGTGGAAGAAGAGGAGGAGGAGGAAGAGCTAGCATTTGTATAGCACTTTGTTTTGCCAAACACTTAGCATATGTTATTTCATATGATCCTTATACCAACCCTGTTTGGTAGATGCTATCATTATCCCCATTTTATAAGTGAGGAAAATGGCACTAAACAAGGTCAAGCGATATCCCCAGGGTCACACAGTTAGTATCTGGGTCAGGATTTGAACTCAGGTGTTCTTGATTCCAGATCTAGTGCTTTATCCTCTATGTCAGCTAGTTGCCCAGGTCAGTTTCTTTGTTGTTGTTGCTTCCCTCCTCTAACATTATGTGTATCTGTTCATGCTTCTTAACTTTACTCTGCATCAGTTCATTAAAGCCTTCTCATGCTTCTCTCAATTCATCATGTTCAACATTTCTTATGGCTCAGTAATATTCCATTACACTCATCTGCCACAATTTGTTTGGCCATTCTCCAAACAATGGGTATTTAATTTGTTCAGAGGTAGTAGTGGTGGTGGTGGTGGTGGTGGTGGTGGTGGTAGTAAATATTTTAATGTACATAGGACCTTTCTTTCTGACTCTGACATATAAGAATATGTTTATTGAACAAATTGAAATCTAATTTTACTGAGCTTCTATTACTATTTAATATTACCCTGGTGTGAAGAATAGAATCTTAATATTTTATTAGATTTGTGATTTCCCTTTCATGGACATTCTGTCCGTTGATGTGAATTGACAGTCTACCACATCTTCTCATCTTTTGTGATCCATGCCAAAAACCTTTCCATTGATTTATCCAACATGTTGGAGGTCTTTCTCGAGTTCTTTTAATATTTCATGAATGCCAATGCATGACATAGTTAAAGCAATAGTAGAACCTATCTTGGGGATTTGGGCATTAGCTAACATATGAGACAAAGTGCTTATAATGCCATTTAAATCTATAGTTCTTTGCAATTAATTGTAGAAAAATGTGCAATTCAGGTGATGTTGTGAGATGTTTCAGTTTTTAATCCACTTTCCTCTGAGTCATGTCCTGAGATATTTATTTTAAAATCTCTAACCCTGGATTGTGTAAAAATAAACATAGATTAAAAGTACTTGAAGAATTTGTCTTCCACACAAACTATTAGTTAATATGTGATCCTTTAGTAACAGCATTTTATTTTTTTGTCCAATGCTTGAAAATCAATAGGAAATTCAGTGCCTTTGACAATTTACATTTTAAACATATTTCTGGAAAATATATTCTGTATTTGTGTAAATATGATATGTGACATGATCCTTGCTTTCTAGGAACTCATTATCATGTTGGAAAAATGATACAGATACATGAAAGAATTGTAAGATACATGAAAGAACTGGCGCCTGCCCAACCCTAAAAGGACAACTGTAGTGGGCATCTTAGGGGCCTGAATCTACCTTCTGAATCTAGATTTGGTTTTGTTGGTTGACCTCAGAGAAGAGAAAGAAATAAGCATTTATAAAGCACCTATTTGCCAGGTACTATGCAAAGCACTTTTACAGATATTATCTCTTTTGATCTTCAGAGGAACACTGTCAGGGAGGAGCTATTGCTATGCCCACTTTACAGTTGAAGAAACTGAGACAGACAGAGCATAAGTGATTTGCCCAGGGTCACACAGGTAGTAAATGTCTGAGGGTTCATTTGAATTCAGGTCTTCCTGACTGTAGGCCCAGAGCCCTATCCACTGTACCACCTGCTGCCTCCTGGGCAGTGACTTAGACAATTTACTTTCCATGTCTGGGTCCCAAGTTTAGCATCTGCAAACTAAAGTTAAACCAGATAATTAATTTCATTTCTAATATTCTGTGAATCACTGAAGTTGATGGAGAAATCGAGGGAGCCTGATTAGTGAAGGACCCTGAATTTAAAGGCACTATCTAGCAGGGTATGACTGAACAGGGAAATCATAAGCTTCCCTTCCTTCAAAGGAAGCAGACGTCAGACTTCTTGCCAGGTCCAGAGCTCTTGACCTCTTCTGCTTGGGTTTTCTGATCTACAGGCTTTAAGGAACTGACTATTGTTCCTTTCCAGGCTTCTTGGACACTACTTCCCACCCTTGGACTAAGTAAGAATTGTCCTTCTTTGCCCTTGACCAGTTTCCCTGGGCAATTGGAAACTGAGGCAGACTCCCTGACTACTATGGCATTTACCCATCATAGCCCAGAACAAAGGAGATACCTAGACCCTGAAGGAAGGTTAAGATTTAGATAGGTAGAAGAGAGAAAGGATGGGCATTCCAAAAACAGTCAGAAAAGCCAGACTGGAGGCTTAGAGTCAGGAGTCAAAAGCTGGTATTGAGGAAACAGTAACACAGTTGACCCAGTTGGAGTGGTAGGTTCATATTGGAGAGTGCTGGGGAATAAGGTCAGAAGAATAGGATAGAGAGCCTTGAATGACAGACTTGGAACATCTTCTAACACTAAAGTAATTTGACAAGTTTCTCTTAAGACTCACATTCAAAGAAAGAAAATGAACCTTGTCATGGAAAAGAACCATTTCTTCAGATAGGATTTCCCCTTATCTGTCTACTTTTCATCTTCCTCTTTGCCTTTTATTGGTGAAGAGTTGTAAGTAGATTTCTCACAGTTATTCAGGGGGCCTAGTTTTATTTTTAGAGGAGCTTTTCTCTCTCTCTTTTTTTTTTTTTGGCAGGGCAATTGGGCCTAAGTGATTTGCCCAAGGTCAGGCAGCTAGTACATGTGTCAAGTATCTGAGGCTGCATTTGAACTCAGATCCTTCTGACTCCGAGGCCAGTGCTCTACTCACTGTGCCACCTAGCTTCCCCTAGAGGAGCTTTTCAGACAATCCACAAGAATCTTTTAAAAAACTGTTCTAAACTCTGTGGATACAATAAAAGAAGGGAGAGGAAAGAGTGCCTGCCCTGAGAACTTAGATTTCAATGGAGATTACATGTTTGTAAATATATGTAGGATGCAGAATAGACACATCTCCAGCAGGAAATGCTGCAATTTTGATAAGATTTGAAGTGTTTCTCTCATGGTTCCAAGTATATATGGATGGGAGGGGATGTCACACAATATTAAAGGAGATTCATATTGAAAGACTACATGAGGATTTCTTTCCTTTCCAATCTACTTATTAAAATTCCCTTTAAATTAAGTGAGGAATTTAGCAAATGTTCTGCTCTTATGAACTTAGCACATTGCATATACTTCTCAACACAACACATTTGACATTAATTTAATCTTCCTCTTGTTCAAACCATATCCCCTAAAACATAACCCAAACACTGGATTGAAATAATTTGTTAATAAATCAGCCCTGCCCTTGACTCTGTTATGTGATTTTCTGCATTTACCGCAAGAGACCCTGCTTTTTGGAAATAATTGCACACTCTATCAGAGTCTCTCATCTCTTAAATCATAGACTTTTAGATCTGGAATGCATCTCTGAAAGCACTTATTCCAAACCACTCTCATCTTACAGACAGAGGAAAAATGAGGCCCAGAGAGTTTATACAAGCCTTCTACAATGACATAGTTAGAATAGAAATGGTTGGGTTCCCTTTCGTTGGCAATTTTTTTGGGTGTGTGTGTGTGTGTGAGACTGGTGTGATTAGAATAATAATCAAACTGCCAGGAAAGCAGAATCAAGGAGGTCTATTCCCTATGCAACTCCATGAAGTAGATATAGAGCTCATGTATGTGGCTAGCCTTGGACACAATTGTGGAACAGGTCAGGTTTGTGGGCCTTTCCCTTGTCCTTTCTGCACCCTCACAATAGACCCTGTAGTATGATTCTGGACCTGAGCAGCACCAGTGTTTGGACTCTTTATTTTCCCCTTTAAAATTGACTGGGCCCTCGTGTATCTTATTCGTTTCAAAGTCCTCTAGGTGACAGTTGCTAATCAGAAATTACTTTGAGCTATGGCTGATGATGACTTTACTATAGGACCCTTTCCAGATAACGGAATTTCATCCGAGATCTTCTATGCTTTTACTCAGAGGAGTGACTAATGTGTAGATTTCAGGTACTGGGTTAGTTCAGGGCTTTCTGGAATTCCTCAAATTATGCCACATGGGTAACTTGCTTTCTCATAAAGCCATCTCTCATAGCCATAGAACTACTGTAGAAGGTAAAGCTTTCTGTACAATCAGGGAATAAAAGATAGGGCCTATCCTGACATTTTTATATGAGCCTCTTCCTTACCTTTTCTTGGTTGTTTGAAATATTCTTCAAAGGTCATTTGGATACTTTTTGATAATTTTTGTCTTTTGTGTGTCATAGGAAAAGCAAGGGTTGTGCTTTGTGTTGGGAAAATAACTCAGATATTTTGGGAAATGAATTTTTAGAAGGGAGACACTCTGGCTGAACCCAGTTTACAAAATCTGTAAATAACAGTGTTTCAACTTCTAACAATGGGACAGGTGCAAGCATGTCGCAGTGAAATAGCTACTTGCTAATGATGTGTGTAAGCTTTGCTCCTGATATCTTACCAAAAGAAGGCTGTAGAGCACAAAGGAAGAAAGGTTTCCAATTGACCTTGTCTTTGGAAGAGAGTCAATTCAGAGCCTAGAACGCAGCATGGTGCAGATATTAACAATGCTGAGCCAAGAGTCGAGAATTAGGTTCAAATTGACCCTTAACTAGTTAGGAGACTTTGAGCAAGCTATTTCATCTCCCAAAGATTTACTTACCTCATCTATAAATTGAGGGGATAATAATACCCATAGGAAGATCAAAGTAGGGGAAGTTCTACAAATCTTGAAGCACCGTATGTATTTTTGTGTTTGTATTCTTAATATTTTACAGAGTCTGGAACATATAAGCCACTTAAGAAAGGCTTGTTAATGGATCCTATCTCAGCTATGATTATTATCAGGCAGTTGTTCATTTATATTTCTATAGTTTTTGTCCAGTTTCTATGGCATTAACACTTTTTTGACTATGGTTTAAGTGCCTGGAGTAATATGTAGATCAGAAATGTCAGAGTGTATTAATAAGACACATAACTGGTTTAATAATTTTAATAGTCATAGAAATGTTAGCGCTAGAAGACATCTTAGAGATCGTCTGTTCCAACTCCACGGTTTTTCTAAAATAAATTTTATTACTATCTTTTGTTATTACATCAACTACATTTTCCACTGTATCCCACTCCCCTTTCCAGAGAATAATCTCTTATAAATAAAGATCATTTGTTAAATGCAATGTGCCAAAGATTTGGAATAGAAATGTGTGATCCCTGCCCTCAGGGAATTGTATTTTAAGGTAGAGGGGAGACACCACATGTATGTAGGGAAATGGTGACTAGAGAAAGATCTGACAAGCATAATGATCATGATTGGTACCAAGAGAGTAAACAAAAATTTTTTTAAAAAGGGGTAGGAAAAGTTATTCAGGAAAACTAATCAACACATTGAAAAAGTCTGACATTACCTGTAGTGTTCTACAGCCCCTCATCTCTGGAAAGGAGATATCTTTTCACATGTCTTCTTTGGGGCCAAGCTTGGTCATTATAATTTCACAGAATTCAGTTTTAATTGTTTAATTCTTTTGACTTACATTGTTGTTATCATGTTTATTGTTTTCCTGGTTATGCTTACTTCACTTTGCATCTGTTCATATGTGTCCTTCTAGTCTTCTCTATTCATTGTCATAATTTCTTTCAATATGGTAGTATTTCATTATATTCACTTACCACAACATGTTTAGTCATTTTTCAACTTATCATCTAGTTTGTTTTTGATTCTTTGCTACTGCAAAAAATGCTTCTAAAGATATTTTGGTTTAAGACAGTTTAAATCCTACCTTTTGTGGGTACCTTTTGCCCTCCCTCAAGCTATTGCTTTTCCTCTGGAGACAATCTACCACATACTCGAGTATATATCTTGTATTTACTTTGTTATTTACATAACTTTTGTCTTCCCCAGGTAGAATGCAAGCTTCTTAAGGGCGGGGACTGTTTTTTGCCTATCTTTATGTCCCCAGATCTGAGGTTAGGCTCCTGGTAAGCACTCACCTTAAGGGTATATATTGTATATGGGACCTTTCTTTTTGTCAGTGATCTGCTTGGGGTATTATCTCTCCCTGGGAATCTATAGGTGATAGTGTATGGACCTTTTAGTCACCTTCTTGGTATAATTCTAAATTTCTTGGATAAATTCATAGCTCCACCAATATTGTTTTAGTCTGCTTAGCTTTCTTCAACCTCTGCAACAATGATTTTTCTCATCTTTGCCAGTTTGTTGGGTTTAAGGGAAAAACCTCAGAATTGTTTTGATATGCATCTCTCGTTTTAGTGATTTGGAGCATTCTTTCACAGGGTTGTTTATAGTCTGCCATTCTTTTGAGAATTATTTGTTTATATCCTTCAACTATTTATCTATTGAGGAATAGCTTTCTTTTAAAAGAAGTATTTGTTACAGAGTTTTTCCCCCAGTTGACCACTTCTCTTTCCATTCTAGTTGCATAAATTTTGTTCACACAAAGATTTTATGAATTCACTTAATATAAATTATATGTGTGTGTATATATGATCTTTTCCAATCACTGAAACCTCGTTTGGTTAAGAATTCACCCCTAAGCCATAGGTGTGAAAAGTACTTTTTCAGTTTCTCTTCTGATTTTTTATGGTTATGACCTTTAAACTTAAGGTCATGCATTCATTTTGAGTTTATTGTGCTGCAAGAAATTAGATGTTATGCTAGATCTAATATCTGTTGGACAGCTTTGTAGTTTTCCCAGAAGTGCTTTCTATTAAGTTCAGTTACTGTATTTCTGATCTTCTCTATTTTACTTTAATTTTTATTCCTTTGTCTTCCCCTTCCAGAGAAAGGCCAGCATCATTTGGGGCCTTTCTTATATTGTCATTATGTGGTTGGATTTGTTGGAAGCCTTTTTTCTGTGGTTTTAGCTAACCAAATATAAGCATTTAACGGAAACAAGCATTTATTAAATGCCTGCTTTGTGCCAAGCGTGCTAAGTACTTTACAAACATCTCATTTAATTCTCACAACCCTGAGGGAGAGACTATTATTACCTCCTTTTTGCAGATGAAGAAACTGAGGCAGAGAGAGTTCAAGTGTCTTGCCCAGGATCACACAACTAGTAAGTATTCTGAGCTGTGTTTGAACTTAGGTCTTCCTAACTCCAGGCCCAATGCTCTATCCACTGTGTTACCTAACTGTTTGTCAAGATACAACATGGGACTTGGAGTTAGGAAAACTTGGGTTTTAATTCTGCCTTCCATGCTAGCTAGCTCTATGAACCTGGAGAAATAGCTTATCCTTCTGTTAGCCTCATTTTTCTTATCTGTAAAATAGGGGTATTAATTGCACTTCTTTCATGTGGTTACTGTGAGGATTAAATGAGATAATATATGTAAAGCACTTAATAAACTTTGAAGTGTTATAGAAATGTCAGCTGTTATTATTATTTTGGTTCAGTGGTGTGAGAGTTGGGGGATAGTTACCAGTGTTAGGTATATCCTCTATTTAAATTATACACTCCAGTGAAAAGAGCACCCGCCCTGGAGTCCAGAGGACCTGAGTTCAAATGTGGCCTGAATCAATTGACACACTCACTAGCCGAATGACCTTGGGCAAGTCACTTAACCTCAATTGCCCTGCCTTCCCCCCTCAAAAAAAAAAAAGAAAATTATAAAAATAAATAAACAAGCAAATGAATGAATGAATGAATGAATAAATAAATTGTGTGCTTAAGAATGATGATAAAAGAAACAGACCTGTCTTCAGTAGAGAAGTGGTAGACTATGGGTTTAGAATGTTGCATAGGAGGTCAGATACACATCAATTGGTTTCATTTAAGTTTTCCTTTTTTAAAAGGAGGATTCTATGAGGGGGTTATTGATAAGTGGTAGGATATGAAAAATAATCAAACATAAAGGTAAATATATTGTATCTTGTATATGAAGCTTTAATGACTAAAGTTGAGGTCTTTCCATGAGTCTCTTCCCTCCCCAGTTAATTTAGTCACTAGGATATATGGTAATCCTATAATGGAAAGTGGTGACTTGATCCTGTATTTACCCACTGACCCAGTATCTCCTGGAGTATTATGAAAACAACATGTCTAATAGGGAGCACCCTTTTGTGTTTCTAATGCTATAATGTAGTTCTGGTCCTGTCAAGGACAACATAAGCTATTTAGAAGCTATTCTGTATCACCTTGAGTCTCCCGTGATGGAGGCTTGAGACTTCTCCTTGTCTCTTCTTGACCTCATCAGCTTCCTTGGGTTTAAATATCATGTCTAGATAAACTAGGCCCACCTTTGCAGCTCCAGCTCTTGTCTCTCTTCTGAGCTCCATTCCCATATTACCAACTTTACCTGTTAGACTATAGGAACTGGTTGTCCTATAGAAAATTCCCAACATGTTGAAAACAGAACATGTTAATGTTATCCCTAAACCTATTCAAATTTCATATTTTTAGATAGGAGTAACCAAACTTAGAGTTACCCAGCTTTGCAACCTCAGAATCATTTTCAACTCCTTATTCTTTCCTATCTACTATATCTAATTAGTTGCTAAATCTCCTTCCATAAGAGTTCTCCCATCCCTCCCCTTTTTGCTAACACTGCCAGGATTTTAATTCAAGTTCTCATTACCTCTCATATGAACTATTTCAACAGCCTCC
>CM053625.1:268821477-268900166 GCA_028646595.1 Phalanger gymnotis | reverse complement strand
ATCTACGCCCACACAGGTTTCACACCTGATAGGGCTTTGGGCCTGGGGCTTAGCATTTAACAGGTGAAAGTACTTTCACCGTAAACAAAAGCCAAGCTCCTCAAGGGCACCCGTTAAACTAAGCCCATTTTGCCTTACTGGCACAACCTGTATCTCCACTCCCAAATGCTTTCCTCTGCAAAGAAGATGATCTTTTCCCATTCTGATTTTCCATAGCACTCTGTTGGTTTGGACGTTTACTTTTCATATTCTGCTATGCCTCGTATTCTAGTTATTTGTGAACATGTCTGGTTCTCCTTCCCATCCTCCGTCCTCCAATTATATTGTAAGCTCTTTGAGAGCAAGGGTTGTGCCTTCTTTATATCCTCAGCATCTAGCACCAGGTCTTACACAAGGTAGGGACAATGGTTTGACTACAGGAGGCTATTATCTGATCCAAGAGGATACCTGATCAACCAATAAGAAGATGAGAAGATGGACTGCATCCTACTTAGTGTCTGTAACAACCATGCCCATTGTTATCCCTCAACACTTCCCATACGCCATCCCTCTTTTCACTACACAAGTTCCCAATTTCCTTCCTTTGGGACCAGGAATCCAACCTTCAGATAGTTATAATCCAAGTACTACCCCAATATCCACAGTGGCAGCTGGGTAGGTGCCATTGGGAACATTCTGCCTCCACCCTCACCCAAACATACCCACCACCTGTTCCCCAGTTCACCTTGTGGCTTTGGCAGGGCCCTTCAGAGGACAGGCTATAGCCCTGGGGCAGGTGGCAAGTGAGTAAGAGCCCTTTTGAGCGGAATAGAGGGTTTCAAACAGGAAGAGTAGATTTGGATAATTTGCAAGATGTACTACATTATCTTTTTCTTCCAACCTTCTCCTCTCATGATCTTCCCTTTTTCTGTAGCAGGCACTGACACGCTGACATCCTGCCGGACATGAAGATTATTTAGGCTCCTCACTCTTTCTTACACCATATAGTCAGTCAGCAAATGTTTTTTGTCTGTTTTGTGTCAGGTACTGTGAAAAGTGCTGGAGATTCCAAGAAAGGCAACTAGTCCCTGCTCTCAGGAGCTCACAGTCTAGACAGGAAGACAACTTGCAAACAACTATTTACAAATAAGATCTATAAATTGGAGAAATTGGAAATAACAAAGAGAAGATGCTAGAATCAAGGGGAGTTGAGAAAGGCATCCTATAGAAGGAAAGATTTTAATTGGAACTTTAAGAATGTTAGGAAAGCCCAGAAGCAGAGATTAGAAAGGAGAGCGTTCTAGGCATAGGAATCAGTCAGTGAAAATACTCAGTGAGGAGATGGAGTGTCTTTTCTGTTGAACAGCAAAGAAGTAAATGTCATTAGATCAAAGAGGATATGGGGAGGGCGGAAGTGTAAGGTCTAACAAGCCTGGAAAGGTAGGAATGGCCAGGTTTTGCCCAGTGTTATACTTTCTACCTCTGCATCTCTTCCCTCAGTGTCCTCTCTAACACAGCTACCACCCTACTTCACATCTTTATCACCTCTTGCATGCAGTAGCTTGCTAACTGGTCTCCATGTCTCAAGTCTTTCTTTTCTCAATCTGTCTTCTACACAGCTGCCAAAGTGATTTTCCCAAAGCAAATATCTGATCATGTCCTTTTCCTACTCAGCAAGTTCCATTTGTTCCCTATTGACCCTAGGATGAAATATTAATTCATCCTAATTTCATGCTTTAAAAATAATTGTATGTTTTATGTATGCTTTATAACATAAGTAGCAATATACTGAACTCACTCATCTAGAGTGAGGGTCACCCCTCAGAGTACTAGGGATACCCATGAGGGGTTGAAGTATCTTTAATGTTATTGATTTGAGCCCTTCTGGCATGTTCCCCACATACACATGTAAACTGTTATCCTCCAATAATTAATGTCTCAGGTCCATTTAACCAATTAGCTTTTACAAAGGGGTATTTACTTCCAAAGTATAGCCAGTAAATAAGTACAAACATCTTCCCTTACTCCCAAATATCTGAGAGGAGGGAACACTGTCCTCTACACTACCTCAGTTTCAGGGGAAGAATCAGCCCCAACTTAACACAGTTTTTACATTGCATTTCCTCCACCATGTTTACTTCCAAATGAGGCATGGCTGATGGATAGATGAATCGGTGTCTCTGCTGTTGCTGAACTGGGCCCCAAAGGTTGGTCCTCAGGGTCTTCTTGTTGGACTGGTTGGCCACAAAACCTCGCATAGACTTTGGTCCTGGACTTCCTTATGGCTCACTTCCTTGACCTTTCAAAGCTCATAACGTCATAGCCATTTCCATCCTCCTTTTCTAAGAATAGACACAACAGAGATAGAAGCAACAACAGTAGAGCTATGTATGTACGTGTTCATGGGTCACATAGTATTGGCCTTGGTGGGGAGATAGAAGTCCAAGGTTCCCCTCCCCATTAACGACTTAGTCCTTATTGCCTCATTTGAGCATGCCAGGCAGGAAAAAGACAGACCAAGGGAATAGACCCTTGTGGACTAGTGCCTTTTGAATGAAACCTAGTTCCTGCTCCTTAGGCAGCCAAAGAGGTTTCTCTTTACCTTGTAGTTAGTGAACTAGTACCAGCTATAGAATGCCTATACATTTTTCAAAATCCATGTAGGAATAGCATTCACTCCTTCAGCAATTTATTAAGCACCTGCTGTGTGCCAGACATTGGTGCTAAGTTCTGAGGTTACAGTTTATATAATCTACTGGCATCAGCCAAGTATTCTGAAAATGCTTATAACAATAGGGCTCAATGGTGTAGTCTTCCATTCCACATATATAAGAGTACATTTACAAATTGTGTGTTTAGTTGTTTGGGGTTTTCTTGGTAAATATACTGGAGAGGTTTTGCCATTTCCTTCTCTAGCTCCTGAGGAACTAAGGCAAAGAGAGTTAAGCGGTTTGCCGTGGGTCACACAGCTACTGGAACTCATTAAGATGAGTCTTCATGATTCCAAGCTGCCCACATTTATAAATAGGTATTTATAATTTATACTATATTTATAATTTATGATTTACAAATAAATATATACCTATTGGGGGAATTTATATCTATTATCCATATTCCCTAAGATGATATGTAATTGAAAGATGACTGATGGTGACCTATACTTTGTAGTTAATGTGATTAGAAAACTTTCCTTGATCATCTGTTCATCTGGTTTGTGCTTTGACTTTTAACAGTACAAAGGACAACTTTGAGTTGATTCGTATTATACTCAGGATTCAAGAAGTGGATGATAAGCCTCTGATTTTCACTCCCAAGTTACAACCATAAAAGAGATTGGTTCTTTGGAAGTGCATTCAATTTCTATACTCTCTAACTTATTCTTTGTCATCATTACAGCCAGTTTTTACCCAGGAAGCATCTTAATGCTTTGAAAGATTTGCGGGGGCAGGGGGTGGGTGTGAGGAAAATAAAGCCCATATTGTTGTCTTGTAGGCATTTTGGAAAAGAGGATATTGGTATATTAGCACATCTTAAAGTAGAAGGATAGATGTCTTTCATCTTGTACTTAAGAAATACTCAATTATAAGAATGTGCATTCCTTTTTTACATAAGGAACTTTTTTTAATCCCTCCAAAAATAATTTAAAATTTCAGATTGAATTCCATTGTACAAATGTTGGAATTTTTTTACTTTGGTTTAAAAATAATATGCTAAAACACCCCCCCCCCAAAAAAAAGATGCTCATTTCCTTTGCTGATTGAGAGTCTGATTGCTTAATAACAAGAATTGAAATCAACTGTTTTCCTGTTGAGGTTGAGGAAGAAGCCAAGTAAATTCTAATCTCAGGTCTGTTTTTCATATGTATGTTATTAGTCGAAAAGGTGATAGAGAAAGTAAGTGTGGCTATCTCAATGCAACACTGAGTCCGCATTTTAGGAAAAAAACAAGTCAGGGTACATATAGCATCACTGGCTGTGGGATAGCAGCATCTTCATTTTCTTTCATATGAAAGACCACACACACATTGCTTATCTTGGGAAGAGTTGTTTAGGGTAGGCTTTGACTTTGGAGAAAGGGCCTATATAAATGCATCATATCATTATTATAATTCTTGTTTTCTTTTTTGCCATCACACAGATATATAGATTTTCCAGTAATAATAAGGAATGCTTTTCTCTTCCTTGATACAAAATGTCCATGATGTTTTAAAAACCATGAATAATTTTATCTGAATCTTCTAGGAATCCAAAATTACACCAAATTTACTTTCACTGTCTTGGTAGCAGGCTTTTGATGATGGCCATGACTAACGTCACTCAACTTTTATGCAAAATTGAACGTATTTTTTTTTCGAGATGATGAGGTTTTAATTTGAACCCATTAAGATGAAGTGATTATTCTTGAAAGGTAATGGCCCTTCCTTGATAAGTCTCTTGACTCCATCTTCCCATTGCTTTGAAAAGTTTCAAATTTTGGATTCATTTTGGAAAATACCAACTCATGTCTAGTGTTGTTATAGTTTGTCCCTCAAGTGTTAACTCAAGCAAAGGAAATAGTTTGAACTGCCATTAAGAGGCAGGTTATGTCTCCAGATTTAGATTTCTGGGTAATATTTTGAGTAACCTGAGACAGCCTAGAGATTAGTACATTTATAAGGGGAAATGAATTATTTAAAAGTAAATATTTCACACTTAAATGCAAACTTTATGAAGCAAAGCCAGATGTGATTATGAGAAAATTATGGTGAAGGCTCTCTTTATGCCTATATAAATATGACCCCATATTTATTTAACAGGCAGTTGAAAATGAATTTCTTAGAGGTATTCCTCCTTAGCTAAAAATGGTCTGGATAAAAAGCTGCTTGCCATTTATCCTGCTGTAAAAATCCACATTCTTCCCCAAATCCAACCAATCCCTAAATTCTCTATCAATGGAACATTTTATTTTATATTTTTTAAAAAAAATTTTATCTGCATGTCATTGTTATATATTTCTATAGTGCATTATATTTTTTCAAACGCTATAATATCTCTTTTTTCCTTTAAATCCTCATAACCAATTTTAGAAATAGATTAGGTGACATTAATCCTCTTCGGACAGATACAGAAACAAAGAATTCTTCTCCTGGACATGTTTAAGGGACCAGTTTTTGTGTATGTGTAGGGGACAATTTCATTCAATTTCTACATTTAAAGTACAGTACTACTGTGCCTACCTTAGTAGGGGACATGAAATTGTCTTTTGCAACTTCACAAAGAATGAGGCAATGAAACGCTAAACATAGCCCAAGACTGACATTTTGGCAGCAACACTGACAGAATTGAAATTTCATGTAATAGAGAACAGTCTGGGAATGATGTTTGGGTCCCCTGTGATTGTAAATGAGTGCGAGACTCCCATGTGGTCCACTGAAGACCTTTAACAGTGCTAGGCCTGTCTTGAGTTAGCTTATTGCTTTAAAGCTGGTCTCCTTTAAAAATGGAGGTGAAATCAAGGGATTGCTTTTAACTGTGAAAACAGCCATGCATTTAATGGTGAATGGTATTTAAGCATTTAGCTCTGGCCAATTAGATAAGACATAAATTAAACGATCAACTGACTTTTTTCTCTGTAGACTTAACCTTCACAGACTGCAGGACACAGCATTTTAATTCACACCTAAAGTTCACAGATGTAGAGGCATACAGATTGGCTTTTTTGTTATTGCTGTTTAATATCATTTTAAAAATGCATTTTAGAATATAGAATTGTGAGATAGTAGAAGTAGACAGAACCTCTAGTAAAACCCCTTCATTTTAGGTGAATAAACAGAAGCCCAGAGAAGTTAAAATGATGATTATCTAAACTATAAGATATGGGGTACTTTGGTGGGGGAAAAGGCAAAAAACACTGTACCTTTTCTTGGGTAAATTCTACTGATGCAGAAATGTGTATCACTAGGCAGTATGGTGTTTGACAAGGGAATTCATGCCTCTGTTTGCCTCAGTGTAGTGCTATCTTCTGTAGTCCTGTGATCCACATTTACTCATGATTTCCATTTATTGTTCAGTCATGTTTGACTCTTCACAACCCCATTTGGAGTTTTCTTGGCAAAGATACTGGAGTAGTTTGTCATTTCCTTCTCCAGCTCATTTTATAGATGAAGAACTGAGGCAAAAAGGATTAAGTGTCACAGGGTCACAGAGCTAGTAAGTATCTGAGGCCACATTGGAACTCAGGAAGATGAACTCTCTACTGCATCACTCTCTACTTAATCACTCTCTACTTTTCTACCTAGCTGCCCCCATGATATGCACAGGTAACTAAAATTGTAAAATGTCATAGCTCATTGCCTTGCACACAGTAGGCACTTAGTGAATGGTTGCTGAATTTAATTGCCCTGTTTTCATTTCCCCAATAGATATTTTTCCTTAGGTGCAGAAATTTATTCTAGGTCATGCTATTAATCAGCATGTGCTATATTGGACTTGCGTTTTTCATGATAAATGTAAAAAAGAATGTTATTTCAAAATTATGTAGTGCAATGCAATGAATTTCATCGACCATTAAGAGCCCACTACATATGTGTTTAAGGTACTGTGCTGGGTAGTGGCAGACAGACAGACACACATGCACACACAGAGTCCCTGCCTTTAGGGAGCTTATGTTCTATTAAGGGGATACAACATGAATACATATAGATTCAAAGTATAAGCAAAGTAATTTCAAGAGGAGACAGAATGCTAATAACTGGATGGTAAAAGGCTAGAGGAAAGGGAAGACCTTTTGTAGAGTATACCAAAGCTGAGCTTTGAAGGATGCTAACAATTCTACAAAGTAGGAATGGCAGAAAAAGTGTAGTCCAAACCAGAAAGACTCCTTTACAAAGGTGTGGGAGCATGAGGAAGAATGACATTTGTAGGGAAAAGTAAGCAGATCGCTTTGACCTGGAATGGGGAGCAGGGGAATGTGTACAGAGGAGTGATATGAAATAATATTTAGAAAACCAATGGTTTTCATTGTTTTTCATATTGCTTTTTTTAAAAATTTGCTTCCTTTTCAGTAAAAGTTATTTTTGCTGTTTAGGAGGGGGTAGAAACTGATTTTAATTTGCTCTATTAAAGTAAAATAAGAAACACACAAAAAGACTTGTCCCTGGGGTATTTGCTGTTTATAAAGTTAAGAGTAAAACTTGTAATGGTTTCTTTTATTGTTGGAGCAGAACTGTCATATAAAGATGTTTAGGAAAGACAGTTTATAGTAAATGGGCTATTTTAGTCTTTGAATGTAACTTCATAACCAGGAATAAAAAACAACAAAATCTTTCATAGCTTTTACCACCCACACCCTAAAGGAAGCATCCAATTTATTGTTCAATAGATACATGGGGAGGCACTCAGTGTAAAACATTTTCTTGCATGGTCTAAGGCAAGATGAATAGAAATTTACATGGATATGAGAGTCATTCAGAATCAAGACATATCAGAGATGAAAGGAACCAGAGAAATACAGTCTAATCTCCTCTCTCCCAAACTATTTACAGATGAGGAAACTGACACCCACGGGGATGAAGTGACCTACCCAAGGTCACACAGCTAAGAAATATCAGAGCCAGGGATTCCAACCTAAGTTTTCTAATTTGAAACCCAGTTCTTTTTCACCATCACCATGCTACGTTCTAATTCTTCAGCTTGAAGAAATGGGTTATTTATGTACCAATCCAAGCCTAAGGCAACAGCTTCCTCTAAGTTTTCTTTTACTTAATGGAGATGAGCCTGCCTCTTTTGAGCTAGATGGAGCCCAGTGGGGATTGGTGAACCTTGTCTCTGAGGAGGTGAGAGGTTGCTGTCCTCTCAGTAATTAGCCTTAGGAGATGACTATATTCCCCCTTCGGGTCTGTAATAAACGGTTGTATCACAATAGCAATGGGCATTTGAGGTTTCGGAATCATTCACCTCTCTACATCCCAAACAGAAAGTATTCTCAAGATTCGATGTTGATTATCAAGTTCCTAACTGGTGTCATATCTATAACTGTGCGACTTGGTCAAGTTATCGTCTCTATGCCCAAGTTTGCTTATTTGTATAATGAGGAGGTTGGACTAGAGGGTGCTCTCCAGGGCTCCTTCCAGCTCTCACAATCTATTATCCTATGAACTCTCTACACAGCTCTACCTTTATATAGCAGATGTGTCCTGAATGTTGAATGTAAATGGAATCTTCTTCTTAGTGAAATAGAAGGGCTTACTGGTTAAAGTAATCCCTTTTTATTTTTTAAGTGAACAATCCTTTTGTAAAGTAGATTGTGAAAATGTGGATTTTTATGTTAACTTCTCTTAAAGCCAAAATGCCCTTGGACAAGATCTTCACAGATGAATTTTGATGTTTTATAAACAGAAACTTCACAAAGAGAAGGGTCAGAATTTTAGTCCATTTAAATCAAATGAACTTGAACAATAGCAGGACTGTAGTCCCTAGTCATATGTAGGTCATGGTGCTCTTCTTAAGCACATGATGTGATTACAAATTCTGTTACCTACAGAAATTTCTTCTGTTTTTTAATATTTTATACATGGAAAGACATTGTGGTTTAGTGGTTAGTGTGACAGCTCCAGAGTCAGAAAGTCAGGGGCTGAAATTGTGCCCTTGACACATACCAATAGTTTCTCTATGGGCAAGTCATTTAAATTCACAGTACTCCAGCTAGCTCTCGAAGAATGAGAGCTTAGTTGGCTAGTCTGCATTGGTGGAAGGAAAATCTAAATCAGGAATGTCCCACATTGAATGAATTCACAGGTCTAGAATTTTTTTTTAATTATACATGACCTAGGAATGTGGCAGCAAGCAAATGACAAACAATATAATTATTTCCTGCTTTCCACTTCCTGAAAAATTGAATAGATTGGGGTGGGACTCAGATTTTTGACTGACTTTGTTAAGAAGTTGGGTCCTTTTGAGGTAAAGAGGAAACTTTGATTAAGATAGCAAGCCAGCAGCCAAGTATACATATCTTCCCAGCTTTTATAAGTAGAATGGGAGGATTGTTAGAACTGTGAATTTGGTGAAAGTAATTGTTAGTATATGATTTTCCTCCTCCAAAAGGACAGACAGAAGTTGGTCCACCTTCATCTTACTCTCTTACAAGCTTTTGAAGGGAATTGAATATCCAGGCAAGTCACTTTTCCTCATCTTTAAAATGAAGGGGTTGGGCTAGGTGGCTTCCCTTCCATCTCTAAATCCATGAGTATATAATCAAAAAGTGTCTTTTTTATTTAAAAAAAATCCCATATTCAGGAGAGGGGAAGATTGGCCAATTTTTATACTCCATTTAGTTTTGTCTTTCTCTTGTCATTCTCTGTCTGAATCCTTCCCTATCTCTTAGTATAGCCAAAATAAGGCATTTAAATAACAAAACTAAAATAAATTTTTAAAAAACACAGAAAAACTAGGTTTTAAAAAGCTTTTTGGAAAATAGCATGCAAGATATATGTCTATACCTGTACAGTTTCCTCTTGTATGAATATAAGCTCCCTAGAAACAGAAAAATATGTCTTTTTTAACTCCCTAGAATACCTAGCAGAGCATGTTCTCTGATACAGGCTGTAAATAGCTATGATTTGGGTGGCGTCTTGCTATTACTACTGTCCCAATATTGCTTGATCCTCTTGGCTATTTTCATGGCCTTACCTTTGGCTATGCTTTTTCAATAGTGATGCATTACGTTAGTCAATTCAGTAAAAGATGGAGATACAGACAAAAGGGATGGCTTGATGAAAATAGCATAGAGCTGTAGATCAGGTAATTTGGGGAATGGAAAGGAAAGGCAAAAAGCTTGGTTTAGTAGTAGAAAGAGCCATAGATTTGTAATAAAAAAAACCAGCCTTCAAATCTCAACTCTGTTAATTTATCAATTGTATGACCCTGGGCAGTTCATTTAATTTTTATAGGCCTGAGTTTCCTTACCTGTAAAATTAGGGAGGAAGATTAGATCACCTCAGCGGCCTCTTTTAGCTCTAAATCTGTTTATCCTAAGATTGCATTTTTATGCTTGCTGTTACTGTGTCACATATAGACTAAAGATGGTGTGTTTGATTTATGTGCCATTTTCAAAATGTGTTAGTCTGGAAGGGAGTAAGTGACTTTAGATTGGGAGTGACACGATAACCAGAGAAGATAGAACAGAATAATTTTTTTTAAATGAATGAGAAAATAGCAGTCAGGGTAGCTAGGTTGTACAGTAGATAGAATGCCAGTCCTGGAGTCAGGAAGACTTCTCTTCCTGATTTCAAACCTGGCCTCAGACACTGTGTGACCCTGGGCAAATCATTTAACCTTCTTTGCCTTAGTTTCTCATCTGTAAAATGAGCTGAAGAAGGAAATAGCAAACCACTCTAGTATCTTTGCCAAGAAAACCCCAAAGAGGGTCACAAAGAATCAGACATGACTGAAAAACAACTTGACAGTTATTCAAAATGCCAGTCAATTTCCTAATAGTTATGACTCAGTCACACTTTTGGCCACAGTTGCATAAATCTTTCTGCCTTGTTAGGCTAAGATTAAAATTGTGTTGTCTACCTCTATCTTGGTCCGTCTGTTTGAAGAAATAAAATTAGTATTGGCTTGTTGAAGCAGGAAACGATATCACTTTTTCATAATTCTTTGTTCTTCTTAGAAAATACATGTTCAAAGAAAATGTGATTGAGCAAGAATGATAAAAATGGGCTTTTGGTCTTTTGCAGTTGTATTATGTGTGTCCCTGTGAGCATAGTATGGTATAGGTGGATGGAAAAGGAAGGAATATGATTATGATTCAACTGAGGTGGAACAGGCTCCACAAAGCATTGGAACAGAAAAATAGGAATTTCTGTACTGGGTCACACCCCTGCTCTACTGGGCCTAAAACTATGTTGTCAACAAAGGCCCCAAAGATTTGCCTCGGTTGCTCCAGATATCTCCCTCATCTACAAGTTGCTTAGTTCTGTCCATTATGCATTTGAAATGTCTTCTAGCCATCTCCTCCATCCATTCTCATGATTACTACCCTATTTTAGGCCCTCATTACCTCTAACCTGGACTATCACAACATTTTCTACTCCCTCAATCTTCACACCACTGTCCTAATACACAGTTCTGATCATATCACTAACTCTGTCTACTTGGACCTTTCATTGGTTCCCCATTAGCTTCTGAATAGAATATAAACTCCTTCACCAACATTCAGGGTCCCCCAAATCTGTCCCCAACCTATCTTTCTAGACTTTATGTTCTAAAATCATCGTTTTAGGGATGAAAGAGAGGTTATTTAGTCCAGCCTCTTCACTTTACACATTAGCAAACTTAGGCCCATAGGTGAAGTGACTTGCCTAACATTACAGAAGCAGTAAGCCTCAGAGATGGAATTTGATCCTAGTTCCTCAGACTCCAAAGCCAATTTTTTTCATCATACCACACCACTCCCTCCCCTTCACTCAATCTTTTTTCCAGCAAAATGGTACTTTCAGTGTCCTTCAGTCCTCTTCCAATGTCATTGTTTGTCCTCCAGTCTTAAAACAGACTCCTCTCCCATGTGTTGGTTGAATTTCTTTTCCTTCCAAATCCAGCTAAAGTGCCATTTTATCTGGTACATCTACTACTTCAATACCCACACATGTGTGGAAGGTCAGATACTTATTGAATTGCTTCCTTCTTGAATGCTGATCTTTCCTAAGTACAGAATCAATTCATAGTTTATATTTTAGTCATTTGTCTCCTCTCTTTTCTAGACTGCAAATTCCTTAAGTACAGGGACTACATTTTACCACAGCATATAGATTTCTTTAATTCCAAAACTACTAGGCAATGAGTTTTTAACCTTCCCTTACCAATCTATCTTATTTCTTCCCACCATGTGGAAAGTATAGATTAACCTTGAGACCACTAAAGCAAATTTCTGATGATGTCATTTGGAATAATTCACCTAGAAAAGACAAGCCTGTCTGTCCATCTTTATAACTGGTTACAAATTAAATGGGCTTTTCAGGGGAAGACGCTGTCCTCTCTAAGTGGTAAACAACTCTTATAGAATCTATGAGACAGTGTATGGAAAGTACTGTGCTAACTTTAAAGCCCTATAGCAAGCTAGTTAGTATGTCAACATATGCTTGGAGCCTAGAGAACAGTATAATATTCATAGAACAAAATTTGAGAGTGGTAGAGCCTTAGCAGTTACCCAGTACAGAGTTCTCAACTTATATGTAAGGAAACCAGGACTTGAAAAACTGAACATTTGTCCCAGGCCACTGAACCAGAGCTAGTTGAAGAAACAAAAATAGAACCTTCGTCTTCCAATTCTTCATCTAGTGAGCTTCCTACCATACTACATTGTTCTTTTCCTAAGCTCCCTACTCCATCCCATTGGATACTTTGACACCTACATGCCTAGAAACCATATTATCTGAGATTGCCAGTCACCTACACTCTGATGGCAGCATTCATGCCGAGTCATTTGGAGAGGAAGAAAATTAATTTGAAAATTTTCCATGTGATTCTTTTAGACTAATGGAAAGGTTATACACAAAAGGGAGTGGTCAGTGATTATGTAAGTTATTTTGGTCAGGAGTAAAAACAAAAACTCAGATGGGAAAAATGCCTTAATCTGGCTAAGCCAACCATTTGGGCCATCTCAGCCACTGCAGAGGGATATCTAGGAGAGTAGTTTGGTTAAGGAGCACTTGCTGAGGGTGTAGCATGGTCGGTTTTCCTCTATCACCAGGTGGCACCAAATAGCTGAAACAAATCACGGCAGCAGTTTTCTGTTACTTTCATTTCAAATTGAGTTTGGCAGAGTTGCCCATGTTCGTCCAAACAAGTTTGCTATTAGCTCTGAGTTTAAATACTTCTTTTAGTATATGTGGGTGTGGAGTGTCCTTTGTTTGTTCTTGACCATTGAGAAATGAGCTGTCATGGAGACTGAACATCCTTGAGTTCAGTTGGTACATACAGATTGACGCACGTCTACTAGACTCAGGAGGGAGTCAAGAAAGTCAGAGCTGAGGCCCTATCACTAACTACCAGTGTGACTTGACAAGTCTTTTCACCTTTCTAGGTTTCAGGTTCTTCGTGCATGAAATGAGGGGGTTGGACTAAGTCATCTCTACTATCCCTTTGACCTCTAAAAATACTGACTTGGTTTAAAATTAACTTCTCAATAAAGCTGGAAGTTTCGATTTCATTTAAAATTGATTCTGTCTGTATGTCTGCAGTCCAGGACTCTGACTCTCCCCTGCCCATGAGCTGAGAAAAGACTGGAACCAGGCATTGAGCTTCTCTGACACATTTGTAAGGAGGGAGGATAAACCTCGTGATGTCCTTCACTAGGGCTGTTGTGAGGAACTGTGTTGGTGTCAGCAGTGTGCCTGGGGGACGCGTGGGAGAGTAAACTTTCAACACAAAAAGACAAGGAGCCACGTCTCTTGAACAGAAAGAAGCTGGGTGTGGTTATCCCCAATTATGTATAATAAATTTAGGTACAAATCTTCTTTTTAAGTATAATTGCTTTACTGAGAAAATCTGGCTATGGTGGACACCAAATACGGTGTGACGTGTCTAAATATGAAAAAAATTTGCATTTTATTTTTGGTAAGAAAGAAGTAAACAATCTTTTTCACGTGTGTGGCTTGTTTTTTGATTCATTGTCTTGTTTGATAGATAAGTAAACTGTGATACAGAGACTTGAGTTACATCCTTAAGTCACTGGTAGAAAGAGACAAGGACCCAGATCTCTTTACTCTCAGGATAATGCTATTTCCTCACTCCACTTTGGTGCATTTTCACTAAATGAGAATCCAGGTAAATTCTCAGTGACAGTGTCAGACAATCAGATTTTCTAATAAAGGGAGCAAAAAATGTTCTTATTCTTTTATCTTGCAGGAAAAAAAAGGAGCAGTTTTCTTCTTTTGAGAAAGTTGATATGATACAGTGGATAGAAAATAAGCCTTAGGTCTAGAAAGCCCTGGTGGCACAGTAGAGAGAGCAGTGGAACTGGAAATGAGAATGTCCTGAGTTCAAACTTCAGAAACTCCCTGGCTGTGTGACCCTGAGCAAGTCATTTAACATCTGCATGCCTCAGTTTCCCCAACTGTAAAATGGAGATAATAACAGTGCTTCTCTCAGGGTTGTTGTGAGGATCCAATGAAATAATCACAAGCACTTGGCACAGTGCCCAGCACATAGCAGATGCTTAATAACTAACTGCATGTTCTCTTCCCTTCTCTTGTGTCTAGATGGGGTTCTAAAACTATAAATCGTAGAGAAAACGGTGACCTACATTAACAGAGGGCCCTTCTTCATGGGAGTTCCTCGTAGCAATGTGTAATCACAGGGCCAGTCCCTATCTCTTTCTTCTTGTGATTATGTTGAACAACACATGTAGTACCTATTAATGCTACTCATTTAGAATATTCACCAACACTTGGTATTGTTCCATTATTTTATCCCAAGACCCTGTTCCTTTTTTTTTTTAAATATTTAATTATTTATTTTCAGTTTTCAACATTCACTTCCATAAGTTTTAAATTTTCTCCCCCTCCTTCCCCAAGACGGCATGCAATCCAATAGGGGCTCTACACATACATTCCTGTTTAACACATTTTCACATTAGTCACGTTACATAGAAGAATTATAATGAATGGGAGAAACCATGAGAAAGGAAACAAAACAAAAGAGAAAAGAGTCAGCTTCACTCTGCTTTCCGACTCCATCATTCGTTCTCTGGATGTGGATGGCATTTTCCATCATGAGTCCTCTGGAAAAGTTTTAGGTCCTTGCATTGCTGAGAAGGGCTGTCTATCAGTCTATGCCAAGATCCCATTCTTTAGTAACCTTTGTGTCAATGAGAATGTTGATTCAGCCTGGATCTCTGTTACGAAATTCAAGGTGTGTGGGAAATCCAACATATTATAATGCTATTTATATATGAGTGCTAATGAATTGAGGAAGGCAGCCTTACTCAAAACAAATGATTGGCTATTAGAAAGGATAGTGTGGTAAAAGGACAGTGAACCGGATGTCCCAACTCTGCTATCAACCAGCTGTCTTTGGGCAAATCATTTAACTTCTCGAAGCCTCCATTTCTGTGCCTGTAAAATGTGGAAAATCTGTCTCTCTGAGAGTTTCATTGTGACTTACAGATTTCCTGTTTTCTCTGTGAAAAGCTAACTATACATTGTTTTCCTCACAGACCTTTGTAAGAAGAAGCTGATGCCTAAGGGTAGTTGAAAAGGTTCAAGATGACGACCACAGTAGCCACAGACTACGACAACATTGAGATCCAACAACAGTACAGCGATGTCAACAACCGCTGGGATGTGGATGACTGGGACAACGAAAACAGCTCAGCAAGGCTGTTCGAGCGCTCTCGTATCAAGGCTCTAGCAGGTAGACACATCTCACACTTCACACCTCAATACCTATAGTCATAAAACTTTAGCATAAGAAGGGAATTGGAGGTTGTTTAGTACAGCCTTTTACCCAGCACAGGGATCTTTATAGTTTTGTGGACTGGCACATATTCTGATTTTTCTTAAACACTTTGACTAAGAGGGGACTTAAAACCTTACTAAACAACATATTCAGTTTTGGGGAAGCTTTAATGATGTGACCTCTTAACTGACAAAAACCAAAACAGGTATGATTGAAGGTGTGTTAATCACTACCGCTGAGATGGGGAACTCAGTTATAACCTGTATATACTTCACAACTGTAGAGATATCCCCTTTTACTCCAAATTATATATTTATTCTTATAATTTTATTATAAGAATTTCTATTGTTTTCACATCTTCTTTATATATATTATGAATCACATTATATTACATGTTATAAATCTTATCTTCTAATAAGTTTATCTTGGATAAAATAATATATTAAAGTATTTTGAAAATCAGAAAGTGCGATATAAACGCCAGCTATAATTATTCAAGTAAAATCTTTGTACAAAATTCTCATAATTACTTGAAGATTTTAAGTTAATACCATACTTTGTGTTCATTGAACACAGAATTAAATATAAGCCAGTGATTGATGTAAATGTAAAATTAAATGTAAACCAAATCAGAATTTATCTTGAAATTGATGGTGTTTATATTTGTAAGTTTTTTTTTCCACACTGAGAAGTCAAAATGAAATAAGGGGAATGATGTCACATATTTTTGGTATGAAAAGAGAAGAATTTTTTGGTTTTCTCATGGAATCCTTAATTGTAATGTATATGTTGTAGTCTTGGTTTAACCAGGTAAGTTTATTGTTAACAATGAAAACATCCTTCCTATCTTTTTTACAGATCTCAACATTTTACATTAAAACTTGACGTTGAGAATGTTGGGTGGTAGTGGATGAATAGACTTTCTTTGTCCATTTATATACCATCAAAGAGTGACCCATTAACCAAAAACCTGGCACTACATTTTGTGACTGCTCATGAGCCCTCAATGGTAAATTATGATCCTGGGTCTGTCCGTTGAAGGACTCTATGAAGGACTTTTATACCTTTTTGAAATTTTTATTCAATCATTTTGAAAAACCTAGTTAATGATGCCCTATCCACCATTTTCTTAAACTTGTTAATCTCCCTTAACCAAAGCAAGATCCCATTTGTCATTTCCTTTTTAAAATACAGTTTCACCAATTTGTAGGGCTGAAAGAAGAGTCTTAGAAGTCCAACCCTCTACCTCCAAAGGGATTTCCACAATGTCTCCTCAAATCCCAGAGCTTCCTTAGTTGCCTCTAGAATGTTCTTAATGTGTAACCTAATAATGGTGTTGACAACTGCAATATCTTGCTGAGTTCACAGCGAAAATGAGATGATTCTGAGATCTTGAATGGCCAGTGGCTTTAAAAGGTGGAATACTATAGTTTCCAGTTTAACAGAAATTCATTTCAACCCACTATTCATTTCACTTACTATGTGCAAGGCATTATGCTAGGAACTGGAATGAAATGATGAAAAGAAAAGGACAAGATCTGGCACCTGAGCTTACTGTCTAATAGGAAGGATAAAATGTGTATGGCACAAGGCAGACTGTGATAAGAACAAAAGACAAGGCTAGACAAAGTATTATGAGAAAGTTAAGAAAAGAGATTATTTTCAGTGAAGGAGGATTTTCATGGGAAATAGAGTCAGACCTTGAATTAATGGATTTGACAAGTTGGAGACAGGGATATGAGGGGTCCTTTCCAGTCATGAGATAAAGTATGCACAAAGAGGAGAGAGAAACTGTGGAACATATATTCCAGTTTGACTGGAATATGGAGTACCATGAAGTAAAGCTAGAAAAGTTGATTGGACCATATCTCAGAAGGCCTTGAATGCTAGGCTAAGGAGTGAATTCTTAAGTTAGTAGACATTAAAGATTTTTCTGTAGAGAGATGATGAGATCCCAAGAGTATATTAAGAAGATTATTATACAAGGAGTTGTAATCATACCATGAAAAGATGAAGGCTCGGGGCAGCTACGTGGCGCAGTGAGTAGAGCACTGGCTCTGGAGTTAGGAGGACCTGAGTTCAAATCTGACCTCAGACACTTGATACACTTACTAGCTATGTGACCTTGAGCAAGTCACTTAACCCCAATTGCCCTGCCTTCCCCACTGCAAAAAAAAAAAAAAAAAGAAAGAAAGAAAGAAAAGATGAAGGCTCTTGATTCCATGGTATTTTGAAAATACTGTCAGTGAATTAAAGAGAAGACACAAAATAAGCCAAAGTTTCTAAATCTCTTCAGCACAGTTGGTAATTTTGCCTGACTGTTCTCTGGGACTGTTCTTTGAGTCCTGTGAACTTGTGCGGAATATGAGAAATGACTAGGAGCAGTTCTATATAAGGTCTTAAGGATTTTTCAGAAGAAAAAGAAGGACCTTAGCAAATCCTTCCATCCAGCCTGGATAAGTCCTATATAAGAAATAATTCCATGTATTATAAATCATCTAAAGAATCAATTTAGAGTTTGGGCTCTTCAGTATGGCAGGGAACCCTGGACTTCAAGTCAATAAGATCTGCTTTCAATTTCTGCTCTTGATATTAGTTGTGTAAACATAAGCAAATCATTTAATCTCTTAAGCCTCAGTTTCCTCATCTATAAAATAGGGATAACAGTATCTGTAGTACAGCCCCTCCCACTCCCCAAGTTGTCAAATGAATGCATGAAGCATTTATTAAGTGCTTACTACATGTGAAGAACTGTGATGAACTGGGGATATAAGACAGTCCCTCCTTTCAAGGAGTTCACATCCTAATTGTAACCATTCAAATGTGAATGTATGTAAAGTACTTTGCCAGTTTCTTAAAAACTGTGTAAATGTCCAATATTGATGGTATAGTGGATGAAGGGGCTGCTTGAGGGTCAGATCTGAATTCCAGTTTTGTCTCTAGAACAAGCTTGCTGTGTGACCTTGGGGAAGTCATTTAACATCTCAATGTCACAGCTCACTCTTGAAGTCTAAATTACAGAACAGTGGGCAGTCTGAATTAACAAAGACAGTTTCCCTCATTGGGAGCTCCCTATGCCAATGAAGTCAAAGATTGAACCCCCTCTTCTGCCCAAAAGAAAAAAAAACTACTCTAATAATTATGTTGAGAAGCTGAAAGTGTTCCTTAGATACTAGGACTGTCTTCTGTGAAAGAAAAGAGTGGTTACTTCCTTTTTCAGTCCAGAAGTAAAATATCTGTTATTGGTAATCCCTCTGTTACAAGGACAAGTTCTAAAGAGTAAAATCTCTAGTTAGATCAGCAGAAGCAAACATTCCTTGCTATCTTATATACTTACATAACAAGGCCTTCTAAATATAATAGCAAAATTAGTTCCTATTGATTTTTTTGTCGCTTTTTCACTGATTTTTTCCCGTTTCCTTGGGGAAAAAATTTCCTACGAAATTGTTTAGAAATTGTTTTTAGTCTAGGGAGATTTTGGTAACTCATAGGAGAGATGGCTTCTCTGTAATGGGGTAGAAAAAGTCCCCAATATTTTTGAAGTCAGAAATTAGACTTAGATCAATTGTGAAAGGTGAATTTTGTGATCATAAAATGCAGTTAGACACTGTTAGCTGCTTACAAACTTTTGAGCCTGAAAATTACTTTGATGCCTATTTCTGCCAGCTCTCTCAAGTAGCCAGAAATGTAAGTGTTAAGATTCATAGTGGGGGACAGGAGAGAGGGGCGGGGAGAGAGTTGGAGGAGAAGGAGTTCAAGGTCAGCATACTCTCTGTTTCATAATCTCCCAATAGGATATTAAATAGTGGAATTTCCACAAAGTAGGGAAAAATTTCTTCTGATACATACTGTCTTTGAATGCTAAGGACTAAATACTGAGTAAAAACATGACCCACAGCATTATAGAGATCTTTTTCTAACTAAAACTAATGCAAGAGAGGGGAAAAAAAGAAACACTGAAGTTGAGCGTGTTTGAGTAGCAAAGAGATTATGTCATGTTCATTCAACCTTGAGGCAGTATGCTGCTAAGTCATTTTTATGCATTCTGTAAATGATTTCCTGCACCCCATGGTAGCATAGTCACATTCCTGACCTCTGAACAAAATGCCACAGTTGTGTGGGACATACTGTGTTGGGAAAAGCAGCTTAGAATGCACTGAGCTATTTGCTTATTAGAACTTCATTTGGAAAGAAAAGTATCTAAAACTTTAATCTCTTAAGACATGTCAAGAGCAAAAGTTGCCTGTTTAAATGGTGCCTTTTTATGAATATGGACTGTTTTCATTCCAGAGGTTAACACAGTATAGTGGAAAAAGTACTGGATGTCAGGATTCAAATCCAGGGTCTGTACTTTATGGGACTGGATGTGGTCTGACTGGATAATATCCAAGGGCCTCCCCAGCTTTGAAATCCTATGAACCTATTTCCTGTGTTCAAATTCTAACTTTGTTTCTTATTACCAACCTTATCTTGGCTAAGTCATTTAATTTCTCTGAGCTTCATTTCCATAACTTTGTAAATAAGAGGGTGAGACTGGATGATATTTAAGGGATCTTTTTGCTGTTAAATCCTCTGGTGTTATTCGGCTGAAAAGGACATGTTTGAAATGGTCCACAGAGCTTTAAAAGTATTTTTAGAAAATATTTAACTCTATTCAAGTTGATTATTTTAAGGGAAATTGCATTTATAGCTGAATAGCTAATTTTATGTTCAAAATTCTAGGTGAAATATTCATTTTGCCCAGAAGAGAGAGGTTTTAGGAGGGTGAATGTTAGTGGAGGAATTCACATAACAAAAATCACTATAATTTAAAGCAAAAGATAGCTCTGGGAGTCGTTGGTTATCAACATTTATGAGTTCTCATTTTGTGTTGGAGTACTCTTTTAGGCTGTAGGGAGTGGCAAAAGCAATTGTAGAGTTTATGCCTGACCTTGAGGCGCTTATAATGTTATAGGGAAGTTGAGAGAGTCTCTACTGCCAGGAGAAAACTACCCAAGAATGCTGACAACAGTATACCATCAGAGACAGACCTAGGCTGTGGTCGAACTCCACCACTACTGATCTATTTGCTTAGGTATCTCACTTGACTTTTCTGGGCCTCTACATAAAGGAGTTGGACTAGGACTGGGTGATTTCTAAAGTCTCTTCATGATCTAATCTTCTAATTGTAATATTTATAATATGAATGTAAGTAATAGAGTTTTGGAGTTGGAATATCTGGATTCAAATACTGGCCCTGCTGTTTATCTGTCTGACTGCTGGCAAGCTGATGAAACTCTCTGGGCCTCAGTTTCTACCACCCTTAAACTCTATGAAAATAAATATTCTATCGCTATATAGATAGATTAGGTAGATAGGTAGATAGATGTTTACATGAAATGCACAGACAAAATATATTGAAGCTGTTGAACAAAGTTCTAAAGCATATGAAAATAAGAAGTATGTAGTTAAACATATGCACACATACAGCTTAGCATCCCTTTGAAGACAGTCATTTAGATCAGTATTCTAGGACAATATTTAATAAATTAGCGCAGTGACATCATTTATATATCTGGATTCTTTGAAAATACGTTTTTCCTAGAGTCGAAACAAAAGTTCTAAAAAGCTGTGGAAGCAGATGTAAAGATTTTGTCACATGCCGCGTTAAGCTCTACATATATTTTAAGGAATCACTGAACAGCTATTTTAACCGTGTGAACATTTAAATTCTAATGAGTATTTAAACAGGGTCACAGGATTTTCGTTGTTGCTGTTGCTTTTCTGTTTAGGACCTGCCTTGAACACTGGATAAATGGCTTGATGCTGATGAAATTTGGGCTTAAAAAAAAAATAAGCATCTTTTCCCTCTCTTAGCTAGTCAGTTCAGTCAAGCATCTAAGGCAATTGTGTGAAGAGATTGAACTCTGAATGTACTTGAAAGGGAACATTCTCTGAAACTGAAATAGGAAATCTTTGCATGTTTTCAAGCAGGGAAATCACAGAGATGAAAGTTTTTGCCCACAAGGAACTGATAGTCTAACTGATTTTATGTAAGATTGATTAATAATTGCTTAATCAGTGTAAAAAAGATGGTGTTATAGAAGAGGTCCCAAAAGTCTTAGTGCAGTTTTAAACTTAAATAGAATCCCAAGACTCCTTCTGCCCCTTTTCCCCAGCCTGTGGCCCCCAATCTCAATCTCCTTAGCACATATCTGTTCTCGGGGGTCCATAATAAATTAGATTTATACAGGGTGGGGCTTAAAACAATAGAAAAGGATTTTATCATGAGGCATCTGTGGGAAGTTGAGGGGTTAATGAGTTCTATCTTTGTTCTAGGTATATGGATTTAAAGCTGAATTATAGGTGAAGAAAATGGCTACATGACTATGACTAGAGTAAAGCTGGTGTGACTTTTGCCATACCTACAGAAATATCTGCAAACTCCTTAGATTTTTTGAGCCTGTGTGTCAGACTGCCTTTTTAGTCACAAGATTGTGTCTGACTGGCTTAAAATGGAAAGAAAGGCCCCAAGAGACTCATTACCAGCAGCTTGAAGCTCTTTTTCTTTGTCGTTTCTTATTGAATAGCTCTGAAATTTTTCATGGAGCAATGATATTCACAAAAGTTAATTGATGTCTGCCCTCTCCATCTTCCTTCTCTCCACCACCTACTCATCCTCCCATTTCCAACTCAGTTTGAACCTGTTAATGAAGCCTCCCTTATTAGGTTGTTCCAGTCTATGTACATGAAGTACTTTGCTCAACATCTTCAATATATTTTGTCTGTGCATTTCATTCTGGCATTTCATGTCAACATCTATCTATCTTTCTACCTAATATATTTATATAGAGATAGAAATAGATATAGAGTCATAGACATGCACAGATATACATGTATACATACCCATACAAGCATATATGTGTATATGTATATGCCTATATATGCATACATACATACACACACATAAACACATACATAATAGTACTGGAATTGTAGTTAGACTTGGGTTTGAATTCTACTTCTGACACTTAGTAGCTATGTGGTCATAGGCAAGTCACTTAATCATTCTGTGCCTCAGTTTATTCAACCATAAATTGACAAGGTCGTATTGGATTGAATGACCTCTGAAGTCCCTTCCATCTCTAAGACTTTGATTCTCTGACATAAGTAAGATTGGAAATATATAATGGAACCAGATTTGGAAGACCTTGAATATAGGCTAAGAGGTTTATATTTTATTCAGTGGGCAATGGGGAGACAGACACCTGAAAAAAAAATGGATAATACCAGTATTATTTAACTTTCAGTATGGTCGTGAGACTCAAAAAGAAAACAATCTATGTAAAGCTTTTGTAGACTTTAGACTGTAAACCGCTACATTAATGTCAATGACCATTAACACTGGATCTCAGAATTGGAGAGTTAGAAGGAACCACAGCAGCCATCTAGTCTAATCCATACACCAAAGGAGTCTCTACTGTAACAAATCTGACAAGTCATTGTACAGCCTATGCCCACAGGCCTCTAAGAAGTGGAAACCCACCATCTCTTGGGGCAGCCTCTTCCACTTTGGGCAGTGTTAATTTTGGGGAAGTATTTCCTGATTTCAAGCCTCACTCAAGTCTTTTAAACTTCTTTTTTTTGTTTTGTTTTCTTGAGGTAATCAGGCTTAAGTGACTTGCCCGAGGTCCCACAGCTAGTAAATGTCTGACACTAGGTTCGAACTCAGGTCCTCCTTACTCCAGCGCCCCTTTGCTGCCCTGACTTCTCTCATTTTTCCTAGTTCTGCCCTCTTGCCCAAAAAGTCTAATCCAGGGATGGGGAGCCTGTAGCCTCGGGAGGCCAGGTTCCTGTTTGGATTCAAAGGACCACACTTGAGGGCCACATGTGGCCTGAAGGCTGCAGGTTCCCCACCCCGGACTCTAATCTTTCTTCCAGTGACAGGCCCTCAAAGATACCTCTAATGTTCCTTGAATCTTCTTTTCTCCAAGGTAAACATGCCCATTTCCTTCAGTGGAAACTAATATGTCATGAATTCAAGGTGTTTCATCTTCTTGGTTCCTCTACTTCAGGTACTTTGTCAGTATCTAGATACTTTACCTTGTCAGTGTCTAGAACTTACCACAGTACTCCAGGTGAGACATGAGAGCAGATTACAATGGCACTATCACTGTCCTGTTCCTGGAAGGCATGCCCATATTAATACAGTCCAAGAGCACATTGGCTTTTTTAGCTGCCACATCACGCTGATGATTCATTTTGAGATTGCAGTCCACTAAAACTAAAAATCTTTTTCAGAATTACTATAGATAATATAGATTTGCATTTAGTTAGCTTTCAACATTTGTTCAGCAAAACTTTGTTGAGCTATGTGTAAGGCCGTGTAATAGGTTCTATGGGAAATGAAAAGATAAAACATGGCATTTCTCCTCCAGGAAAGGGAAGGGGAAAGGAACGAGCATTTATATAACACCCACCTTAGTAAATTGTAAATGGAATAATTAATTTCTTTTCTTAATTGTTAAATGTGACAATTTTATAAAAATGAGATCCCCTTTTTAAGATAAGGAATTGCAGAAGCCTAAACTAGTAACAGAATCTTGGGGTTTAATCTTAGCTAAAAAAGAGCAAGTCAGACTAGAGTCTCTGTACTACATTGTTAACTCAGTAGAGATGCTTTTGGAAGTTGGGGGCACTCAACACAATTCAGTGGATCAAACAGCCTTCAAACAATGAATTCAGTAAGGCAATTTCCTCTTGCTGTGATAAAACACTTGTCTGTGAAGATTTTACTCTTTGGGGCTGTAAGAATGGTAACTTGGAGATGGGCTTAAATGGAGCCTCTTTGACGCCAGCTTTTCTAAGCTTCTCTCTTCTTTGCCTCTTCACAGTTCAGACTTATGGAGCACCAAAGGCATTTGACAGAGGACACTTTTGTGAAATGGAGGCATTTACCCCTAGGTCACACTTAAGCTTTCCTATTTGTTCTTGCTTCTGTGGCCATTGGCGTATGCCAGAAAGTGGAGCCATATATTTTATTGGCCTATTGGAAATTTATAAACATAGGCTACAAATTTACCTTTGTGAATGCTGTATTGTAGCTTCAGGAACATAGAACACTTTGTGTCTTGATTGATATAGAGGCCAAGCATGGCTGGGAAGGAAAGATCCCACAATTGTAGCATTTTGCTTCCAGGATTTGGCCCTTTATTTAGCTAAAACACCAAAACCCATTAATCACTCCTCAAACTGCAAAAAAGAGATGTAGTGCTCCATCATTACCACTTTGAATTGCTTCCTGGATAAAAACTTTTCTTCCTTGGTCAAAAAGCAAGTCTCTAAACTAAAAGTAAATGAAGACCGACTTATATATGTGGCTACCAGAAAGTATTTCTGACTGCATTGAATTGAAGTATGTTGTCTTCATAGCCATGGGAAAAGGAAAAGATAATTCTATAGGCTAATATTTCTGAGATAGTTTAATTTAGTGAAATATATTTGCAAAGCACTCTCAAAAGCTATTCCTGTTATATATGATAGTATAAAATTTAGTAACTCTGATTGAAAGCTTTATTTAATATGTATATGTATATACATGTATATGTATGCGTGTGTGTGTATATACATATATGTGTATATATATTCTTCCTGCTCAGAACTAGAGAGAACCAATCTACTTAACAGTTACTGTCCTAAACCCTCCAATATGAAATTTTCAGCATACCTTCCAAAGAAGTACATTCTTTGAAAAAAAAAAAGGCATCTGGGAGGAGGAAAGTTGGAGTGTGGCTGCTTGTAAATAATGTAGAGGCATTCAAGACTGTCTTGAGAAATGGAGGGTGGATATGAAAGATGGCTACAGGATTCACTTGATACTAAAAAGAAACTTAAAACCTCCAGCACTGAATTAGCAGGTGTATCTGTATTTCCTTCATTGTGAACTTAATCAGATGTAATCTTTAGGACGGCTGAGAGGGCCTTTTGAATTTTAAGACCCTCATACTTCTGTACCCATTTTAAATGGCACTGGACTTTTAATTCCTAATAACTCACATTTTCCTCACAATAATTCTGTGAAATAAATACTGCAGATAAAATTAGCTACGTTTTACAAAAACAGAGGCATATAGAGAAGGTGACCAACTTCTCTGTTACTCTATGAATGATGTTGAATTTGGATAATGGAAATGCTTTTGATGTTTTCAGGATTTGTGAAAGGGGGACACAGTAGGAGAATAACACTTCTAAGATGAGGTGTTAGTCCAACCTCCTCCCTACCCCCCACCGCGCCTCAATTATTTCCTCTTTATTGATAAAAATTCTCTTCATTGGTTCCTATACCTTTTGAATGATGAAATTATAAGTAAAGAAAGTAATGGCACTATTAGCCACTCTACTTTTAGCAGAGAGTTCTAGCAAATATAGGAATAACTAAAGTGCTCCATAACAGATAAATCGTTACTTTTAAAGCTCTTTATGAGCCTAGCCCCTTCCTTATCTTTCCAGTTTTTATTGCATCCCACTCTGCATCTTACTTTGCAACTTACTCTTCAATCCAGTGACACTGGCCCCCTTATTGTTCCTCTCACAAGGCACTCTGAGCATTTTCAGTGACTGTCTCTCCATGCCAGGAATGCCCTTCCTACTCATTTTTGACTGCTAGCCTCCCTCCTTGGCTTCCTTCAAACTCCAACTAACATCTTACCTTCTACAAGAGGCCTCTCCCAGTCTTTAATTTTAGTACCTTCCCTCTAAGACGACTTGGAGTTTATTCTGTATATATCTTGTTTGTACATAGTTTTTGCATGTTGTCTCTCCCATTAGACTGAGCTCCTTTAGAATAAGGACCATTTTTTGCCTTTCTTTGTATTGTCAGCACTTAAGCACAATGCCTTATACATAGTAGGTGCTTAATAAATGCTAGTTGAAGTTAACTCTATGCTAAGTTTATGGCTTCTTTCTTAAACTCCTCACTTATTTCCTTTTCCTGTCTAGGTGGTCTATACCACAGGTGTCAAACATGTGGCCCATGAACCATATGCTGCCCAACACTCTGTATTGTGGCCCAAATCAGATTAAAATGCAATTGGGAAATATTTAACATAGTAAATTAAAAATACAGTAAAACATAGATAACATTAATATGTGGTTTTCTAAGTCAATATAGGGTCTACAGAGATGCTTATATATGGTTTAGTATTTCTCCCCCTCTCCCTCTCCCTTCCTTCCATTTCTATTTGAGTTTGCATCACTGGTCTGTACTCTATCCTAATTACAAAATAACACCTGTTTCTGCCCTCATTGATTTTTTTTCACCCCAAATGCTTTCTAAACCATGCCTCCTCTCTGGGTTCTAGATTTCTTCACACGAGTATTTCCTTTTACTATACAATGAAATAAATATCTATTGCCATAGACAGAAAATTATCATTTTTCTGGCAACAAGCCTGTCCAACTTGGCTAGGCTAGCTCCCAGCCAGCAGAGACTTGTTATGTTGATGGATGTGGTCTCAACCATTACAACTTGGAGTACCTAATAGAGTCTATATTCTTTTTTAAACTGTTAATATTTTAGAGTTTCGTATCATGTGCCCTCTGTGGAACTCAAAAGGCTCAGGAAACACAGTATTCTTTGCCTATATAAATTACTGAATCTATATAATAAGTAACCAAGGAATGTTAAAGACTAAAGATTTAATATAGTGAAATAGATTTGCTAGTCAATCCTGAAGTCCAGTTCAGGAACTCATAGATTGGACAACAGGTCCCTGCCCTCCTACCACAGAATGAATGTAAATACCAAATAGTAATTGTTTCTCTTTTGGCCAGAAACCCTGAAGGTCTTTGCCTCTCAGTTTTTTTTTTTTTAGTTTCGATTAAAGGGGCTATCCCTTGATTAACTTCTTAAAGAGGATTATTAACTGAACAGGTGTTACCTCACTCAAAGTGAGAACCTGACAAGACCTTAGCCTGAAAGGGCCAGGGTCTCCTAATGCATCCTAGGTCATCTCCACTTGTCCTGGTGAATATCAGGCAACTGGACTCATATGGCTTTGGAGGAGAAAGTGAGGCTGGTGGTCTTGCACAGCCCTCTCTCACTCAAATCAAAGTTAGCTGCAAGTCATGTCATCATTTCCCTGATGTCATGGTCCTCTTTGAGAATGAAGGATAAACACAAGCTAATCAATGGCCTTTGAGAACTGATACACTCTTAAAATATGGTCCAGAGAGGTCTACAAGATCAAAACTATTTCCATAATAATAAGATGTTTTAATTTCTAATATGGTAAATATTGGTAGATATAACACAAACAAAAGTTCTTTGGGGAAAGTCCTTAATAGTTGTTAAGATTGTAAAGAAATCTTGAGACCAAAAAGTTTGAGAACTCTGACTTGCATGTGAATTGAATTGGTCTTCTAGTCTTTGCTTTTGAATACCTCCGATGAGAAAGAAGTCACTACTTCCCGAGACAATCTATTCTACCTTTGGATAGTGTGAACCTTTCGAGAGTTATTCAAACTGATTAGATAACTAGCATTTCCTCATTCATGCTTTATTGGAGGTTGCCCACAAAGAAAGAGGAAACAAGTTTCTTCTTCATTAGATCCTACTCTAAAACATTTCTTGACTTCTTCCTCTTTCACATCCCCCATCTTCCACAATCCCAGCATTCTCTTCTCTCTCATTTTTTTCTGCTGGAAGTGTGTTTTGCCAAGACCTTCAGTAACTGGAATTGAATGGGATGCAGTCTGTCCCTCTCTCTTTCTTAATGAACTCTTAAAGACAGTTGTCACCCTTCATCTTTAGCAACAGTCTTTTCTCTTACCAGTGTTTTAGTAGTAGTATAGGAAACCACCAGGGGAAGTAATTGAGGGAAATCAGTTTAAAGGGTAGCTAAGGGCCATATGGACCTGACTAAAAATTCCCATATGATGTACCTGAAATATTATCCCCTTTCTATTCAAGGAACTTCAGTGATAGAGAATCTACTACTTCCCAAGGCACCATATTCCTTTTTCAGATACCTCTAATTCTCAGGATGCTTTTCCTTACGTAAACCCTGAATTATCCTCTCTGCAACTTCTCCCTATTTACTCTTAGTTCTAACTTCTGGGGCCAAGTAGAATGAGCTTCATCTCTCTTCCTCTTGATACCCTTTGAAGTAACTGAAGTTAGCTGTCTTATCCTTTCTTTATCTCTTGTTTTTTTTTTTTGAGGGGGGAAGGCAGGGCAAAGGTTAAGTGACTTGCCCAAGGTCACACAGCTAGTAAGTGTGTCAAGTGTCTGAGGTCACATTTGAACCCAGGTCCTCCTGACTTCGGGGCTAGTGCTCTACTCACTGTGCCACCTAGCTGCCCCTGTCTTATCCTTTCTAAGTTTTCTCTTTGTATGCCATTTGCTTGACTCTCCTCCAAATTGGCTTACCAATGTGTACACTAAAATGTAGTGCCTAGAAATGAACACTATAATATAGATGTGGTCTGACCAGGGCAGAGTATAAAAGAATTATCCCTCTAATTCTATATGTTGGACCTCTTTTAATGAAACCTAAAACAAATTAGCTTTTGGCTTCTGCTTCTCTGCCACGCCACCCCCCCAAAATTGCCTTGCATTTAGTTTTGTGTGTAAGTAATGTGTAATTGGTTTAACTAGATGGCCTTTGCAATCCCTCCCAACTCAGAGATTCTGTGATAATAAAACCTCCTGTCAGTTTCAAATGACCTACAGTTTGGTTTTTTTTTTAGCTCATGCCTTGTCTGAGTGCACTTCTTGACCAGAAGAGACCAGTGTGTCTGCAGTCACCTTGAAACATAAATGATTCAATGAAAAGCCTCAAGATTTGCTTCCTAGGGAATCTTATTGGGAAGTTCACTGTTTTCGTCTCTAAAATTTAGTTGAGATCCTAGAGCACTTATGTTGTCTTCAGGGGCAAGGGCTAGCCAGGTAAGCCACTACTAGGGGGAAAATCTACCTATCATTGGGAGAATTGCTGCCATATCCTGGGAAGCGACAAGTTCATACACCACTCCTGTGAGAGTCAAAGTGTCCTCAACTTCTTCATTCACTTTCCAAGTTTGTATAAAACTTCTCTCTGCCCTAGAGGATTTCAGACAAAGTTGTGTATGGATGCTCTCTATAAAACTACTTGGTGACCTCTTGGTACGTTAAGTCTGTGGTCTTGGTTCCCAAGGATGCAGGAGAGGCAGGAGACATGAGGATACATGAAGCAGACATCACAGCATTGTCTGAAATCCTCTCAGAGAGAGAATTTTTTTTTCATGCAAATAAAACCAGAAAGATATACTTCTTATAACTTTGAATAAATCAAGATATAGCTATATTTTGTTAGTATCACATCACTTACATAAACCCTGAATTGTCTTCTCTGCAACTTCTCCCTATTTACTCTTAGATTTCACTTTTCTGCACTCTTTCTTCTTTTTATTTCCCTTTCCATGGTTCCAAAAGCAATGTGTCAGGCCATACTGACACCGTAAAGCTTGTGTTAGGTAGGGCCCAGGGGCAGAAAAAAAGCCAGGTAGCCTATTCTGAGATTAGTGTGAGCATCCAAGGCTCTGAAGGTAGAGGGTCTGTACCTCTAAAAAGAAAAAGGGAACTGTTTCAGGCACTGAGAGTCCTGGAATAGTGTTCTCTGACTTGCTGAGCATCATGTGCAGGAAGACAAGCATTCATCTTTAGAATCCTATTCTTCAAGTAAGTATTACCTGAATCTGCTAAAAAGGAATTTCTCTACTCTATTCCTGAAAAGAAGACATTGATTCTAGTGCTTGTCTTTATCTGCCACCTATAATTTTGGGAGCTATTTGACAAATTAAGAAAACATAGGGAGTTTAGAAGAGAGACAAGTTAAAAAAAATGAAGGCTAAAAGCGTTAACATTTTTCATTGCTTAAGAAAGAAGGTGAAATTCTGTGACTTTCCTTGAGCTTGACATTTATAGATCTTCCTGATTTCCCTAGGCCCTTTCCTAGATTAATTACTCTTGGAAAAATATTCTTTAAACTCACAGTTTAAAAAACTATTGGTAATGTTTTTATGTCACCTTCATTTCCATATATATATATGTATATGTATATATATATGTGTGTGTGTGTGTGTGTGTGTGTGTGTGTGTGTATATGTATATATATATATCCCTTTCACCCTCATCTCCTACCTAGAAAACTATCCCTTCTAACAGAATTTTAAACAGGGTGAAGGGAGGCCATTTATAAAAACTAGCCAATATATGTATACCAAATCTGACAATATATGCAATATTTTATATCTATAGTCCCCACGTCTGAAAAAAAAAAAGAGAAAGGTGAATTATCACAAATCTTCTCTGAGGCCGAGCTTCATCATTATAATGATACAGTATTATTTCATTTCCTTTTCGGATCTTTCCACTTGCATTGTTTTCGCTGTGTATAGTTTTTCTGACTTTTCCCTCATTTCATTCTGAATCAGTTCATAGAAATCTTCTCTGAATTCTTAATATTCATCTGTTACATTTATGTACCTAAATTTATTTAGCTATTTTCCAATCAGTGGGAGTCTACTTTGTTTCCAGTTCTTTGTTGCTACCAAAAATATATTGCTTTGAATACTTTTTTTCTGTATATGGGACCTTTTTCTCTGTATCTTTGACCTTCCTAAAGCCAAGTTTATCACTATATCTGCTGCACCACCTGGCTGCCCAAAGTCTTTTAAGTCTTTAAGAATTCTTTGTATTACACTATTTTAGCACCATGGAGGGCAATAACACCCACTAAATACAACCCCAAGGAATACTGAAGTTAGGTACACTTCATGAACAGTAAGTATAAAGAAAGAGATTATCCCAGAATCAGATCTTATAATTGAGATGCTGGTTGTATAACCCTGGCCAAGTCTTTAAATTTCTGTCTGCTTCAGCTTCCTTATCAGTAAAATGGGGATAACGAAAAGTCCTTGGGTTGTTGTGAGGATCAGTTGTGATGAGAAATATGATAATATTTATAAATGGTTTTGCCAACCTTAAAGGACTATGTAAATGCTAGCTATTATTTTCCTCTTCCTCCTCATTTGTAAAAGACTTGAGAACTGTCCTCGAGAGGGCCAGCACTTTAAATAGAGAGTACTATCTACTGCAGCAATGTTGTTCAGCAATGGTTTAAAATTAATTTTGTTTTACACACTACCTGGGCTTGAAGAAGACCCCAGGATATATTTGAATAGAGGGGGACGTGCTTACATTGGAAAAAGAAAAGCAAAATCCAGCCGACTAGGTTCTTATTAGAACAAATTTTACTCCTATGTGGGAGTTTATTTGGTTTGGCTTCTATGTTGCTCTTGTTGAAACAGCTGTAATGTGGCATGGCAGAGTAATAAGGAAAATAGTATTTCTAAATTTCTAGAATAATTATTAATATGTCTGTACTCTAAGGAGCTGTGATTTCATTAGTGTGGGTATTTCAGTTCCTCTGTGACTTAATAGATGGTCTTTAAGAATTGCTGTGGCTGCAAAGGGCTATAAAAATGTGCATACCCTTTGACCCAGCAATACCACTTCTAGGGCTGTATCCCAAGGAGGTCATACAAGGGGGAAAAGGATCCATATGTACAAAAATATTTATAGCAGCTCTTTTTGTGGTGGCAAAGAATTAGAAATCAAAGGGATGCCCATCAATTGGGGAATGGCTAAACAAATTGTGGTATATGAATGTAATGGAATACTATTGTGCTATAAGAAATGAGGAGTACATGGACTTCATTATAACCTGGAAAGACTTATACGAACTGATGCTGAGTGAGGGGAGCAGAAGCAGGAGAACATTATACATGATTACAGATTATAAGGACTAACTTTGATAGACTTGGCTCTTCTCAACAGTGCAAGGTTCTAAGACAGCTCCAAAAGACTCATGATGGAAAAAGCTATGCACATCCAGAGAATTATGGAGCCTGAATGCAGATTGAGGCAAACTATTTGCTCTCTCTCTTTTTTTTTTTCTTTTTTGGTTTCATTTCTCCTTTCTCATGATTCATTCCATTGGTTATAATTCTTCATTACAACTGGACTATTATGTAAGTAAGTTCAATGTAAAGGTATATGTAGAACCTATATCGGATTACATGCCGTCTTGGGGGAGAGGGGAGGTAAAGAAGGGAGAGAAAATTTGGAACTCAAACTTAGGGAACTGAGTGTTGTAAACTAAAAATAAAAAATAAATTTAAAAAAAGAGAACTGCTGTGGTTGGAAAAAAAAATCCATCACCCATTGACCAACTTGATAAAGAGCATGTCCAAACTAAGTTGAGCTAAATATGAGCTGTGATGATTGCTGTTAGTTCTTTTTGTCTTCTGTTTGATGGAGTTCAGATAGAAATGGTCCTGGATCCCACGATTAATGTCACTGTTACTATTGTTATCTTGTTTTTCTCATCTGTTTCAGATAGAATTCAGCTTGAGGTGGTCCTAGGACAAGTTGCTTATTATCAGACTGGTTCTCAGATGATATATGGGCCATCTTTGGTCACATACTTGAAAACTTGCCCACTTGAATTTGCCAGAGCTTACGCTCTGCTACCCAAGTCTGAGAGCCCAGGGTCACTTCCATGAGGCAAACATGGCATTATCATCAGACAGAGCAAAAATTTGGTAGTGGTGGATTTTAAAGAAATATTAAAATTTTGCCTGGCATTTTCATCTTGCAACAATTTGTGGGAATAGTCCCATAACTCTCAGAGCACTTGTGTATATTAGACCCCATTTTATAGATTGTAAATCTAAGCCATATTTAATCTGGTTAGAGTTATTTGCTTAATCTTACTTGTTTAAAGTTATTTGTTTAATCTGGTTAAAGTTGCTTTGACCTATTACAGTAGAAACCAATACTGTAATGCATGGCATCCAGTACTACAATTGACACATGCTGATATACCCATGTAACTCCTCATTCTCCGTCCTATTTGAAATTGCCCTCATTCTTATAAAGATTCTTTCATTACCACAACATCCTCTACTGCTGAAAAGAAGCAGTGTTGTCATATGAGCAAATATTTTGCATCACAGAATTGTTAAAAGTCAAATGAAGTCAACTAGCATTTATTAAGCACCTATTATGTGCCAGGCTGCCTATTATTGCATGAGGCAATCAGGGAAACATAAGCTTAGGAGCAGAGTTTTGAATCAGATATTGAAATATGAGTGGATTTGAGGATTAGAATCAGAGCAAACCTTTTGTTATGAACTAATACTTATCTGTTCCATCAGTGGTGAGTTAGCTTTTTCAAAAAACCTTTCCCAAAAGAACTAAAGAAACACTGACTCTGTAACAGGAAGGGCAGTGAGATAATAATCAGATATTCTAAAAGATTTATTCTCCCTTGGTCTCATATAAGATAAATGTGACCAATCTTGTGAAAAGGGCAGAGGGCTAAATGAACTATAAATAAAAATCAAATTTTCAAGTGAGTTAGAGATATCACTCAGCCAGAAAAATAGAACAAATGTGAAATGCGCTCATGCGGAAGATATGGAGGCTTAAAAAATATATCACGTTATATGTTCGTAAGTTGCAAGAATATTGACTATTGAGATTTAAAAAGGAAACCTGTTTCCCTGGCCTCCCACAAAAAATCAAATCAGTAACAATAAAAATAGAAGCTAGCATTTATATAGTGTTTGAAGGTTTGTAAAACACTTTACAAACATTATCTCCTTGGACCCTCACAATTGTGGGATCTCCATTTTACAGATGAGGAAAATGAGATAGGCAGAGCTTATGTGATTTGTCCAGGGTCACCCAGATAGTAAGTTTCTGAGGCAGGGTTTGAATTCAGATCTTTCTGACTCCAGATTTAGAGCTTTAACTGCTGTGCCATGTAGTTGTTTACACGTTTTTGTTAAATTCTTCTTCCATGAAATGTTTTGTGTTAAGTGTATGGAGGAAAATCTAAGATTGTTCCCTGACCTCAGAAAGTATGCCATCCAGTTGGGCAGAGTAGCATACGATGGGGGCTAAATTAATGATTTGCAGTAGTAAGTGCTAAAGGAGTTCAGATTTGGTGGATAGAAATTAAATAGGCAGACAAGCAGTGGTGCGGAGCTAACATCATATGTATCTCCTCCTCATCCCAGGGGATGAGGGGATGGTTAGGATTTTACCCGCCACAGGTTATTAAAGAACACACATTTGGCAGGCATCTCTGTGGCTTCCTAGCTACTGATTTTTAGAAACACTGGTATTGGTCAGACACTAACTACTTCTTGCCTCCGTACATTCTACTTTGACCTCTCTGTGAAGTAAACCATCTTTGTACTTGCCCCGAGGAGAGAAAACCCGGCCTTTGCTCTCTCGTTTCTTATAGAATATACAATAACTTTAGTACACCACTATGCCAATGAAGCTGTGATCTCATGATCTGGTTATTCCTGGATTTGCATTTGTATTCAGCAGAGAATCCTGCAGCTCCTCTGTGTCAGGCACTGCTCTGAGTTTATGATGTGTTTTCTTGAATGCTCTTAGATAATCCATGCCTACTGCTCTGTTAAAAATTATTAGAGAGGAAAAAAGCCAATGTTTGGATAATTAAATCTAAGGAGAAAATGTTTTTGGAGGCAGCAAATGACATCAACTCAAGTCAGCTTAGGGGTCAAGGTAATACGGGGTCAAGTCAAGCTAATACGGATCAGTGAGAGGAGTCTTGGAGACTGGAATTTATAGGATCATAGATTGCGACTTGAAAGTCACTTTATATAGGTCATCTAAGTCCAATTCCCTTATTTTACAGATGTGGAAACTGAGGCTCACAAAGGTTATGATTTGCCCAACTGACACAAGCTGGGGAGTGGAAGAGCTAAGATAGAGAGAGTCAGGCCCTCTGAATCCAAATCCAGAGCTCTTTCCAATATTCCATGCTGGTTTTAGACCCAGCTCTGACATGAACCAGCTTTGTGATCTTGGGCAAATCGCTGTTCTTTGGGCCTCAGCTTCCTTGTCTGTAAAAATGAGAGTGTGAGGGAGAAAATGATCCTTCTAGCCAAAACAAACACATCAATAAATCTGTTTTATAGAAAGCGTTCTAGGAAGGAGTAACAAGTTAAATTTTTGTTTTGATGAAGGAATTTGGGGCTTCTTTTCCTGGTGGTTGCTTTATACCTAAAGTGCTTTTGACTCTATCAGTAAATGGATGGTAGCAACCTTTGTTCTTTTCTGATAAATAGTAAATATCATGTGACTTGGACTCAAGTAATAAACCTCCCTCCTTTCTGCTTTCTCCCCTCCTCTTTCAACTGGAATGAGTCACCGAGAAAGGGAAGTCTTAAGCAGGGCAATAATTAACCAGAATTTCTATGTCATTCATTATGATCACTTTTAATTGTATGAGTTTTTTCCTGGACAAAAAATGTTTGCCAGTTGCCTTCTCGCGATCTTTAATAGGAAGAATATAAAGACTGATAGAGCCAGACCCTCGTTCTCTTACCTGATTAGCTTTTATTGCTGCAAAACTACCACGAAGCTCCGAGGAGGGTCTTATGGGAGTCCATACTTCCTAAATTGAGAGCTAGAGGGGAACTTGGATATCATCTAGCCAAATCCCCTTATTCTACAGAAGAGAAAATGGAAGCCCGCAGAAGCACAGTGACTTGTCGGAGGTCACAGAGAGATACACCGGCCCTGGCAAAGAGCAAGGTTTAGCAGTGGTAGTAACAGCCAAGTATTTCAGAATAAAGGATAGTAGAATATTACAATACTGGAGAATCTAGAAGACCTAAGATCATTAAAACTGCAGCTCCTGTTGGCCTCTTTTTAGGGCAATTCGGTTCACGGTTGGATTTTAAAAACGGAATTATTTTGCCTTTGTCCGTTACTAGGTTATATCTGGTTCTTTGTGCCTTGTATGTGAGAGAAGAGACTTAATGTCAAAGATTCTATACCTAGTAAACAGATTTTTGAGAGTCTTCAAGAAGAACTGATTAAAGGGCAGCCTGAGGCCTGGAACATGCAGACACTTTGTATTGAATAGATGCTTCTCTACCTAAGCATGCCTAACTGTGAGACTTATAGGAGATTTCGAGTCAAAAATAGATTTATTAAGATTTTTGATGTAAAATGGAAAAAGAGAAAGGGAAGGTGGAGGTAGAGAGTAGATGGGATTCCCAGAAAAAGTGTGGAGGAGGGTAGATTTGGAATGCTTAGGTGCCTACTATGTGCCAGGCACTATGCTAAAAGCTTTATAAATACTCTCTGATTTATTTTCATAACTCAGGGAGATAGGTCCTATTATTATCTTCATTTTATAGTTGAGGACACTGAGGCAAATAGAGGTTAAATGACTTGCCTAGGGTTAACAGGAGGAGTTGAGTGTCTGGGGCTGGATTTGAACTCAGGACTTCCGGACTCTAGGCCTGGTGGTCTATCCACTGTGCCACCAATAGAAGGTCTTAGAAAGCTTTAGAATCCTCACTTTCTTGCCCTATACTGTGATCTACCCCAATGTTAATTGGTTCATTAATAGTGTCATTAAGGTAAAATACTAGGGAGACATTGTTTAAAATACCACATTATATTCTAGTATTTCTTGTAACAACTTTGTACTAATCAGTCCTAACATCCTTTTTAACAAGACTGTTTTTCTTTTCGGGGATGGGGGGGTGGGGAGGAAGGATGAAGGACTTATTAATTAGTAGGTGAATAAAGTTGTGGCTAAAGGTGCCTACTTGGTAGGAGATAAGGTTCACCTTGTTTAAAACAAAACAAAAAAAAATCTTTTAAAGGGGAATTGATTCTGATCATAAATTTAGAGCTGGTTGGGACCTCTGATATCATCCAGCCCCAACTACTCCTCATTTTACAGTTGAGAAAATTGCTCCTCAGAGGTTCAGTGACTCTTTCAGGGTCACATAGGTACAAACTCGCAGAGCCAGAATTAAAACTTAAAGCCTCCAAGTTCCAAATGGAATACTTTTCCCAGTACATTCTATGATAAAAAAAAAAAAATCACTCTATAATGAATCACGTTATAATGAAAAAAAATCTAGGGGACTCTCAAGTCTTTTTGCAAACTTAAAAAAAAAATACCACAGGGGAGTAAGTGTTCCCTGATCACAATAAAAAGAGGAAGGAAGGTTAACAGACAAATACAGCAAAGGAGGAGGTTGCTCAGGTTGAAATTTCAGGTGCCACACACCCTCTGAATTGTTCTCTGAAGAAGTAAGACTTAAGAAAACCCAGGAAGGTCTCCCAGCTTCTCATCTTTTCAGCATTAACCTTGTTGCTGAACTGTAGGGTGTCACCTCTTTAGAGAGCTAGATTCCAGCAGGCAGGGTGTGAGGGTAGGGCAGCTGGAAGGAACTTTTGGTGATTTCACACTTTGGCCCTATTACAGGTACACTTAACCTCATGAGAAATGGTTCCAATTTCCTTTTTCTATCACCTATAGTTGCCTTCAGGCTACTTCACAGGAATCAAAAAAATCACTGCCGGATCTTTGTCATTGTGGGTAGTCAAATTTGGGGGGATAGGGACCTTAATTAAGATGACTTTGAAACTGCTTTTCACTGAAATGGATGTCAAATCTCCCTCTCAAATATTTTTCTTTCATGTTACCTTCCATTTCTCTTAAGGCTTTAACAATCAATAAATATCTATTGCCTGCGAGGGAATATACTCCAGTTAGGGAGGCAGCTAGGTGGCTCAGTGGATACAGAACTGGGCCTGAGTCAGGAAGATGAGTTCAAATCTGGCCTCAAACACTTACTAGCTGTGTAACCCTGGGCAAGTCACTTAGCCTCTGTTTGTCTTAATCCGCTGGAGAAGGAAACAGCAAACCATTTCAGTATTTTTGCCAAGAAAATCCCATGGACAATACTGGCATGCTATGGTCCCCGGGGTCACAAAGAGTAGGGTTGTTGTTGTGTTTGTCCTTCATTTTTGAAGAGGACCATGGCATCAGGGAAATGATAGCATGACTTGCAGTTGACTTTGATGTGAGGGAGGGAGGCTGTGCAGGGTCACCAGCCTCACTTTCTCCTCCACAGCCATCTGGATCCAGGATGACTGGAGATGGCCCAGGATGATCTGAACTCATTGAACAACTAAGCAACAACAAGGGAATATACTTAGGCCCAATAATTTAATTTTGTTTTTGTATGGATATGTGATTTCATGATTGGCATAGGGTACTCCCAGTATGGAAATACCCCCCCCCCCACTAATGCACATTAGCAACCCCCCTGTAATTTATTTAATTTTAACAAGCATTTACTAAGCACCTACTATACTCTAAAAAGTGCATTAGAGGCTGGGATACAGTGACATAAATGCCATTGCAGAATTCTCAATTTACATGTGGGGAAATATGGATAAGTCAATATAAAAAGTATATAAAGTAATTTCCCAGGGGGAGAGAAGGTAATGCTAATAACTGAGGAGATACAGAAAGACTTCATGTAGGAGGAAGGACTTGAGCTGAGCCTTACATAGAGATAAAGATGTCCCAGGTCAGAGGTGATAAAGGGAGCACATTTGAGGCACAGGGAAGGGTCTATGCGAAGGCACAGACTATGGACAGAATGTAGAGTGGGGGAAGGAGCAAAGAGAAATCAATCTGAAAGGAAATTGTGAAGTTTCCAGTACTAAACAGAAGCATTTGTATTTTCTTGTAGAAGTGATAAAGAGCCACTTAAGTTTTTAGACTGGAGGAAGAAGGGACCATTTAGATTGGTGGTGGTGGTGGTATGTGTGTGTGTGTGTGTGGGGGGGCCAGTATTGTGTGACTGGGTCAGACCTGCGTTTTTAGTTTTAGAGAAATGACCGGAGCATTGAATGCTCACATGACTTGCCTATAGTCATACTGCTGGTATGTGCCAGAGTTCAGTGTTGAGCCCAGATTTTCCTGATTTTAAAGCCAGCCCTCTAGCTATTATCAGCATCACTTGCATAGCCCTTTACAGTTTTCAGAGCATTTTGCTGCCAGCAGTTTGGTGAATTATTAATTCAGGAATAATTATCACCATCAGTAGGTGAGGAAATCATGTGGTAGAAGAATGACCTGTGGACTTGTGAGTCAGAAGGTCTGGGCTTCTGTCATGGCTTTGCTACTTAGTGGTGTGAACTTAGGCAAACCAAGTCCCCTCCCTGGGCCTCATGAGTAAAATGAAGGCATTGGAATAGAAAAGGGGAACGTATAGGAATGATGTAGTGAAGGTAGAAAGGACAAGATTTGGTGGATACGTGAGGTGACAGTGAGATGATGAGGATGGCACTAAGGTTGAATGCTTGGTGGTTGGTTGTGTCTCCAGTAGTCAAAAGGAAGTGCAAAAAAGGAGAGGGTCTTGGGGGAAAGAGCATGAGTTTGGTTTTTGAATTGTCACATTTGAGATGCCTTTTCAGTTTCAAAAGGTCCAGTAGATAAATGGTGGAGGAGGACTAAAGTTCAAAAGGGAGGGATTAGGGCTTCAGGATTAGCTTTAGGAAGGCAACAGGTGGCCCAGTGGATAGAATGCAGAAGGCCTAGAGTCAGGAACACTCATCTTCCTGAATTCAGATCTGGTCTCAGACACTAGCTGTGTGACCCTGGGCAAGTCACTTAACCCTGTGTGCCTCAGTTTCCTATCTAGAAAATGAACTGGAGAAGAAAACGGCAAACCATTCCAGAATCTTTGTTAAGATAACCCCCATGAGGCCAGGAAAAGTCAGACACAACTGAAAAACAGAGCTGGGAAACATCTGCATAGAGCTGCTAACGGGACGGCAAGACTGTATTAGAGAAAAAGAGAAGAAGGTCCAAGACTGGGCCTTCGGAGAACATCCAGGGTGAGTGGGTGGGACTTTGATGAAGATCCTGTAAAGGAGACTGAGGAGTGGGCAGACAGATGGGAAGAACCAAGAAGGCAGTACCAAGAAAACCTCTTCAGATCAGTAAGGATGAGGATTGGTTTGGATTGATTTGATTTGGCAATTGGTAATGGTGATCGTTGGTAATTTTGAAGTGTCACTTCAATGACAGGATTGAAAACCAGATTACAGAGGATTTAGGAAATGGAGTCCAGGAGTATAGATGGTTTCCTCAAAGAGTTTAGAATAGGAGAGCAGGACAATAGGCAGGATGGGGAAGAAATGGGCATATTTGTGTGCAGCAGGGAAGAGCCTGTAGATGGAGAGAGACTGATAATAAGTGAAAGTGTGGATAGTAGTAAGAGTAATCTGCTGAAAAAGACAGGAGGGGATAGGATCAAGGATCGGCATGTAAAGGGGTTGGCCACAGCAAGAAAGGCCACCTCTTTATCAGACACCTGAATGGAAGGAGATGTCTGAGTGATAGGAGACAAGAAAGAGGGGAGACTCAGCTAATGGCCTTTGAGGGGCAGTGGTGAAGTAGGTGGAGAGGTCTTCGACAGAAAGGGTAGAGGGCAGTGGTGTGGTGGGAGAATTGAAGAGAGATGAGGAGGTTTGGAATAGGGGCTTTGAAGAGCAGAATGGTGAATTATATGAGGAGTACGAGAAGAGTTAACCTCACTGGATTAAGAAAGGGGGTTCGAATTCTGGATCCAGTATTTTTTAGCTGGGTATCCAGGGCAAGCCCCGTGGCTTCAGTTTCTTCATCTATAAAATAGGAGTAATAATATTGGCATTGCTTACCTTAAAGAAAGTTCATAAAGAACATTTTATAAATTGTAGACTGTCTTCAATGCCAGGTTAAGGATTTGGGGCTTTTGTTCTATAGTAAAGAAAGGAAGAAACAAACATTTCTTAAGTACCTACTGTCTGCCAGACACTGTGCTAGGCACTTTAGAAATATTTTCTCATTTGGTCCTCACAACAACCCTGCAAGGTAGGTGCTATTATTATCCTCATTTTACAGTTAAGGAAATTGAGGATGACAGAACTTAAATGACTTTCTCAAGGTCACACAACTAGGCGGTCCCTCTTCGCCACTTTCTTGTCTCCCGTCACTCAGCCATCCTTCCTTCACTCAGGTCTCTGATGAAGAGGTGGCCCTTTTTACCATGACCAACCCCTCTGCTTGTAGATTTCCGATCCTATCCCCTCCTGTCTTTTAATTGTTATTTTTTTTATTTGTAAAGCAATTGGGGTTACATGACTTGCCCAAGGTCACACAGCTAGTAAGTGTGTCAAGTGGCTGAGGCTGGATTTGAACTCAGGTTCTCCTGACTCCAGGGCCAGTGCTCTACTCACTGTGCCACCTAGCTGCCCCCTCTCTTGTCTTTTAAAAGCAGACTGTTCTTACTTGTTATCCATACTCTCATTTATTATCAGTCTCTCCCTATAGAGATCACTTTTAAACTCAAGACTTTCTGACAGGCCCAGCACTCTATCTGTAGTATCACCCAGGTCTTGAGCCCCTTCCCCGGTAGCTTATATTCCCTGAAGAGACCCTGAGTTGAGACATTGGTATCTTACTAGCTTTTTTTTTTTTTTACAAGTTCTCATGCAGATGACTGACTTCCCCCAATATTCACAAATCTACAATTCCATTACTGTCAGTTGAATTTTCACTTTTCCTTTACACTTAAAAAAAAAAAAAAAGAAGTAAAGATTATAGGTCTCTGGAGTAGACTCAAATTTTGACACTGGTCTTACATCTATTCTCCAGTAAGACTCAGGGAGTGTTTGTTGGTTAACATGCAGCTGGTGGGCAGCTCGTAGGATATTATCATCCCAAGTCCTCCTGAGTGACTTGGCCATTCATGTATTATTCAGAGGCTGTAACCAATGAGTGACTTCAGAGGGAAGCGAAGTCCAAAGCTGGTTGCAGCTATCTTGTTCAGAGATCAGCAAAAGCATAGATCACCTGTCAGGTGAGGTCTGAGAGGAAGAAGTGACTGCACCTTACAAATATTTCACATTTTAAATTTTCTCCTGAGCTATGCACATTCACAATGGTCTGCACACAGTAGGCACTTGGTAATTGAATCAAACTTAATTGAATTCGTGCACAGGTACTTTTATCAGCTCTCTTCTCTTTGGAACACAGACAGTTAAGAAACTTCCTTGAGTTCTAGTCCCAAGTTAGGCCAAGGAGAACTTAATGTCTCTACCAATTTGGTTTTCTTTGGTACTCGTTTCCCTGCTCTTGACCTTTTATGATAAATTAGATCAGCTGCAAAATAATACTCTTCACAAGTTACTTCTCACCCTACCCACCCAAAGACTAGTTTCAAATTCCCAAGTCATAAGGTTCCCAGTTCTGGTCATACACCAAGACTCTATTGTAACCTAGAGATCATTGGCTTAATAGAATGTTTAAAGACAGGTAGGAGCTTAGAGGTCATATATAGGATCTCAGAGCTAGAGCTGGCAGAGACCTCAGAGGCTATGGAGCCCAGCCTTCTCAGTTTACAGATGAGGAAGTGGAAGAAAGCCAAGGTTACGTAGTAAGTGTTGTGTGGTTTAATTCTCTCCATTTTACAGACAAAGAAACTGAGGTCTGGTTGGCCAGATTTATCCAAGAGTTATTCCCAATATGCTCTTTCTACTGCACCACATCACTTTGCCATATTCCCAGTAAATGACGAATCATAGGGTTATGGAAATGCTATCCAGAGTGAGAGCTGTGCCTATCTCCCACTATGTTTCTTTCTTCATCCCTTTTCTGTCCTTTTGGATGGGTCAGAGGTGATAGATGAGCTTATGGAGAAATGTATTCCTTGGTTAGGGAGGTGGATTTTAAAATATCATCTCTTATTCCTTTTATCCCTCATCTCAACAATGCCTCTTAACGTTGATTATTAGGTAGCTAGGTTATCTAGTGGCTACAGTACTGGACTTGGAGTCGGAAAGACGTCAGTTCAAATCCTGCCTCAGACGCCGGCTAGCTGTGCGACGCTGGGCAAATCACCTGGCCTCTTTCAAACTCAATTTCCTCATCTGCATAAGGGGATGACAAGAGCACCTGTTTCACAGGGTTGAGGATCAAATGAGATGAGTATGTAAAGCACTTTGCAAATCTTAATGTACTATATAAATGCTACTTATTATTGTACTTTTTAAACAATGAGTGATGTCAGAGGGGAGCGCCTTCCCCTTTTCTTCAACATAGATTTCTGATCCTTTCTTATCCCTTTCTGTTGTGACAACCCTAGTTGTAATCAATCCTCATTAACCTCACCTGGACTCCATAATAGCCTGTTAACTGATTATCCTGCCATCAGTCTCTTTCCCTAGCAATCTATTCCTATATGTTGTTGCTCAGTTATTTCAGTTCTCTCTGACTCTTCATGACCCTATTTGCATTTTCTTGGCAAGGACACTGGAATGATTTGCCATTCCCTTCTCCGTCCTATGTATCACTGCCTAATTAATCTTCTTAGTACATGCTGCTATTACATTACTCTCCAGCTTCCTCTATGATTTCTCCATTGTCCATCAAATGAAGTCCAAACTCCTTAAATTGACATTTAAGACCCTGCACAATCTGATTTCCATCTGTCTTTCCAGTCTTACACAACCTTCCTTTCCAAAACCCACAAGGGATAGGGATAGGAATATATACTAGATCTATGATTTCAGTGGTATAGAGAACTCCCAGGTGAACAACTCCTTTAACCAATGAAGTCAGTAATTTCTTTGCAGTTTCAAGACTTAGAGAGTTGCCTAGACTCTAGAGCACCAAGAATATAAGTGACTTCCCCAGGGTCACACAAGCCACCATGTGTCAGAGGTAAGACTTGAACCCTGGTCCTCCTGATTATAAGGCTATCTATCTATCCACAATACCATAACCTACAAATGTATTGATTACCATACACTCCTAGACAAACTATGCTGCAGGCACCCTGTACAATTTGCCATGCCTAGGACACATTCCTTTCTTTCTTGGCCCCATGCCTTTTATTATGGTATTGTCACTGCTGGAATGCCCTCCCACCAGCATCTGTCTTTTGAAATCCCATCCCTCCTTCAAGGGCCCAGCTCAGATGTTATTTTCTCTATGAAGTTTTCTTCTAACAACTTTTCCTTCCCCCAGGCTAGAAGTATCTTTTCCATTCTCTGAATTACCCATAGGATTTGTCTGTATTGTATTTTACTTTCCCTTATAGCTTTTGTGTACATGTCTTAAAAAGTTTTTCCCCCAACAAGGTGTCTCATGTGTACATTAAAATCACACAAGATTCCTTGATAAGTTCAACCACAGGGATAGTTTTTTCTTCAACCTCATGTTTACTCTCATCAAGTGAAGGATGAAACTGGGAGCAGTGCACTCACCAAAGAGGTCAACCTCTGTCATCAAGGATAACCTGGGCCAAGTCACAGTGGAATAAGAATTCCTTATTGATAATGGGGCTTTAAAGGTGCTTCTCTTTGCCAATGAACCTCCTCAGTGAGATTCAGGGCTTCTCAAAAAGAGATGAATTTAGCAATCCACATTAGAAAAACCAAAATGGGTGAAGGCTGCATGTTAATGAAATTCTAACGTGTAGTTTGGACAGACTATTGCAGAAGTCCAAACAAATGCCATGGACATGCATTTCAGATGAACAGTGAGCTGGGTCCAGAAGTGAATAGGAAGAGAGCAGACTGGATTGCACTAAGGAAACTGCACTGATCCCCAAACAGGCTTTGATAGCAAAGCTTACCTTTTTAGCAACAGTACTCTCCCAATGTTACTATGCAGCTATAAACCACAGACTTCCACTACTACAGAAGAATCAATATTATAAGTGACCCAAAGAATATAAGAGATGCGTAGTGGGTGAAAGGGGGGCCGCATCACATTATAAACAGTGACTTGCAAACAAAAGAATAATAAAAAGACACACTCAAGGACGCATGACCAGAAGAGGATGAGAAGGCATGGATAGACGGCACACACCAATGAGGTCACAGATTCACTGGAGTGCCACAGTGGCCATCTCTCATTTCCCCTCCTGGAGCATAATGTACTTGATGGTAGGGACAGTGTCTCATTTATATTTTCTCCTTACGCTCTCCCCAACAATGTCTAATGCCTAGTTCATAGTAACTGCTTGAAAATTCACTGAACAAATGATAGATATGTGTGTATAATATATTATAGACATTATAAGGCAGTGGATAGAGTGCTGTGCCCGGAGTCAGGAAGACCTGAATTCAAATCCAGCCTCGGAAGCTCTCCAGCAGTGTGACCCTGGGCAAGTTACTTAACTTTTGTCTGCCTTGATTGCCTCAAACATAAAATGGGGGAAAATAATAGTACCATCTCCCAGGGTTTCTGTGAGGCTCAAATGTGGAAATACTTATAAAGCTCTTTGAAAACCTTAAAGCACTACATAAATGCTAGTATCTATAGTCCCATCATTATTAACATAAAACCATGTTTATATTAATATGCAACTAAGTATTAACATAAACCTATATTTATGGTCCAATTATTATTTCTATAAACTGTAATAACAATCATAGGATCATAGATTCAAAGCTAGAAGAGACCTTAAAGATCCTCTAGTCTGGCTTCCTCCTTTGAGGAAAATTGAGGAGATGAGGCCCAGAGAAGTTAAATGCCTAGAGGCAGCTAGGTAGCACCGTGGATAGAATACTGAACCTGGAGCCAAGAAGTCCTGAGGTCAAATCTTGCTGCAGACACTTGCTAGATGTGTGGACCCTGCAAGTCACTTAAGGTGGGCTGCATCCCATTACAAACAGTGACTTGCAATTGGACCTGGGCAAGTTGGCCTCAGTTTTCCTTATCTGTAGAATGAGGATAATAGTAGCAGGTACCTCCCATTGTGTTGTTATGAGGATCAAATAACATAATATTTCTAAGTGCTTTCAAACCTTAAAATTCTATATAAATGCCAGCTGCTATTATCATCATTATAACTATTATCTCAAAAGCCATACAGGTAAATAAATAACAGGATGGGGACTAGAACTAAGGTCCTCTGACCTCAAATTCAGCATTTCTTCCATTACACTACTTACCACACCTCTGTACAACTGGGTCCTCCACCCACCTACACTCCTGGTCTTGATTGTGTCTGTAGATCTTAGGTGCGCATTACAAACTAGCCTGTCATAGGATCATAAAATGCTGAACTGTCAAGATGATTTATCCCATTCCCCCTTTTTAAAGATCAGAACTAAAGAGGAGATGAGACTTATTTAAGGTCACAAAGTAAGTGCTGATGCTGGAACTAGATCCTAGATCTTCCAGCTTCGTCTAGTGCCTTTTTATTGATCGTTTCCTTAAAATAGGGGTATACCTTTGCTGGGATGTACAGATTTCCTTTCAAATGAGGAAGTTAGTACCTGTTTTCCTTCTATTGCAAGCATGGAAAGAAAATGGTGCAAAAGCTGTTCTTCCAGACATAATGGCACGCTCCCACTCCCCACCCTCTTGTCTTATTTGATGATGGTTGTAGGGGGTGGGTAAGTAGGGTATGGAGGACAAGTCACAACTGAGTGATATATAGAGAAGAAACCGTACAAAAGCAAGGGTGGAAGAGAGCAACTTTCCCATCTTTCAGTATACCCAAGTCCAGTTCTCTAGCTCAGTTATAAGGCATGAAAATAGAGAAAGTGAATTTGTTCTCTAGTTGGTTAAAGTAATTTAGTGGAGGTGGCTTGGTATAATAGAGAGAACATTGGATTTGGTGGGTTCAGATCCTGCCTCTGTCACTTACTTACCAATGTGACCATAGGCAACCTCTCTGAGCCTCAGTTTCTTCATCTGTAAAATATGAGAGGATTGGGTTAGGTGACCTCTAAAGTCCCTTTTATCTCCAAATCTATAATCCTATGAACGGTGTTAAGCTTTTTCAAGTAGTTCTTTGTCATGGACCATGCCTCAGCTTTCATCCTGCCTCCTTGGGGGAGTTTTTGATAACCTCAGGTAGGATCTTTCCCTCCTCTGAACTTCTAAGCCAGTACACTATTATTTGGCATTTGACTTTTACTGCACGGAAGGGTGGGTAGCAAATCTTTCCTGGCCTTTTATTTCCTGGTTTGTTTCTTTTTTCCTTGCTTGAAGGTATTTATTGATCTCCTTAGGCCAAGAGACACACCTGTCAGATAATTGCCCTTTTCCTCCGATGCTTACTCATTCCAATGTGTCTGAATCAGATCATGGGTGGTGGGTGTATGCCTAAAGGCAAGGTCCAAAGACCTATTTCTATGGTGAGTAGGATCACAATATTTAAGAACTGGGAAGTGCCATAGAGCCCTACTCCAACTTCCCTCACTTAACTGATGGGGAAAGTGAAAACCTAGAGAGTGATTTGCCCCAGGTTACATAGTACCAAACCCAAATCCTGATTGAAGATGTAATGCCTTTTCCTCTTCACTATACTGAGAAGGGTCTGGATTTCCTCCCTCTACCCCAGTTCTTCTAAATGAACTCTGCTCCTTGGAAAAATTGCTCTTACTCATTGCCTTATAAATTCCTAACTCAATGGCTAGAAAAATCTGTCTCAGCCTTTTCCAGCTGCTCTGGGATTTGGAAGTAGAACCAGGAAATATAGACATGAATAGGCCTGGCCCCAATCACATTCCTCAGGTTTCTATTCTATTTAACTCACTTGGCCTGTGGCACAACCTAGCCACTCTCTGCTTCATGTTACATAGCAACACCTGTTTGCCAAAGGTGGGACCTCTCTAGTGAAACATTCTTGTGCCCCTACTTCGAAGCTTAGCATGAGTAGATAAGAGCACCCAGTATGATCTAGGAATAAGTTTCGGTTGGAGAACAAGATCCTAAGATATTTTTCTAAGAAAATCATTTCCCATTCTTAAATGTGCCCTATTTTTTTTTTCTCAATAAAGAGAGAGCAACTGTTTTGTATTCATTTTGGATGTGATTGGTTGGCCAAGAGCCTAGGAAAATAATTTGATTTAAAAAATAATTTTACCATGGTTTGCATCAGGAATAGCCAACCACGTCACATGTCTAAACACAGCTGGAACCCCTCTTTGAGAAAAAGCTGCTCCATTCTCTTTGCTATCTGCCCCATGTTCTAGCCAATTGTGAAGAAAAAGATAATTGTACTCTGACTTTTTTTTTCCACAGAAGTAAGAATATCAGCGCTGGAGATTAGATCAACTTCCTCATTTTACAGATGAGGTAGAAAGTGGTGAAGTTTTCTTTTTCTATTGGTCATAATGAGTCCGAGAGAATGAAATTTAATTGTTCGACTTTTGAACCGAAAGCTGTCTTTCTAAAAACACTAGTCTTCTGTTATAATTTGCTACACGATGAATTCTGTGAAAATGATGGTGAGATGATATTTCAATTTGGTAGATTCAAAACCAGTTCAATGGCTAGATCACTGAATACTTAACAATGGTTCTACCCCAGCTCTGGAGGTCTCCATTGGAGGCCCAAAAGTGTTCTTCAACATTTTTATCCATCCCTTGGATGAAGGTCATCTGCAGATGACTCAAAGCTAGGTGGAACAGGTAACACCTTGGTTAACATAAGCAGGATCTAAAAGAGAAAAATCTTGGTGGGTTAGACACAGGGGTGGGGAACCTGCAGCCTCAAGGCCACATGTAGCCTTCTAGGTCCTTAGATGTGGCCTTCTGACTGAGTCCAAGTTTTACAGAACAAATCCTTTTATTAAGGGGATTTGTTCTGAGAAGTTTGGATTCTAGTCGTTAAGAGCATTGAGTTGAATCTAATGAGATGAAATTTAATAGTGTTAAATGCAAATTTGTACATTTGGGTTAAAAAAGAATAAACTTTACTGGCACCTGATGGGGGAAGGCATGGCTAGAGAATGGTTCATTTGAAAAATATTAGAGGGTTTGGGGTAGACTACAAGTTCAATGTAAGTCAACATGTGATTGATATGGCAGCCAAAGAAACTAATGTAGCATAAAAACTAAGAGCATGGAACCAGGGAGATGGTAACAATCCCATTGTATTCTGCTTTGGTATATGTATAATGTGATTCAGGGGATTCAAGAGATTGTTAATTCCTCTCTCATCAAAGTCTTCAAGCAAAGGCTGGATGACCACTTGTTGAGTGTCATACTGAGGGGATTATTTTTCAAGGATGGGTTGTAATGGATGGACATTAAGGTCCTTTGCAATGGTGAGCTTCTGAGATTCTCTATAGACTGTCTACTTATTAGCCTCTCCCCCACTTTCTTTTCTTAATTAGATGTTGTTGAATGATAATAATGATAATAGCTAAAATTTATATAGTTCTTACTATATGCCAGGTGCCACGCTAAGATTTACAATCGCGATGTAGAGAGAGAGACAGAGAGAGAGAGAGAAGAGAACACATACTCACCAAAGTGTATATGGGAGGGGTCAAACTGGAGGAAAAAAAGTATGGAATCTTGAGTGGAAGGTGGGGGAGGTGTTATCATGGCAACTGGGGATGCTGGCAGGCAGTGATGCCTCTTGAAAAAGGCAGTGGGTGGACTTTGATAAGCTGCTGTGAGGAGAAGGGTGTGCCATTGGCAACTGTCCATTTGCAACTGAAAATCAGGTTTTCCTTTAGTGCACACATGTTGTGTTGTCGACTGTGGACTCTTGCTATCATCCTTGCCCTATACTTATATATTCTGACAGTGATTTCCAATCTTTTTTCCATTTTTTTGCAACAAACAATTCCATTTGATACAGGCTTATTTATTTTAATTGGATTAAAAAAATGTGACTTAGGGCTGAGAAATTGAATAAAGGACATTATCAAGGACACATATGAATGGGAAAGGTCATGGGCTAATCATGAATTGAGGGTGGAGTATAACAGATAGATAGCCTCAAGATTGTACTGGTATCCCCAAAGAATTAAAAGAACCAGAGGAATGCACCTCTGGTGCATTGAGTGAATTCTCTTCAAAAGATTTATGCAAAAACATGTACAAGAATTATGCAGAAGGAGGTGATATGGATAGTTTGCTGTTGGTACTGGTAAAGTATGTAATGTAAACTTCTTGAGAGTAGGGATTGTTTCATTCTTGGTATCCCTAGCACACTGCCTGGCACAAGGTAGATGCTTAATAAATGCTTGTTGATTGATTGGGAGTGCCCTCACTTGTAAAAGCACAGATCCAGTAAAGTATTGAATAAACATTAATTTTAATTGATTTAATTAATTTTCCTTTTTAAATTATTAAAAAATAATTAGTTTACAGAATTTTTGCAATATTCCCATGAGAGAGAAGGGGGCTACCAAACTAGAACTTGGAATCACTAATGCTTAAGGGAAAAATGTCGACAGAAACTTCCTTCTATCTTTTCTAAAAACTAATTTATTTTTAGTTTGCAACATTCAGTTCCACAAGCTTTTGAGTTTTAAATTTTCTCACCCTCCTTCTGCCCAAAATGGTATTCCTTCCATCTTTTAAAAAAAAGTTGTTTTTTCTCATTTTAAAATGGAACTACAGAAATGATCCCACTGAACTCTACCATGGTCTGGACACGTTTGGAGCATTGTTTCTGAACATCATTTTATGAAGGTTAGTGATGAGCTGGAGGGTTTCCACAGTACTAAGACCAGGATGGTAAAAAGCCTTGAGATTATGGTCTATGAGCACTAATTGAAGAAACTGGAAATGTTTAGCTTAGAGAAGGCTTTGGAGTAGAAATGGAAACAAAAACTTCCTTCAAGTATTTGAAGGGCTATAAAGCAGAACAGGACACAGACTTGTTCTTCTTGGTCCTACATGGTAGAACTAAGAAGAATAGACTACTCTGGTGGTATTGGCTTGGTATTAGTAAAGACTGTTCTGAAGTTACAGCTATCCTGAAGCAGAATAGAATGCTTCTGGAAGCAGTGAATTCTCCCAGACAGATATTCAAGACTACTTGGGGGAGGAATTCTTGCTCAGTTAAGGTTTGGATTGGATGGCCTTTGAAGTCCTTTCTAACTCTGAAATTCTGTGATTATTTTTCTGGAAGGGAAGGAGAGCATTGTCAATTGACTGTATTACAGGATGAGTGGGTAATTATTTCCACTTAAGTAGGGGCAGGCTTTGCAGAAAATATGTGATCGGAGGTCTGGTAACTGGATAGTTATTGGATAGAAGGCTTTCCAGGTTTATGGTCAGTGGGTTGAGGGAAGGTTCAGAAGGTGAGGCCCAACTGGGAGAAAGAGCAGCCAAAAAAGGAAAAAAAAAAAAAAAAGAGGTCTCTGGGAGGAGGGAGTAAATGGGAGATAAGGAAAGACAAGAAAATTGATGCAGGAAGTAGCAATTTGGTAGGAAGGCTTAAAACTGTGATGAACTATTTGAATTTATGTTCATTCATCAATTCGGAGATGATAAATATAGTCAGGCCAGTGGAAAGAAAAATATGATTTTTAGCATTGGAGAAATGACTGGAGTTGTTTAAAGTATGACAAAAAAGGGAATGAGATTTAACAGCGTAGATGATGAGGAAAGAAGTCTGAAAAGTCTCAATGGAAGACATTGGATATGGATAGGACTGAACAGTTTATGTTTTGTCCTTTTGTTATTTTCAGTCTCAGTCCCTTTTCTCTCAATCTTTACCAGCTGAAGGTCTGGTGTTGGATTTTTGTAGCCCTCGAGTGTTTATGCATCCCATCATATTTCAATATTTTGGCTGTCCTCCTCTGGACCTTTTCAATATCACTGATGTTTGGATGTTCAGGAAATGAACACCCGAAAGTTTACCCTTTCAGAATGTTGTAATGTAGTAAAAGCATTCATCTCTTTTTGGATACATAAAGTTACTTGGAATGAACCTAGGTCTCCCTCCTACTCCTCCTTTAATGTTTCCATTCCCAAGCCAAATACTAAGTTATCCTAGATTCAATATACAAGCCCAATCACATGCTAGGAAAAAAAGAAAAATCAAAGAATCAACTTATTTTATTTCATCTGAACTATTGAGAAAGTACCTTGGACGTCTCTTTCTGCCTTCTTGCTGACTAGAATTAGAAGAAATTTAAAACAAGCTACACCCATTGTTCCTAAAACAGATTTTTATTGAACTCCAGTGCTCAGTGGGTTCACGATTGGTATGTGGTTGGTTTTTATGTTTACACTCATGCCATGTTTCATTGATGCTTTTTAACATCATTGAAACCTTTGTGGAAGGGAGAATATGTGTGAAATGTTTTGGTTTATTTCGGGAACTTTTGGTCTTGGGAGGCAGTTACCCAGGTTAAACTACTGTAGTCCTCTAGATAACTTCCTGGCCACTATTTCCAAAGGGTGTGGGGAGGTAGGGTGAGGGGCTTGTATTCTATCTCCCCCCCCCCCTTTTATCTTCCTCTATTAGAATATAAGCTCCTTGAGAGCATAAACTGGCTTGCTTGACTGTATTTTATTTCCAGCTTTTAGCACAGTGCCTAACACACAGTAAACACTTGATAAATGTTCTTTCTTTCTTTCTCTTCCCCCTTCCCCCCTTCACACTCTCTCTCTCTCTTTCTCTCTCCCTCCCTCCCTCTCTTTCTCTCCCCCCGCGAGTAAGGCTACAGCAAAAGTTCTATACTACATTTTAACTTAGTAGGAAACTAGTAGGTCCTCACATCTAAACTTCTTTTCACAGATGGTGAAAATGATTTGCCTAAAGACGCTCATTTAATGATTTAATGGGAAGGTCAGAACTAACACCCATAGATGAGTGTACTTTGCCTCACTGGCTCTGGTTTGTTGTACTCACTTGAAGTTAGTTCTTCAGGGTCCTTATCTTTCTAGGGTGAGGCAAAAAAAAAAAAAAGACTTATTGAGTACCTACCATAATATGTGCTTAAGGCATATTAGGGATGGTTGTTGATACAAAGATGTAAAAGATATGGCCTGTGTCCTCAAGGTGTTTATAGCATCCTTCTCAGATTACTAGGGCTGAAACAAATCTCTCAAAAAGATTCTTTTTGTTGTTCAGTCATGTTTGACTTTTTGTGACTCCATTTGGGGTTTTCACGGCAGATATTGGAGTGGTTTGCCATTTCCTTCTCCAGCTCTTTTTAAAGATGAGTAAACTAAGGCAAACAGAATTAAGTGACTTGCCCAGGGTCACACAACTAGTAAGTGTCTGAGGTCATATTTGAACTCAGAAAGAGAATTCTTCCTGACTTTAGGCCCAGTACTATATCCACTCTATCCACCTAGCTGCCCCTTGCCTACTTTTACTGAGATATGTCATGTCATGATATGAACTCTCTCCATTCCAGTTCAAGGTTTTTTTTTTCCCTTACAAGTGCTTTCTCCTGTTTGTGGTGTTCAGTTATTCACTTGTGTCCCTATAGACCATCTCACGCCAAGCCCTTCTTCTGTTCTCCACTATCTCTCAAAGTCTATCCAAATTCATGTTCATTGTATCCATGATACTCTCTATCCATTTCGTCTTCTGTTAGCCCCTTTTCCTTTTGCCTTCAATCTTTCCCAACATCAGTCTTTTCCAGTGTGTCCCATCTTTTCATTGTGGCCAAAATATTTAATTAATCTTCAGCTTAATTATTTGACTTTCCAGTGATTAGCCTGAGATAATATCTTTAAGTATTGACTGACTTGACCTTCTTGCTGAGCAAGAGCTTTAAAAAGTCTTCTGTAGCAAAAAATGTCAATTCTGTGGTGTCTGGCTTTCCTTATAGTCCAATTCTCACGGCCATACATTGCTACTGGAAAAACCATAGCTCTGACTATACGGACATCCTATCTCAGAAGAAATATCCCCTTTACCTAGGCTTTTCTTCCCATCCATACTGGGCTCCTCCAAGACCTTGCCCTAAGAGTTCTACTTCTCTACTAGTCCTCTACTTACAAACATGTTCTGGTCTTGTAAAAATAAACAAAATTCCTTCCTTTGAACTGGCTTCCCACCCTGCCCCACCCCCCAGCTGTATGAAGTCTTAATCCCTTTCTAATTTGTGTCTTTGGGCACTTTTCTTTTTCACACTTGTAGCCTGGACTCTTCTTTTACCACTAATTTATTTTTTTAATCCCTTATAATTGGTCTTTTGCCTCTACTATCCTACAAAAACAAAAGGCTCCCCTGGTTTAGTTAATCCCATGTTAAAAGGCTTTTTCTCATTCCTTATTCTTTTTTGACTTCTCTTAGACTAAGTAGGCCCACTATGTACTTTTCTTAGATGAGCCTTTTTCTTCTCCCTAGGTTTCTGTGACCAGAATCCCCCTTCTCTTTGACTTCTTTTTTTCTCTCTGTGGCCAACTCTTTTTTTTCCTTCTTGCCACCCCTGAAATATAAAATGTTCACCCCCCTCGACCCCCAGCTTCTGAACTTGGTCTTCTCTTGGCACTTTCATTCTTCCCATGACTTGGGCTAGTGTGACTATTGGGATAATTCCCAGATCTCTTGTATCAGCCCCAAGTTTATCCTGCAACTTCAATTTTACCATGCCTTAAACCAAAATAATTTTCCTTTTTTTCTCCCCCCCGCCATCTTCTCTACCCTCCCCTAAAAATAACAGTTAAGAACTATTCGTTTGTAGAGGTAGTAGGAGTAAAGGAAGCATATACAGGCTGCTGGATTTGAAGTTAAGAAGAAAAACCTATGTTCAAATTCCACCTCAGTCTTTTAGTAGCTTCTTGATCCTGGGCTAGCCACTTAACTTGTCAAAGCCTCATTTTCCTTCTCTCTAAAATGAGTGTTAGATGTGATAGGCTCTCAAGTCCCTTCTGTGATCCTATGGAGTTGGACTCTATGGCCTCCTAGGCCCCTTCTAGCTCTAAATGTCTGATGATGTTTCTCTTTGTAGTACTACTATTCCCTCAATTACCCAAGTTATGACCCTCATCCTGGATTCTTGTTTTTCTGCCCTAACTCCCAATCCTTCCAAACATATTTCATTTCCATTCCCATTAAATTAGTCCATGCCTGTTTATGAACTGCTGAAGTAATCTTCTAAAAAATGTTCTCGAGACTTATTTCCAAGACTCCTACTGTACATCAATGCCATATTCATATGTCAAAAGCATAGATGTGCTGATTTTGTGCCCACTTAGAAACTTTCAGTGGCTCTCCACTGTCTTAATAATTAAGTCCAGTGGCTTTGCCTTAGAACTGGGCTGTCCAAAATGCAGGCTGCTTGGGGTGACCTGCAACGAGATTTATGCTGCTGGCCTTCAAGCATAGAAATTTACATAAATGCTTTAGTAAGCGAAGCCCAGCTACCACAGAGCTCTCACTAAAATGGCAAATCAAAATATATTGTCTATTGTTTTTATTGAAATAAAAACCTAAGGTTAGACAGCCCTGCCTTAGAATACAAACTCTTCACTGCTTAGTCCCAGGATACCTTTCCATTCCTTCCCCCTTACAACTCCCCTGTACAGAGCCCAAGTTTCAGACAAACTAGACTTCTTGGAACTCCCCAAAGAACTGTTGTGCTTTCTCACTTTCACAATTCATGAAGCTTTTTTCACCTGGAGTGCCTTTCTATATATCCCATCTCATCAAAATTCTACTTTATTGAATAAATAGGAGAAATTATTAGAGGTGAAATAAGATAGATATGATTATATGAAAAGAAAGTTTTTTCAAAAAGCAATATATTCAAAATAAAAAAGAAAGAAAAAACTGGAGAAAAATCTTTGTCATAAAATACAGAATCAAACATTTCTGATAAGAATATAATATTCAAAATCAGTAAAGAATTGATTCATATTTATAAAAAGCAACATTGTTTCTTCAATAAAGAGGCAATCAAGGGACATTGAATAGGCATTTCTCAAAAGAAGCATAGTCAATAACTACCAGAAAATTCAAACTCTCTAATATGAGAAATACAAAATAAAACAACTCTGAGATATACCATCAGGCAGTCAAGTTTAATCCAACAAGCATTTATTAAGTAAGTGCCTACCCATTAAACTGGCAAAGGAATAGGGACAGAGAGCTTGTGTTTATGTTTTCACTGATAGAGGGAACTCTGGGATGCCAAAGTTCCCTCTACCAATGCAGGTCACTACCTTCTCTGAAACTTAACTCTCGTAGAGAATTGCCCAAAACACTAAGAAGTTAAGTGACTTGCCCGGGCAGGATCACACAGCCATAATGTGTCAAAGTTGGAATCTGAACCCAGGCTTTCCTGGCTTTGAGGCCAGGTCTTTATCCACTGATATGATACTGACTCTCAAGTAGGCCCACTGGCAAAGATATTTTAAAAATGCTAAAATTCAATGTTGGCAGAGGTGAGGTAAAATAGGTGGAGCTGTGAATTGTGCAATCCTTTGGAAAACAGTATATCAGCTCATGCCCTTTGGTTCACTGACCTCACTGCTAGGACTACTAGATCCTAAGGATGTTATTGAAAGGAGAAAAAAAGGTCACTTGCACAAAGATATTAAAAGTACCATTATTTATAATAGCAAAAACAAACAATGTGTCTACAATTTGGGGATAGCTAAATAAATGGTGGGATATGACTATAATGGAATATTAATGTGCTATATAAAGAATGACAAATATGAAGAATACACAAAGGAATAAGGGAAGACAGAAAGTGAGGCAGAGATGGAAGAATATTCAGAACAACAATATATGTGTATTTGTGCATGTGTATGTGTGTATACTGACATGAACTTTGTAAATCAAACCAAAAGGTAAAATCTGGGGGAAAAAAAACACCACACAGAAGGAAAGCTCAGAAGGAGACTAGAAAACAAGATATTTTTGTTAAAAGTAATAGACATTTTAAAATTATTGTAGATAATTTGGACAGTCACTGTGGCTCCAAAAAAGAAGTTACTTTTAAGTCATGAGCCTCTCTGCATTTAGATAAGATGTTAGACAATAACCATGTTTCAGGTTCCTACCCTACTGAATTCAACCAATATTATACACCTACAATGTATATAGCATTATCCTAAGCACTGGAATTATAAAAGTAGGAAAGACACAGAACCGGGCACAAAGAGTTTGCAATTAAATAAATCTAATATTTATTTAATTGAAAAAGAAACCAGATCTGGTTAAGACTGAGGGGTTTGTGTCCCCTGAGGAGTTTGCAGAATTCAGAACTGACTGAAGCTCATTGAGGGAGAAGTTGCTTTGTTTGAAGCTAATGCTACTTGGTAATAAGCCCAGCATGATGGCAACACTGAAGGCAGGGTTCCAAACCCTAGTGTCTGAAGGAGCAATACTGGCCTGGTCTGCCTTCAGTTATCATCTCCTGGCCTGTCTCTAAGCCTGTCTCCCTTGAAGAGTTAGGGGTGGTTACATTAGAAAAGGATTTCAGGGGTGCTTGGCTACAGTGGCAAGCTGGTGGTGAATTGCCCACCATCTTGGCAGTGTCATAGCTGGTTATCACCCTATCTGCTTACATGACAACAGCTGGCCCCGCCTTTGTGGGCCATGGCAACACCTACCATGCTGTCAGGGATGAGAGTGGCAGGGATCTTTTCATACACCACCAGCTTGTCGTCTGGCAGCGGCACCCCCTAGATGAGTAGCACCTTTCCAGCGTGGGTAGAACCTGCCAGAGCTTGTGCTCCCCTGGCACAGCCTTCAGAAACCCGTGCAATCTGATTTCTACAGCCCTGCCTAGACAACAATCAGCAGAGAGAATCTAGATGTAGCTTTTCGATGCCCAACTAGAGAATTTACACTTGACCAGAGCATATGGCACCAAACATATAAGTCTGTTCAGGGGAATTTCTTCTAAGTGAATTTCACCTAGCTTGCTTTTTTAGTTTTTTATTTATTTACTTACTTACTCACTTATTTATTGTTGTGGTGGATGGCATGCTGTGAGGGGAAAAAAAATCTAGCTGCAGTTCATTTTGCTAAATGACCCTACTTAGCAGCCTCCTGCTGGCACTGCCAGGAGTCTATTACCAGTTTGGAAAATGCATTGCAGGAAATAAGACAATTGCCATTTGTAGTTTTAACTGAATGTTCTCCAGCTCCGGTTTAGACCTGGCCTTAAGGTGGGATGTGTGGTTGACACTGTAGATGTGTTAAATCTCCTTACCTAGAAGGATTTGGTTCTTCAGAACCAAGCAGCTTGCTAGAGATCCAGACTCTGCTGTAACTCCAAGTAATAGGGAGGATGCCCTCCCTTTAATTGTGTGTTAAAGAATTACAGGTGTAAATTTATAGTAATGTCCAATGCTACTTAACTCTGAATCTGCTTTGAAAGACGATCCCTTAAGAAGTTTGTACCTGTACCGTAGGACTCCAAATGTGAAAAGCCAAATTTCAAGATGTTGACAACTCTTTTCTGTGAAGAGGAGAGGGTGCATAGGGAAGAAATTTTGGGAAAATGATATTCAGAGGAAACTGCTTTTGTGAGTTTTTAATAACAATGCAAAGAATAATAATACTTTTCGTTTTGATAATATTTGCACCAGTTATCTCACTGGGTTATAGCTAGGATAACATAGAATCATGTGTATCAAGTAATAACACTGACATTTATGTACAGGAGAGGGATGTCTCAAAAGTCTTAGCGCGGTTAGGTTTGCGTTGTTTACAGCTGCACTAAGACTTTTGGGACACCGTGTGTACTGTGGTGAAGGTTTTGCAGAATGCTTTGCATACATTATCTCAGTGAAGTCCCTTGTGAGATTTATTCTATTCCTATCGCGACGTAAAATTCAGGAGGAATTTAGCCGCACTACACGTGGACCGGATGTGAAATGTGTGTGCTTGAAGGGTGGGTTTCTAGGAATCCTCCGGGTCCCGGCGCATCCGTGTCAGAGGACAGCGGGAAAGGACATCGGGATGTCCGGAAGAGAGACGCCTCGGACCTCAAGCGCCCAGCGCGGCCCCGCGCTTCCGCAAACATCCGGGATGCGGGTGACTGCCCTGATTTAGGACGGTCCAGCCCCTGCCAAAGAGATTCCCGCGCCGCCATCCCCGGGGAGGAGCCTGTCCGCGGGCCCGCCCGCAGCCCCAGGTGCAAGGTCCCCCGGCTCGCCTTATCTCGGACCTGCAGCAGCAGCCGCCGCTACCGCCCGGAATGCACTAAATAGTGAATGAGCGCGGGGCTCCCCCTTACCTGGCGGGGTCTCTTACCACACCCCTCCCCCAAGCCCGCGGGGCCGGGGAGGGCTCTCCTTTTCATGCGATAGTAATCGGAGACTTTTCCGTTACGTGAGGCTCCCAACAAAAGATTGTAATTCCACCAGCTTTGTTTAGGAAGGTACCAACCGCGAGGCTGGCCTCCCCCGTCGGGGCGGGCTCCGCCGGGCACCCTCCCGCCGCGCCCCTCGGGGCCGCGTCTGCAGCACGCCATCGCCCGGGAGGAGTCCCCCTCTCCATCCTCCGGCGGCTCCCGCTTACGGGAAGGGCGGCCCGAGGTGCCGTTTCACCCCGCCTCCCCGTTCCCTTCTCCCCCGCACCCCGGCCCTGTGGTACGGCCTTCGTTTCCTCTACAATGCTTTATGCTAATCAAGTGACATCACCACTAAATACACAGTGAGTGGCTACTGATTAAATTACAAACCCGCAGCCGCTGCAGAGAGGTCGGAGGAGGAGGAGGAGGAGGAGGGAGGTGTGCTCCTGCTGCCCCTGGAAGCTCGGAGGGGAGTGCTGAATGGGAGTAGCATGCTTGGCTTTTTTTCCCCCTCCTCCGCTTAACATTTCTTTAAAAAGTACCATTTGGCGCCCGGTGGACTTTAATTTTTTTTTAACTCCCTTTTTTTGGGTCGGTCATATTAAAAAAAAAAATTCTCAGCTTTAGGCTGGGTATCCCGAGGAAGAGGAAGGAAGGAGGAAGCTCCTGGTCCAAGGGGGAAATCCGCCCTGGACTCAGCGGGATTCCGCCGCAGCCCCCTGCTAAGTCGCCTCGACGCGTTCACCGGGGCTCTTGAGAAGGAAGCCTTATCTACGGGAGGTTCAGTTTAAGCCAGCCCTCCAGGGGCAACAGGAGCCCGCCGGCCCCCGAAGAAGCTGCCCTTCTGGTGGTGGTGGTGTTGGATGGATGTTGGAGGGGACAGGAGTGGGGTTTTCCTGCTGCAGTCCGTCGTGGGGTCACACTGGGCGTAATGGAATTACAAAGAACGTCCAGTATCTCAGGGCCGTTGTCCCCTGGGTATACGAGTCAGGTGCCTTACAATTACAATCAGCTAGAAGGAAGGTTCAAACAACTCCAAGGTAAGCCCCCCCCCCCCCCCCAGCTTTGTCTTGGTGTGATGCTATGTTAGGGCGGAGTGTTCCGGATGCTTTATTTATGCCATATGGTAAATGATCCTAATGAAGACCCAAGGCTTGGAACTGCTTGGCAGGCCCATCCAATTGCCACTAGTTGGCAGGGCTCTTCCTTCTTTACTGTATATATTTTTTCAAACCTACTCATCTGCCTTTTTTCTTTTAGAGAAGTCAAATGCATGACAAAGGTCTTTTCTTTCTCTGGTGTTGTGATGGCCCTCCTGGTTGGCAGGTAACTGCCCGTCTGGCCGGTTTCTCACTCTCCTCCCCGCCCCCCCCCATGCAAATACTCTGTTGGTATGCAGTTGTCTGATTGCTAGCATCAAACAAACGTACCCTTTCTCTCCCACCCCCACACTAGCAACTGTGTGAAACATTGAAGGTGTTAAGGGGACTCTCTTAGACCCAGTGATTTAGAACAATAGCAAAGGGGAGGAGGGAGTGGTCTTTTTGTTCCTAAGGCTTCTTTAAATTACAGTTTTGACTTAGTGCTTAATCTTGGAATTTAAATCTTTTGATGTATGGGAGGGGGGGGGAGTTGGGGTTGGAGGAGGTGAGGAACACAATTTATTCTGCAGCCCTTCCTGTCAATTTTGCCTGATAAACAATTTATTATGATAGCCACTTTTCAATGGCAGTAATATAGAGTGGATTTCTTGACATCATCATGATAACAGGAGAAGAACACTGGGAATTGTGTTTTTGACTTTCAGCAGAGGAGGTTGCACAGGTCTTACATATATAGGTGTCTACATATGGGATTAAGTTAAATTAAAAGCCTCCACTGTAGTGCCAGCCAAAGTTATTGAATGGCCGCTAACATGGTTTTTGCCCTCACTATACCAAACTTAATATTCCCTTGACTTGTAAACTGAAGTGATGGACTAAGGCAATATTGTAAGGTTTATAATATGAAAAAATGGATTTATAACTGGGAACAGAACATCTTCCTTTTTCAAATCTCTGGAATCAGTAAATAGGCCTAGAATGGATCAAATGCTATGAAAAATTAGTCTGAGAATATTGTGCATGTTTCTTATTTTAACTTTTCTCATTGCCACAAATGTGGTTCCTGTAAGAAGGAAGGAAGAAGCTCTGCTCTAAGAATGTTATTCTGGGGGGAGTGGGGGGTTGGGAGGAGGAGGAAGAGGGAAGGAATATTTCATTCATAGGTTTATTTATTTTATGAAATAGCTGACAGTAATGACATGGCTGGAAAAGGAGAGAGAAAATGACAAAGTTAAACATTTGTTCCAGTATCCAACATGCTTTGGCCAATTTACCAAAAAGGAAGCTTTGAGATAGACTTTTTGGGGGAAAAGTACATGTCTTCTCCATTCTGATTAAGATCCCAGAATTCAGAGTTATTTTAAGCAAGCAAGTTGGATGAGCCATCCTGGAAGGTTGTGGTTTGCTCATTACCTTTTGGATTTAGGTTAAGGGCCTCGGTATAAGCCTCCGAAACTAGTCCCACTCCCTTCAGAAGTTACCCCTTCTCCATCCCCCTCCACTCTCACCCCCATCTCCAAGTTTGCCTTTTTTTTTCCCCCTACTGCCTTGGAAGAGGAAAGAAATGTGTATCTTTTGGGGGCAATGTGGGGAATCTGTAATGCTAGGCTGGAAAATTAATTAAAAAGCAGCTTCCCATTTGCCACTTAAGCCCTCCCCTGTAGTTGCCTTAACATATTTACCAAAAAAAAAAAAACCCAAAAAACAAAAAAAAACCCAAAACTAGGGGAAATATTGAAAAGTTTTGAGTATAGCTTTGCTCTTTCCACCCATAACAAAAGGCTGTTTATTCTTAATGGGAGAGAGGGGGTAGTTTGGGTGGGGCCTAAGCACAGGAAACATCTTCAATTGTCTAAGATACTCTTAGTGAGTTAGATTGAGATTTATAAATATAAGCCAAGGCTTTCCTTGGATTCAAGTGAAAGAAAACCCCATTTCAAGTTTGGTTGCACTTTAGTCTTGTATTTTGAAGGTGACCTTTGTCCCCTAATTTAGCACCAGATAAGTCTGATTTCTAAATATTGTGGTTTCTCTGACCTAGTGAGTAGCACAAGTTTTCTCCTAGTGTTTTTGAGAGCAGAAAGTAACTCCTTGTGGTATTGAGAAAAGATATTTTTTATGGGTCAATTACCATTTAAGTATTGGGAAACATAAGGGACCAGTGGTGAACAATACTGGACAATGAATCTTTGAGGCTCTTTTTGGTTTGATATTTGCAATTTCTAAAAAAAAGTTTACAAGCCCTTGCTCACTAGGGAGTCTTTATGTGCTGACTGACATACTTGGATGGTAACCCTTCTCTTCCCCACCCCCTCAAAAACTTGACAGTTGGTTTCATATACTACTGAGTATCAACTTCCCTTTTTTGCATTTATGTCATGTTATAGGGTACTAGTATGGCTTCAGTAAAAAACTAGGCCGTGTCTGTCCAAAATTTTTGGCTCTTTTATCTTTACTTGTTTGATGTTTAAATTGAATTCAGAGAAACCTTTCTGAAAGTGCTGTGCTTAGGCAGTGAGGATACCATTATGAAATAAAACTTTGTCCCTGACTTTCAAGAGCTTTACATAATGGGGGTAGAGGATTCAGCTAGCTGGTTTGGGGAATAGACAAGTAAAATTATGTTTGCAATAACTGTGGTATGAGGCAGAATGCAGAGGTTTAGACAAACCACCATGAGAAGTTTAAGAAAGGGAGAGACGGCTTTTCACTTGGGCCACCGGGAAGGCCTTCCACGGGAGGTGGCGCTTGAGTTGGCCTTTGAAGGAGATAGTCCATTCCTCCTTTCCGGGTGTGGGGGTAGACAACTTAAAGTCACAGCTAGAGACAGAAGAAGACTGGCCTAAAATATGAGACAGGAGTGATAAATGCTCTGTGTACCAGCCACTGCTAGGTGTTGGGATATGAAAGGGAAAACAAAACAAGCCGCTACAGGCCCTGCCCTCAAGGAGATTACATTCTTCGGGAAGGAAGCAACTGGTACATCGATAAATAAATGCAAATCTGTATTCCTAAATAGTAGCATGATTTTCAGGAATTTAATTTATGTACTGGAGAAAACTTTTGCCACTTAAATGCTCCCCAACTGTGGGCAAGCCACTGAAGGTGCTGGAATATAATTTTGTTTCCTTGGGGATGAGGAGTAGGAAGGGGGTATAGGGATAAATAGGCAGTTAGGAAGGATATCACCAAAAATGACCCGTACCAAATAAGTGATAGGAAGCACAGTGCATAGAATGCCAGGCCTGGACTCAGGAAGACGTGAGTTCTACTTGGTCTCAGACACTAGCTATGTGACCTTGGCAAGTCACTTAACCCTGTTTGCTTCGGTTTCCTCATCTGTAAAATGAGCTGGAGAAGGTAAGGGCAAACCGCCGCAGTATCTTTCCCAAGAAAATTGGGGTCACAAAGAGTTGGGACGCGACTGAAACAACTGAAAACAAGTACGTGACACAAAAGATAGATTCACGGAAATATGGGGGGGAGGGGATAAGCATTTATGAAGTACCTGCTACAGCAGTTCACAAATTTTATCTCCTTTGATTTTCACAAGGATCTTGGGAGGTAGGTGCTGTTATTAGCTCTATTTTACAGTTGAGGAAACTGAGGCAGAGCAGGATCACACAGCTAGGAAGTGCCTGAGTCAAGATTTGAACTCTGGTGTTACTGACTAGTGTGTAGGTGATGCTGGGACGAAGACTATCTGAATGCTTCACCTAGGAACCTAAAAAATGTAAGATATCTCGAGGAAAGTCTTCAACATTTTTCCTTCTTTAAATAGATTTATTGAGACTACTGGAAAAGAATCTCTGTGAGTAGGCTGGGAAGGGTTGCCATCTGCAGTCATCAATCAACATGTGTTTGTTTATTAAGCACCCATGATATGCCTGCCTTGTGCTAGGTTCTTGGGATACCAAGACAATGGAAGTCCCTGACTTAAAGGAGCTTCTTTGAGAGAGTGGAGGTAGGAAGGGAAACATGGAGATGTATAATATATGCCCCTGTGAATAAGTTGGCTTTATTTATGGGGTCATGGAGCCATTGATGTATAAAGTGATTATTTATATACATGTCTTTTCCCTAGATAAGATGCTGCAGGGAAACTGAGTTTTATTCACGTTTGTAATTCTGTACCTTGCTTTTTAAAGTCACTAGTGTCTTGATTGATGAGTGATTCCTCTAGTTATACAGATCCAAAGCCTTCCACTTCTTCCCTTAAATCTTCCCAAGTCCCTTGTTGTTTTTCAAATATATTAATGTATCAATTTAAATGTATATAAATTAAGTATATCCATGTATCAATTTACTTGTTTTAAGAATGAATGAAAATACGATTAGACCAAATGAAAAGAAATTATTTCAAAAACCTCCCTTTTTTGTGTTTGTTAAACTGTATCTTAACCTGTATAAAAATGGTAATTGGGAAGGTGGAGGCAAGTTTTCTCTTCAGTTCACACCTCCATCCCTGGGACTGACAGCTCATTATTGTCCTCAGGGCACTGATTCCCAAACTCTGGCGGTGGATGACTATCCGTGTTGAAAGTTCTTATTAAACATTTCTTCACTTCTTGCCACCCTGGACACCTCGAAGCTGTTATTTCAGAACTTAGAAACATCCCTTGCTTGATTGGAGAGCAGGCCTGAGCCTGAGGACGAAAGAGATTTAGGGCCCTTGACTTGGGGTAGTTGGAATAAATTTTTAGTTGGGTAAAGGATGATGAAGAATTTCAGGCCACAGGAATGTACTTCGTGTTTGTTGTTTGCTAGCTTGGTGTTTGCCTTGGTGTATTTCTCAAGTACTAGAGAAAGAAGGGTATCATTTATTTTAAACAGTGGTCCAGAAGAAAAGTGTTGCCCTCGAGTTCCTGGCTAAAAAGTCTTTTTCCTGTGATTGAAAGCAAAAAAGTCTTTTGAGTATTTTCTGTATTATTAGTTCATTTAGATCTGGAAGTTGAAAGGCAGATGATGATCACATATCTTGGCTAAGATGTAAAAACGTAAAAATTTTGACCTGTCGTAGAACTTACTGAATAACGATCAGCCGCAGGAGCATGGGATTTAGAGTTGAGAATAACTTTAAAAGCATGATGCTACCTCAGCAGGAGCTCTTAACTTGGGGTTCATGAACTTGTTTAAAAAAATATTTCTATAACTGTATTTCAGTATAGTTGGCTTCATTTGCAATCCTATGTATTCTATTTCATGCATATAAAAACATTCTGAGAAGTCCGTTGACTTCATCAAGACTTGCCCAAAGGGTCCATGAGACCCAAAAAGTTAAGAATGCCTGGTACATGTGAAAAGATGATGATTTGGAGTCAAATAGTTTGGGTTCAGACCCCCACCTTGCTACTTATTATCTGCTATTTAAACTCTTCTTGGCTGCAGTTTGCTCATTTTACAGATAAGATTATGGAGGCCCAGAATGTGTGATTTGAATCTTGTTCCCCTGCCTATAAATCCATTCCTCTTTAAACTAGATCATGCAGGTGAGCTGTGGGAGAAAACTTCAAGAAGACACTGCTTCTTCTCCCCAACTTTCATAGTTTCACCTTGCTCTTTAGAATCTCCTAACGGGTTAGTGTAGTGGAATGGTTTTTTTTTAAATGATTTTTTCCTCTGGGACCAGGATTTCTCCATAACTATCATTTATGCTATAGGTACTGTAGATCCTATAGTATTTCTTTTTTTTTGCCTTTTTTCCGCCAGGGCAATTCGGGTCAAGTGACTTACCCAAGGTCACACAGCTAGTACATGTGTCAGGTGTCTGAGGTCAGATTTGCTCTCAGGTCCTCCTGATTCCAGGGCCGGTGCTCTACTCGCTGTGCCACCTAGCTGCCCCTATAGTATTTCTTATATGAAAAACAAATATGTTCAAACAATTGGAGAAATTTCTGAGGATTCCAGTTCCTTTCATGATTTGCATGTGAAAAGACACACAGAGGAAGGTCTGTAGCCTGCTGGGGTGGACCCTCTAGAACAGAGCTTCTCAAACTTTTTGGTCTCAGTACCTTGTTACACCCTTAAAATGAATTAAAAAATGATTAAGGACCCCCACCCCCAAGAGCTTTATCACATTCGAATAAAACATCTTATTATTATGAAAATAATTTTGAACTTGCTGAACCCCTGAAAGGTCTTTCGAGATCTCTGGGGCTCTCTAGAGCACACTTAGAGAACCACTGCCTTATAGAATATTTGCCACAGACCAGAATTACATAGGTTGAGAAGTCCTGGATGGATTGTCATCCTCATTGCAAAGAGGGAGCGCCTACATCAATGAAAACACAGATCCGTTGAAGTGGTTCTTTTGTAGTAATCTTGGATTTCCTCATACTAGGAAGTACTAATGAACTAGACCTGTCTGCCTCACTGATTGGTTGTGGGGGAGGTTATTCCTAAGGCTTTAAAAAGCATTAAGTAACTGAGTTGTTAGGAAAGACTTATGCACAGAGTGGCATAAAATGCATCAGAAAAGCATGATTTAAAAAAAGAAGGTAGATTTCTCAAGTAGTAAGAGTGAAGTGATACTCCCGGAATATTAAAAGACTTTTTTGTTGGTTAGATCCTCCTAATGGGAAAATCTGGATGAGAATCACAAGATGAGTAGTGGATGTCTTGCTAGCTGCACAGTTGGAAAGGAGGACTCATGTTGATAATGGTTTCAGATCTACAGCCGTTAATCATTTATTAAGTGCCTGCTTTGTGCCAGACACAGTGCTAAGTGTTGGGGATGCAAAAGACAGCCTTGTCTGCCTGCCCTCAAAGAGCTCACAGCGTAATAGGGGAGACAACAAGTAAATATGTACAAACTATATATCGGGTAAATAGGAAATAATTGACAGGTAAAACACTGGAATTAAGAGCGATTGGAACTAGCTTCTTGTAGAAAAAATGGTTTTAAATTCAAATGGAATTAGCACCCACTAATCCATAATAAGGATCCCTGCAGGCTGTGTATTGACTTAGTTTTAAAATGTAATAATATCTGTTTTATTGTATTTTAAAATTTATTTCATTAAATATTTCCCAGTTTCATTTTAATCTGGTTCAGGCTTTATTTGGGTTTTTTTTTTGAGCCCCACATTTGCCTCCTCTGATGAAGAAGATGGGGATTTTACTTGGGATTTTAAGGAAGCCAGGAGAAAGAGATGAGGAAGAGAGCGTTCTAGACGTGAGACAATCAGAGAAGATATATAGAAAGATGGAGTGTCTTCTTAGAACAGTAAGGAGACCATTGTCACTGGATAGAAGAATTGTAATTAGAATGCTTTGCTAGGAAAGTCCTAGGACATTGGTCCTGCCCCTTGGAGTCAGAGATTGCAAAGAGGGCAAAGACTTTAGTTTTTGCCTTTCTTTGTATTCTTAGCACTTAGAGTGCCTGGTACATTGTACACAAAGTTTTTGTAAATGTAAGTGTACTTATTTGTAAGCAAATAAATGCTTATTTGACTATTTTGACAAAACACACAGTAGGCACTTCATTGTTTACTTAATGTCCTCTGTATGAATGCTTTGGAACCATTCTGGATAAGAATAATCAAAATCTTCCCATTACTTAGCTTTTCTTACACTAAAGAGACTTGCATTATCAATTTGTCCTTTTTTTTTCTTTTTCTCTTTGCTGCTATAACCCTCTTCAGGTCTTTATTGCCTCTCCTAGACTTACCTCTCCACCTGTAGTTTGTCCTTTCCATTCATCTGCCCTACCACTGCCAGATTAGTTATCTCTAAAGCACAGCTCTGGACTCCTCAAACCTAATCACAGAAGTCTTTACTCCAAATAAAGCTTTAAACTCTTTCATTTGGCACTCAGGGCCTTCCAAAGATCCGCCCAGAAATGGACCTTTCATTAGGCTAGCAATCCTTGCTTGGGAATACCTTTGGTGAGAGAGATGGCTAGCTCGGTGCCCGAAGTCCTGGGATGGGACTCAGACCTGGATTCTGTCCATAGTCCTGCCATTTCATGTGAGCTCGAGAAGCTCAGCTTTCTCACCTCTCAAATGAGTGTAATAATTTACCTGCCTTATAATAAAGGATCAAATGGGATAGGATTTTTGAAAGAGGACTAATAAAAAGGTCAGGTTATTAATTGTTGTTATTGTTGCTTTTTTTAAAAAACATACTAGTTGTGTTCTTTTCTCCTAAAGTTGACTCCTGTATTTGGAATTATTGATTCGGGGATCTTAATGCTACTCCTGGAAGAAGCTTCAGAACACACTTTGAGGTTTAATTTTAGGAAATGATGTAGATGGGCTCTAATTAGTGTTTCAAAGTTTTCATTTAACTGTGACTTATCAGCAAGGCATCTGTTTATAGTAGTGGTGAGCTGTTTAAAAAAAAAAATTCTGCTGTTTGTTTACCTTACTGCCTTTGATCTCCAGAGCCCTTTGCTTGACAAATGTGCCAGAACATCTAAGGTCCGAATTGCCTAGGACTCACCTTTAAAGATGTACAACTATAGTTGCCATAAATAAATTTTGTATAATAGTATTTACCATGTGTCCTGATATCACTGGGATTGGCTTTGGTGAACCTGTCTGACTGTTGTTAACATTTGAAGGGTGCAGAACTGCGAGAGAGGTGGTCGTAGTGAAGGTTCACGTGCTAGTTAGGGAGACCGAGATCCTTTTCTGAGAATCAAGACCTGGGTTCAGACTCACTGCTTGGGACATATACCAGCTGTGTGACTCTGGATGAGATCCGTAGCCTCTCGGTGCATCCATCCAGCTCTGTTCAGAAGTGACAGAGATAGATCCTTCCTATGGTTTATTCCTTATACCAATGAAATCATAGTTATGGTTAAAGGTATAGAGGACGTAACCACCTCGCTGCCTAACCTCATTTACAGTAAACTGAAACCCAGAAACATTTAAGGGACTTGGCCAGGAAGGAGGACTTCCATTCATCTGTTGATTTATAGGTTCATTTATTATTTTGCTCTAAAAATGGCTCATGTTTGTAACACGCTGCACATGTTTTTATCTCATTTGATTTGAACACAAAGGCCCTGTGAAGAAAGTGCTACCGTTATAATTTTCGTTTTACAGATGAGGAGGTTTATTGAGGCACTTTGGAAAAGACAGCTAATTTCCCGTTGATCTATTATAAACAGTTTTGTATTAAAGTCAGGAGTCACATGGCAGTTGTGAGCTGGACTAATATTTTAATTAACTTTTAAAAATGTTCTTTGGCATCTGAATTTACAAGACTTAATTGAAGGTATTATAATACCCGGCCTAAGGTGTATTTAGAGGACTTCGGTTAATACCTGGGTTTCTGTTCTAGTCTTCTTTTCCTGGTCTCACTTAGGAATCTCTTCAGCTCCTATTGGGTTCAATTATCTCTATGCAGATGATCCCCAGATTGTCTATATATAGATACATATACAAGTACAAGTATATACCCAGCCCTAGTCTCCCCTTCAACTGACAGTTTGACACCATGAACTTCTTTTTGGATCTTTCTAACCGGATAATGTGTTGCTACCCAGACTCAAAAGGTGTAAAACAGGACATTATATTTTTCTTCCATCCTCTCTTCCACCTCTCCTATTCTCAAGGGCACCATATATTGTCCTCTAGTCACCCAGGCTGGCAAATTCTACATCATCCCCAACATCTTGACTCTCGCTCATTTTACGCCCAGCTCTTTGCCTTGATCTTGTCCTTTATGTCACTCTATGCAACTCTATGCAACATCTCACCTATACATTCACACAGTGACTATCCGAGACCAGGCCCCTCAGTGCCTCTTAACTGCAATATTGCAACAGCCTTCCAATTAGTTTTCCTGCCTTGAGCCTTTCCCCAAGCCACTCCATCCTTTTTAACAGCTGTCTGTGATTTTCTTCATGTGTAGGTTTTGCCAGGGTCAATGCCCCTAGTCTATAAACTCCACTGGCTCCCTCTTACCTTCAGTATCAAACGTAAACCCCGCTTTGGGGTGTGTAAAGCCCTTGACAGCCTACCTCCCTCTCCCCTTACATTTCCAGGCTTGCTTTATTACACTTGATTCCCTCCCCTCCAAATGCTCTGCCTACTAGCTGTGCCTTACACAAAGTTCCATCTGCCACTCTCTGTGCCTGGAACGGTACCCTCTTCCCTTTTGCCTCTTCTTTTCCCCTCCTTCTTCAAAGTTTGGCTCAAAATCTGCCTTTTCCAAGCTTCCTTTCTGAAATCGTCTTCCATCTACTCTGAATATTGTACTTGCCTACTTTTCGTGCTTGTGTGTCTCATTTAATTGTGAGCTTCTCAAGGACTGGGACTGTGTTTTTGTCCTTTTTGGTATCCCTTTCAGTTTAGGACCCTGCTTGGCATATAGTAAGCACTTAATAAATGCTTATTAATTGACTTGACTTTTAGAAATTTGACTGTGAAACTTGCTACTAAATTTGAGAGATACTCCTTTTCATTTGGCCTAGTGTTTTTGACAAAGAATTATTTAAAAATGCCCCAGGGCTGTTTTCTCCAGATTCTTCCAAAATTTCATCGTTGTCCTTGAGAAGTTATAGCTTAGTCTATGCTTGTTTTATGATTCAACTTTATAAATGCCCTTTATCTGCACTTTTTTTTGTTTTTTTGGAGGCAAAGTTAAGTGACTTGCCAGGGCCACATAGGTAGTATGTGTCTGAAGCCAGACTTTAAATCATGCCCTTCTGACTCCAGGGCCAGTGTTCTACCCAGCCACCTACCTGTCCCCCCTGTCTGCCTGTCTCTGAGGAGCAGGATTTTTTTTTTTCCAGTTGAATACCATAATCTCATGTTGTTCTTATACACCTACAACACAATGAATTGGGACGGTTTAGAGGGAACAAAGATAAATTTGCAGCATAGATTTGTTTACTTCACTCTCTGAATCTCATCTTGAATTTATGAATTTAGGTTCAGGATTTGAATATTCATGTGTGAGTTTATTATCAATGTAGGAGGTATGTCTACTATGGATATTATCATGATTTATAAGCCACGGACCTCAATCAGTTTAACTGAAGCAAACACTTCATCTAGGAATATTTGGGAGCTCGGGGTTTGAATGTATTTGAAATGCAATCTGTAACTGTTGAGAATCTGCTAGGTTTAGTGAATAAAGAGCTGGCCTAAGAGTCGAGAAGATCTGGGTGCAAATGCAGCCTTTGGTACCTACTCACCGGCTGTGACCCCTAGGCTGGTCACTCAGTTTCTCATTGCTGTCATCCAATACTAAGATGAATAGGAGATGGATACTGGTATAGGAAGTTCCTCACCTGAAACTTCTTAAACCTATGAACACAGGTCTGGTCAGATTCATGTGTCTATGCCCACACATGAGCACATGCCGAATAGGGAAGAGAAAGTTAGAGAACTAGAACTCAACGAGTACTGATTAGGCAGCTAAGAAAAGCTACTTCCTGGGAAGTGCCAATCTCTTCCAAAAAGAAAGAATTGGGGTGGGGGATCAAGAAAGGAGGCTCCTTCTAGTAGATGAAGACAGAGTAGCCAAAATAGGATTTACTTTCAGAGTCAAGTTGGGCAGTCACCATTACCGCCTGTTAGTTATTTTACATTACTCTTCTTAATCCTTTGTTCGCTGGCTCTAAAATCACCAGGATAATTAAAATTAAGTAAAGCAGGACCTAGAAATGGAACCTCCTGTTTGAAAGTGGTGGCCGGGTGGTTCTAATTGATTGCATTGGTAGGAAAACTGTATTTGTAAGAGCCTGTCTCCTCCTCAAACCTCCTGCCTGCTGGTGTCCCCCTCCCCCAACAACAGAAAATGTAATTAAAGGGCACTGTAGCAACGCACCTGTTCTAGGTTTGAATTTGTTTTCTCCTTTAAAAGATGGTGTGGGGATTTTTCCTCCATGAAAAACACACCCACTGGAACTCCTTTTTTGTTCTTTCTGCTAAGTGACACCAGATGCCTGGCAGTCACTTGTGCTTGGGTGACTGACTTGTGGTGTAGATTTGAAGGTCATGGTAGTGGTGATTCTTCCCATGTTCACACAAAGAGTTTTGTACGGCTAACTCTAGAACTGTGGCATCCTGAGCTGAGAGCCCCCTTTATGTAGGAGAACTACTGGAGCCAAACTAATATTAACCAGTCTGTATAGATATGCTAAATGCCCCACTGTATTTGCCTTTGAAAGGCCTTTTTAAACTTTTCTCCCCTTTTTCTGTTTTCAAAAGGCACAGTACATTTAAGTAACAAATACAGTAATTAGAGTGAGCTATCCAGAGGCAGACTGCCCTGGACAGACTTGGGTTTTGCAGGGTCCTATGAAAGATCTGGCTTTATGTCCATTCATTTTTAATCTGAAAATGATACAGCTGGAAAATTAATACTGGACTCGGAGACTATTTGATTTGTGAGTAACTTGAGTCCAGCTTCCAAATAGGACAGGTTCTGCATGTATTCTGCCAGAAGCCTTTTTTACAGAAGTTGTGTGTGGCTTGGGGTGGGGGTGGGGGGGAGTCTTATCTTTCTGACTACGATTAGGGTGATTGGGGTGGAATTTGATACATTAACGTAGAAGAACATAGAAGAAGGATAGTAAGCAGAAAGTTGAGTAAGACCTACCAGAACTTCCCTGAAAACACATTTTCTACTCTTAACTGGCCTCTAAGTAAATCTGGATAGGAAGCCTGCAGGGCATATTTAATCTAGTCCTAGGGACTACTTTAAAAGGGAACTTTCTGGTGTCAACCCCTTGCCAGTCAGAGGTGCTTGATTTAACATTTTAACTGAAGTATATATTGCAGTCTATGAAAGAGAAGATTCTTCCTGAGATGCTATTGCTCTGCCAGGCCATCTGTAACTAGGTAGGAGAGAGAGATTTTTGAATCAGTCATCGAGGATGATCCTTCCAGTCCACGGTGGGACAGAACACAATTTTCTTTCCATGCCTTTTTATCCCATGTGAATTTTACTCCTGTGCTCTGGTAAATCTGACACAGGGGAGTCCACACCTATGTATCATTCGTGTTACTTGACCATAAGATCCACGCCAGGACAAAGTCTTGTCCACACTTCTCTCCCCTAGAACCTAGAACAGTGTTCTAGAACACAGTCACTGTGTTTGCTGAGTCAGCAGTCATTAGCATCCACTGTGTGCCCTGCACTGTGTTAAGTGTTGGAATGTGTGTTGAATTGAACATGAATTCTCTAGAGCGTTCAGGGTGTGGTTCTTCTAGATATAACAAGTAATTTACAGGTCTAACCCTTGCTCCTAAATGGGTTTGGAAGGTCAAAAATAGGAAAAAAAGAGGGAAATGGAAATGAGGTAAAGGAGAGAATAATCCAAAGGGGGAGTGGCATGGTCAGAAACTGTGCAAAATGAAGCTTAGTGTGTTAGGAGGTTTGTTTTTTTTTTCCTTTTTAATTAGAGCTATCCAAAAGCAGAATGACCTGCCTTGAAACTTCATGGGTTCCCTTTAAGCTGGAGGTCTTAAAGCAAAGGCAGCACGACTTCTAGGGCACATTGGTGAAAGAGATTCCTTCCCATCTTGGGATTCTTTGACTTGGTGAACTTAGTTAAGAGGCCAAATTAAGAGCCAGGTTCAGAGGGAGTTTGTAGAGTCCTAAAACTGCATCCCAATCTATATTGAAGGAAGGAAGTTTATGCCTTCCTAGTGTTTGAATGACATGTATAAAGTAGATCTTGCTCTGGGAAGGACGGATTATGCGCTATCTGCAGAAGGCCAGCCAAACAGATGACATACCAGCTACACAGATTTTTTCCCCCTGTGAAGTGTGTGTGTGCAAGTCAGTGTATGACTGAACTGTGGTAAAGGAAGGAGGGATTTGATTAAAGCAAATAATTCAAACACTTGGTGATGTGGTCAGAAGACTTGGATGTGCTAGCTCATTCAACAGGGTAACTTTATATGTCTGCATTTCAGCCCTGTCCCTATAAGGTTTACTGACCTGACTACTCCTATTTGGTTTTACATTTAATAATTCAGTTATTTAGCACCTACTGTATGTCAGTCACTGTGCTAAGTGACAGATCTTAACTTTATCTATTCCAACTCTTTCTCCCCTCCCTCCACTTTTCTGTGTGTAAATGGAGGAAAGGCTGTGAGGGAAACAAATGATGATTAGTATAAACACAGTCTGAAGTAAAAGTTCCCCTTTGCTTTCTCCCTTCCGGAAAAGAATTGGTGTGGAGGAAAGTAGAAGCTTCTCTAGAAGACAATGAAATCTTCCTTTTTGGGAGAGGCTGCATGTAGGGAGAGAGTGTGATAAGGATTGGGTTGGGAACCAAACCAAGACTTGCTGGGCCTGAACCTGAGTTGAGATCTGGCCTCAGATACTAGCTGAGAGACCCTGGGCAAGTCATTTCAACCTGTTTGCCTCAGTTTCCTCATCTGTAAAATGAGCTGGAGAAGGAAATGGCAAACCACTCCAGTATCTTTGCCAAGAAAACCTCAAATGGGGTCATGAAGAGTCAGATGCAATTGAAACGACTGAACAACAGCAGCAGCAAAGTACAGTTAAATACCATTGATTACTTAGTTTCTAGGAAATAATAGTGACCATATGTACTGGAGCCCATTCATTTTCTGGGTTTGAGAAGCTTTGGCGTTCCTTTATCTTATGAGATAGCAAAATGAAAGTGTGAGTAATGAATGTTTCAGGTCAGGCAGCTAAATCACACTGAGCAAAATGCAGATATCTCAGAAATTTGGGTTCTAGATTAATACTGGAAACTTTGCCTTTTAAACTACAGAAATGTTCTTAAAAAGGTAATTTTGGCTCAAGAACTACATACTTTCTACCTTTCAGCTTCTCTTGGTTCCTTCCTTAGAAAAAGCACCGAAACTTTGTTATTCTCTTAAAATATGTTCGGCTTCTTTAGTTTTGAGAAAAGAGATTATTTTTCCCTTTTAACACAAGGAAGCAATTTTTCTAAGTCATACTCATTCAGCTGTGGGCTTGTCTCTAACCAGTTTGACTGTAGGAGTATTTGGCCACAAAACATTGTACTATAATTGTTATCAGGATAGTAAAATCAAGTGATTTTTTTTTTGTTGTCAAAGTAATTATAATCTGGTCTTAAACCTTAACAAAATCTTGAATTGCATTTGAAGCTGTCTGGGTGAAGTCTTGAAACCAGATGATTTCCTTAGGATTGTGTAGGGAAGGCCCTTGGTGGAAAGTTGGAAATCCAATTTTGAAGCCTAGCCTATTTTCATTTCTGTCACTATAAATTTGAAGTGATCTATACTACTTTTTTCCTTTGGGCCCAGAGAACTTTGCAAATATGCTAACTGCTTTGATAAGGAGCAATTATTCTGATTTCATTTCATGGAAGAGGCTTAGGTCATATGTGGGTAAGATTTAGACCTGGAAAGGATTTTAGGGATCTTAGATAAAACTTTGTTCCAGAACTATGACTTCATCTGTGTGGGGAATTTATTATAAGGAAACTCCCTCTGCCAACACATATCAATAACTCCCCTGTAACTTATAGTCATAGAGAATTGTATTGTATGGGGTTAGTGAGAGTTTAAGTGACTCGCCCAGGGTCATCTAAGCCAATATATGTCAGAGGTTGGACTTGAACCCCATTCTTACCAGCTTTGAGACTAGCTCTTTATCCATTATACTACTCTTGCCTCTTTTTTAATAAAATATTTTTTCCCCAATTACATGTAAGAACAATTTTTAATATTCATTTTTTTTTAAATTTTGAGTTCCAAATTCTCTCCTCTCATCACCCTGAGATAGTAAGCAACTTGATATAGGTTATACATGTGTAATCCTACAAAACATATTTCTATATTAGTCACATTGTGGAAGAAAACCGACCAAAAATCCCCACAAAAAATAAAGTGAAAAATAGTATTCTTAGATGTACATTCTGACTCCATCTGCAATTCTCTGCTGGTGGATAACATTTTTCATCATGAGTCCTTTGGCCTTGTCTTGGATCTTTATATTGCTGAGAATATCTAAGTCATTCACAGTTTATTATATGTATAACGTTGCTGTTACTGTATATGTTTTCCTGGTTCTGCTTGCTTCACTTTGCGTCAGTTCATATAAGTCTTTGCAAGTTTTTTCTGAAATCATCCTGCTCATCTTTTCTTACCTGCTCTGCCTCTTACCAGCTATTCTAATTCCTTCATTTTATAGATGGGAAACAGGCCCATAAAGGTGAATTAGCTTTAGCTAGGTGGGATGTAGCAGATCTGAGATACAAACCCAGGTCCTCTGACTCAAAATCCATTGCTACCTCCTCTGAGTCACCAGTTTAATCAGCATATTCTGCATCTCCTTCTCTCCTGGGACTTGCTAATAGGAATTCACAGTGTTACTCCTTATGCTGATAAATACCAAGCTTCTCTGGCTGGATGGTCAGTGTCATAGTAAGTAAGTGTAATAGCCTCTCAAACGCCTTAGTCTGCTTGGCAGCCTCTTATGTTCCAAGTTCCTCCTTCATGTTGTGGTCATGTTGATGTATTTAGGCCCTGAGGATCAATCAACACCAATTGGTACTTGAAAAAAATGTCAAGAGCTTAAATCTACACCTGGTTTTTTTTTTTGTTGCTATTAAAAAAATACATATGCATACACATATATATAGAGCTATTTTTAGTTTTTACATTACCAACATTTCACTCCCCCAATCTCCTCCTTTCCCACTTCCAAAGAAACATTTCTTATAACAATTTTTTTTCTTAAAGAAAGAGGAAAAAAAAATCAGCAAAACCAGTCAGTACTCTGAAAATATATGCAGTGTTCAACATCTCTGTACCTCCCACCTCTGCAAAGAAGTTAGGGGGAAGAGAGTCTTCATATTTCTCCTTTGATCCCTGCTTGTTCTTTGCAGCATTGCAACATACACTTTTGATTTGCTGCACCTGATTTTGGCTCCATTCCTAATCCATACACTCAGGGCTGACATCATATTCAATTGGATGACAACAGTGTAATCAGTAACTTTTTCACTAGCTATACTGCTTTTGGACTTCTTTGGCCCTCTCCATCACATCTTTCTTTCCCCTGGAAGCTCATCTTTGGGAAATCTCATGCTTAGCACAGTGGCTAGCACATAGTAGGTGCTTAACAAATGCTTTTTGACTGACATATACTATACTCTATAATTCAGCTAGATTAGGCAGTGGATAGACTACTAGGCCTAGAGTTAGGAAAACCTAAGGTCAAATCCAACCTCAGACATTTACTAGCTGTGTGACCCCGATTGAGCAAGTCAGTTAAGTGCTGTCTGCCTCAGTTTCCTCATTTGTATAGTGGGGATAATAATAACATCTGTCTCTCAGGATGGTTGTGAGGATCGAATGAGAGAATATTTGTAAGTGCTTAAAGTGCTATAAAAAGCTAGCTATTATATTACTGTTAGAATTATTGTTATCCAAACATATCTGGCAGTATGGAAGGTATGTATACACACATGCAATTGTGGTCTTGTTGGCCTATGGAACTTTTCTTCCTTTTGGTAGATGAAGTTCCCTCTACCAATTCAGGTCTGTACTAGCTCTGCAATTTATAGCCTTTGAAAGTTTTGAGGTTAACTTGCCCAGCTAGTATGCCTCAGAGGTATTCCCTGAACCCAGGTTTTCCCTGATTCCAAGACCAGTTCTCTATCCACTATTCCATTCTGCCTCTCATCATATTCATATAAACATAATGTTTATGTATTTGTATATTTTAAAATCAGCTTTGTGGGTTCAAATTGAGTCATTGGAATTGAAGTTACTCTAGTAGTCATTGTTGGTTATTAAGAACCAAACATTGGAGCGGAGAAGGGTGGGAAAGCCTTCCAAATATTCATATTAAAATAAGATTCTGGTGAGGAGACCTCAGAATTACTGAAGTTTACCATTGAAAGGGGCCTCCTAAGCCATCTAATATAACCTGGTCCTGAAAAAAAATCCCTCCCACAGACACACAAGGAATGGTCATCCTAAATTTTTTCTCTCATCTCAGGTGAGAGAGACCCCACTAACAATACTACCCTCATCCATTTTTGGACTGCTCTTGTTATTCAAAGACTTTCCCCTGAAATTTGCCCTTTTTGCAGCTTCTATCCGTTTATTCCTAATTCTTCCCTTTGGGGCTAAGAAGTCTGTTGTCTATTTCCTTTTCTGACAGCACAGTTGAAGACAGCTATAGAGTCTTCGTTCCTTGGTTTCCTCCATCCTTCCCTAAGTTGTTTCTTTTCCAGCTCAAATATCCCCTGTTCTCCACACCAAACGCCACCAATCCTTAGATGATCATCCTGGTTTTGTTTTACCTTTGTTGTTCT
>CM053625.1:268805016-268820977 GCA_028646595.1 Phalanger gymnotis | reverse complement strand
TCTCAGGAGCCTTGTGATCGTACTGCTGTCATAAGGGGCCATCACTTGGGTCCTCCTTAGGGTCTGACCCCTAGGAAACCCTGTGATCCCCACAGATTAAGGGGGGCTACCGCTTGGTCTTTCTCTGGAAGTCCTGTGGTCTGTACAGCCTCCCCTAGGGGTTATCACAGGGTTCTTCTTCAGGACTTTGGCCCTGCCTAGGAAGTCCAGTGATCTCCAAAGCCATGTGTTCTCACAATTTGGGGAAGTCAGTGATCCCCAAAACCAAGTTTCTCACACTATCATCTCCCTTCCCTCCTCAGTCTTGTTCTTGAGTGAGAAGCAACAATCAGGAGAATCAGAGATGCCCTCTCTCTTTAAGATCAGTACTCTCCAGCCCTAATTTGGAATTTTGTGTCACCTGCTAGACACATACGCCCAGCTTATCTCAAGGGGAGTGTTACAAAATTCTATAGCAAAATTATTTCCATTCATTACTTATAGATCTATGACTGGCACAAAGCACATTAGATTTGACTCCTTCCAGAGTCATTTTGTCGTGCCATGAGACACTAGTTAGGCATACCCATAGTCTTCAAACTTTTTACCTTCTAACATCAGAAGCAGTTTCCCAATGTCAACATCTTGAGTCAAGCAAAAGAAGTTTGGAAAGTCACTCTTGTGAAGTTCAGAGAGCTGCTGCCAAGCAGGCATTAAACACTTCCATTGAAGATTGGGAAAAGAAGAAATGGCCAAGTTAGTTATGAAGAAGAACTTATGGACAGAAGTATTAAAGATAGAACAAGTTGGTTAGACTCATTTTCCAAAGAACAGTGGTTCTTACGTGGTTTTCTGTAGTATTAACCTTCATAATATAACAACAAAAAATTACATAGCACTGGAAAGTTTGCAAAAAAGTACTACATTAACATTATTGCATGACAATGCTTGTAGGAATTAGCCTAGAATAGTGCAATAGTCTTCAAGCTATTTTTAATTGTTACTTATTTTTGACATTCATTTTAAAAAAAAGCTGCATTTCAAGTCTTTTCCCTCTTACCTCTCTCTCACCTCCCCTGAATTGGAAGTCAAGCAATGTCTCAAATTCTTTCAAGTCAAGATCCTTTTATATTCTTAAAGATCTTTGAGGACCTCCTTCCACCCAAGAGCTTTTGTGTATATGGGTTATATCTGCTGATATTTACTATATCAGAAATCTTAGTATTATTATGAAAATTGCTTTCATGGACCCCCTTAAAGGATCCTTGGGACTCGCAGGACCACGCGATTTGAGAATTGCTGGAGGAGCAGATGGAGTTTTTGGACTTGGCATTAATTAGGAAAACCTGGTTTTGAATTCCGCATGTCTCTTACTTGTGTGATTTTGGGCAAGTTACTTAGGCCAGTTTCTCAGTCTGTAAAATGGGATATTAACATCTACCTTATAGGTTATTGGGACAGGTAAATGAGAAAATGTATAGGGAAGTCCATAAAATGGCAGCTATTGTTAGGATTGCTTCAGTTCTGACATAAACTAATCTATTTAATAAACATTAGGCATCTTAAGAATGTTGAATCCGAAGTGGTGTGATCTGTGATCTATCCCATGAATTCAGGGAGGCCTTCTCCCCTGCCCCCTAAATGTACTAGATTGATATGAGCCTACTAAGAGCTTGGGACTAGGAGCCAGGAAGCCTTTGTTTTACACCGGACTCAGCCTGTGTGGTTGCTGGACAAAGTCTCTTAATCTCTCTGAAACTTCCTTTCCCTACCTACAAAACTGATCATTCTATTTCACCTACTCACCTCATAGGGTTGTGAGGATCGATGAGGTAATGTGACTGGAAAGGCTACCTAGAGAAAGCCTAAAGAGCTAATCAAATGGAACATGTGGAGTCATTTTTGTGGAGGTGTCCCATCTTGTGCCCCAGTGAAACAGTCTGAAGGTCACAAAGGATGACCTTGTCTTCCTCTTCATATTTCTCATGATTCTAGAGCTTAACCTACTTGTATTCTTTTTTTGTGTGCGTTATAGTAGTTTGTTACCGTGTTTTCAGCTTCATTAGAGTAGGGTGTACTCTGTGTCTTTGTCTCCACAGGTTCTAATAGGATATCTGACACATAGTGGGGACTTAAAATTATCTGTTGTATTACATTGAATTAAGAAAACTGAACTATTCTTGTAGAATTCAGTTACACTCAACAAATACATGTAAAGTACCTACTCCATGCAGGATTCAAAGATTTAAAAAACAGTTGCTTCTCTCAAGGGACTTCTAATTTAGATGCAGACATGTCTAAATAATTATGTATGTGCCTGTGTGTGATTTTCCCCAACCCTGACCCACAACACCAGGGAAAATCATGACTGGGTGGTAGGATTGGGGGAAAGTCCTTAATGGGGACCACTTTTCTTCTGGGGTAGGGTAAAGGTGGATGGATGAGTGTGAGACTTGTGAATGTGAGACCCCTGGGGGTTCAACATTCATTCATTGCCCCAAGTGAGAATTCTCTCTCCAAGATTAATACTGCCCATACCACCATCATGCATAGTCAGAAGCTTCCTTGGTCTTTTTCATAAGAAAGTGGATGAACATTCCTCTCCAAAAGGCAGCTGTGATCAAGTAGAAAAAAAATGGATTTTGAGTTCGGGAGAAGCCTTGATTCTGGTGGACTCCTGATGCTCAGTTTCTTCACCTGTTAAATGTGGGCAGTAACAATTACATCACCAGCCTCATTTGGTAGTTGTGAGTGAAGTGCTTTGCTGATGTAAGTTACCTCTCCTAGGTTTATAATATAAGCCTTTAAAAATAGGGTAGTCATCTAATGATTTTAGGTATACTTGACCACCCCAGGGTTATTATAGGATCATAAGATTACCTGTCGAGAAAACCAAAAAGGACTTCAGAGACAATCTGGTCAAACCCTCTCATTTTTACCCATGAGGAAGCTTGATGGGATAATAAATCACCAGATTTCGAACCGATGCCCTGTGACTCGGGAGTCTAATTTAACTCCACTGTAGCATTCCTTCTGTGACAAGTTCAGTGTCACCTCAGTCCTAGTGCAGAGCTGCTCCAAAATCAGCCTCCACCCAGCTCTGTGGTTGCACTGTGGTTTCCTCCCTCTTCCCTCTTGAGGTCAACTTTCTTCACCCAGGTCAGAAAACAGTCAGATAGTGATTACTGATTTGCCCTCGAGTCATGCATCAGTCCTCCTGATAAAATACTGGTTCAGGGTTGGATTGAAGCAGCCTGGGTTGGTATTTAGTATATCACACCCTTAACAACTGCATTCCTCAGTCTTCCCTTCCACCTAGTCTACCCTTATGGCTGATAGAAAAGTTGAACAAAAAATCCTTGTACTGAAAAGTGGGCTTATAGGATGGATCACATGCTGCTCTCAGTACAAGCCAAGTGGGTGCCTGTCAAGGCATATATGCATCCTACTTTTAAACTTTCTTAAAGCTTTAAAAAATTAATTTTTTATGTGCAAAAAAAGCATAAGTAGAGTGTGGCACTGCTCTGTAAATGAATAATGTGAATGAATAATGCTTATCTACTGGCGTCAACATCATTAAGAGTCAGTCAGAGATTAGACTTGCTTTATGCTTTGTGTATTTAATTGTCTTCATTTGGGGCTTTTATCAAATCAAAGGGGTGTTTGAAACCTAACAATTAGCCTAGCAACAAAGGAGTAAAACATAAGCACAGTTTAAAGTGTTGCCAGATTCTGATGTGCTAATAGTTTCTAATAAAGACTGTGGTCATCAGTTAAATATGTTGTTGGAAAAAGATTGTGGTCCCATTTGCTTTTTATTGGTTTAGGTAAAGCTCTGTAGAGTTCTCTTTCTGGGGACAATAGCAGCAGCCATGTTTTAGCCTGTTTTAAAAAAAAAAATAAGCCCATTGCTGTATGCGGTTCAGATGTTTTAGGGACCTGATTTTTGAGCCATGTTATATCTAAAAACACGAATACTGTCACTTCTCTGCCTTAAAAAGCTTCAGTGGCTCCCTTTGCCTTCAGTATAAGACAGGAGAATCTCTGGTTGCCGTCTATAAAGCCTTTCCTAGACTGGCTCCAAACAATTTTGCCAGGCTGTGGTTGCACATTATGGCCCCTCTGGCATTCTGCTTTCCAGCCAAAATGGGCTCCTTGCTGTTCCTTGTACTGCAGACATTCCATATCCTGTCTCCATGCCTCCTTACCCCTTTACCTCTTGGAACCCCTCACTTCCTTCAAGACCCAGTTCAAATGCCTTTTCGTACAAGGAGACTGTCTAGCTTGCTGTCATGTTAGTATTGCCCCTGACCTCCCCCAAATCCCTTGTGTTTACTTATCTGTGTAAATATTATGTCCCTTACCCCCACCTCGGGCCCCTCAGTAGAATCTAGACTTCTTGAAGGCTGGAACTCTTTGACTTTTGTCTCCGAATCTCCAGAACCTGGCATCATATACAGGGTGTTCCTAAAGTCTAGACACATAGGCAATTGATGGCAATGTGGAGTTGCTGCATGAGTTCACGTGAATCTTTCAACCTTTGCATCACAAATGATGGAAATCATGTTTAAGATGTTATTTGTTAATATTCCAATTAAATAAAATGTTGTTGAAAATTTCATTCGTTTCGTTTCTTGAAAATATGCATTTTTGCCTATGTGTCTAAACTTTAGGAACACTCTGTATACTAGGTAGGTGCTGGTTGCACTGAGATGCTTGAAACTTCCTGCAGGTACTGGTATGTCTTGGTAAAAATAAGTTCTAGGTGTATATATAGTCCCATAACTAGCAAGGCAAGAAGGTTGATTTAAACCATTTCTTGGCCTCCCAAGCCCAACAGTACTGTCATACAGTCTCATGTATACGTATATACACATACATTACACGGGGCAGCATGACATGGCACGCACATCTACAAGCCTATAATCATGTTTCAGACCAGCGGTGCTCTACTGAGCATAGATATGTGTGTTTAGTAATCATAAATGGTCCCCATCTTGTACTCCCATGAAATGCCTGCAGTCAAACTTTTATAATGAGGCAGTACCCTTAATTAGATTCTGGAAACTGTTCAATTTCAGAGTATCAGGAACTCAGAAGCTTGTGCATGAACAGAGTCAGTACAGCTAAGATAAGAAAAGAAGCTGTTGATTGGGGGAGGAAAAGTATCTGCATCAGATGTTTTTGATATCCAAGTGTATCAAGCAGCATTATGCTAAGAAAATGAGTAAAATGTTGTTCATACCCTTTAATCAAGATCCTCTAGCTGTATACCCGAGGTGGGGAGAGAGAAAAGGGTGATGGGAGCAGTAGAAGACAAGTCAAGGTCTCAGATACACTAAAATATTCATAGCTGCATTCTTTTTCCTGTAATAGCAAAGAACTGGAAACAGAAACGCCCGTTGATTTATAATGGCTAAATTAATTGTAGTATGTGAATGGTGTGGAATATTAGCATACCATAAGAAAAAATGACTGATAAATACAGAAAAGCAGGGGAAAACTTACATGAAGTGATGGAGAGTGAAATAAGCAGAACAGAAGAGTCTGTAAACTATATAACTGGAAAGAACAAAAAAGAAACTGAATGCTGTGTAATTCTACTGACCAAAATTGGTCCTAGCCACAAGTTGAGAAAATGTGCCTCCTTCCATTATTTGCTAGATAGAAGTCAAGGGGATTCTGGTTATGGAACATTGACTCTACTGTCAGACTTTGTTGAGGTTTATTAGCTTTGCTAAAGTGTTTTTCCCTCAACCCTCCAAATTTGATTACAAGGGCTGGCTCTGTGGGTACAGGGGTGTGTGTGTGTGTGTGTGTGTGTGTGTGTGTGTGTGTGTGTAGTGTTTTCAAAAATAAAGTGACTGGGTGGTGGGTCTGTTCTTTCTCACTCCCACCATCCTATGTAATTATCCCTACTCTACATCTGCCCTGGCTGTGGTAAACTAAAAAATCAATGAACGTAAAGACGTAAAGGACTGCTATCCTCATCTTGGTCTTCACCTTGGCTTTATTATTCTCTGGAAATCCCCGGGGTTTCTTCTCTCCCCCCCCCGCCCCCGGTTTTTTTTTTTTATGGTATTCAACATTCAACTCAGAGTTCAGACTCCAATCCAAGAAATCAGGTGCTCCTGAATTCCGCCACTCACCTGATCTTGCTGGACTGACTCTTGAGCAAATGACTCGTTCTATTATTATCTTAGTTCCTTCAGTTATTAGAATGATGATGTAATGCAGACCACATGATAGACTAGAGGCACCCTGCAAATCAATGCATTCACTTTCCAGAAAACTCAATTCACTGCCAGTGATTGGAACTGCTAAGTGTTGCAAGCATTTCCTACTATTTAGATTGATGGGAGATCGGTGAACCTGGAAAAAAAGTAGTGGGCCATTCAGTACAAAAGTTAGGAGAGTGGAATAACAAATGAAAAAGCTTCTCTTCCTGAAGGGAAAAACACAGAGTGGATTTACTAGGCAGTTTAGTTGGTTCCATGTATTGTGGGACTTCAGAAGACCTAGGTTCAAATTTTGCCCTGGGCACTTAATAGTTATATGACCCTGGGCAAGTTCTTTCGCCTCTGTCAGCCTCAGTTTCTTCATCTGTAAAACAGGAGTGATGGTTGTCCAGATCAGATGAGATATGTGTAAAGTGCTTTGCAAACTTCAAAGCTCTGTTATGTGAGTGCTGGTTATTGCTAGTTCTCTGCCTCCTAATGCCACTGCCACCACCATTACTACTCTATACCCTAACTTCTCAGAAGTATTTCCTTCTTTGATGTTTTTTTCCTGGCCCTATGGATATCAGCAATTTGGTTTAGAGTCTAGGCAAGTTTAGTGAGTGACCTGGGAATTTCATTGCCTGTGACTTATTCTTTCTAAGGGATTTATTGAGAACCCTGCTATTAACTAATGATGGGGTATTGGTGTGCCAGAAGACAAACAAGGTGAATGGTGGTTGTTGAGAAATTTGGGATTTAGATTTTGTCTATTTCTTGTCAGGCTTTTTGTTCATTTTCCTAGTTGCATGCGTTTTGGTGGTTTTGGCAGTCAGTGTGGGAATGAGCCAACAACTCGGGGTCATTTTGGTTTAGACAGCGTTATGGGGTCATTTCACTCTATTACAGACTTCCAGCTTTGAGTTTTGGCAGGGCTGGGTTTGAGGGGCAGCTTTGTGAGAGTAGTAGTTCTTTGGTGTGGAAAAAATGTTCTTAAAACACTTTATTTGACGTTCTTGAATGAAAAGTATTGAGAAATATGAAACAGCAAATTCAGGTCAGTTTTGTCCTAGCCTGGTGTAATTACCAATCATCAGCTATGCAGAAGGAAACACTGGAGGTTTGAGGCAGTACCCGGGAGCAGAGTTGAGCCAAGACCCACATTTGAACTTGGGCCTTTCTGAAATTCTTCTCCTTCGCCCCCCCCCCAACCTTTTGTCCTTGAGTTCTAAACATTTTCAACTCTAAACACTTTCAGCTGTTTGTTTGCAGCCAGTCTTTATGTATTCCTTAATATCAAGTGGTCTTTTTGTCATGTCTCCCTTTGAATATGGTAGATAAATACACCCTGTTTCTGACTTAGGTGTGGCAATCAGGACAGAGACTGTTTCTCAAGCTACCTTTATCAGGTCCCAGTCTCAGTACCCCTTTTTAGCTTCCTCTTCAGCAGCTACCCAGAAGCCTAGGTTATCTTACTGAACCACTTTATTCTTTCCGGCTGGCTTAGCTAGCTGTACCTTGAAAGCACAATAATTTGGCACTTTCATTTTCGGTCAGATTATTCTAAGTTTGGCACCAGAAAAAAACAACTTGTTATTCTCTCCCTTCCCTTTGCCCTTTCACCTATGACCTTCTGCCTTCCCTTACTGCCCCACCTCCCCCATCCTCTGGACCATTCATTTTAGGGTAGACAATATGCTTCTCAGAGAACTCTGCATCATAAGACTGATCTGGAGCTGGGTTCTTAAACATGACAATGACTTCCTCTTGGAAAATTTCTTAACCTCTCAGTCTTGACTAATCCTGTAAAAATGGGAATACCTTTTTCATGGGGCCCTATCCATGACTGGAAGGTGGGTGGTAACATGTCAACCCTTAATGTTGGTACATTTTCCTCTTACCCAAGGAATTTTCCACTGAGTGCTGAATGAAAACCTAATTGAAACATACTTAGGAGTAGGTGGTGGTGTGGGTATGCATGTTCTACCCTGTTTTTCTTATAAATATTCAAGTTTTTTTTTAATGGGTTAGATTCTTCTATATTTAAAGTATCTGTTTAGAAAGATCTGCTCTTTCTGTTGCCTAAAAATGATTTCATTTGATTACCAGTATGTATTGGCTCCATTTGTCATATTGTTTATTCTATGAAAAAAAGTGCAAGCTGTATCGCCCCATTTGGAACTGATTTACAGGATATATACTATGAGAGCAGTAATCAGATTTAATACTATCTTTGCTTTTATGGGGGTTGGGAAGGTTCCTGACTTATTTTTTGTGTGTGTGTCAACAAATATTAGCATTTCTGTAAACGACAGAAAATAAGATAATACTTGAAACTAAAAATCTGTTGTGTACAGCATGATTAAAAAAAAAAAAAGAAATTCAACGCATTCGTTCCAAAGCTTTTCTATTTGTCTGCTTCTCTGTAGCTGTCTCCGAATTTCCTCCTAATATCTTCTGTGTATTTTCAAAATATTTTCTCCTAGTCCTTTCATACCTTTGCTTATAGAAAGGGTATGTGTCAGTCAGTGACTGTATGACTCCACTCCCCATCCCTGTGACTTAGAAGAACAAAATATTCTTCTTTCGCCACTCGTTCCTCTCTATGTGCTAACTCCCCTTGTTAGAATGGGAGCTTCTTGCTTACAGGGCTTTACTTTTTCTTGTTTTCTTATCCCTAGCGCTTAGTACCATGACTGTCATGTATTGAAGACCGAATAAATGTTTTATTCATTAATTCGTTGCTCAGGCCCAGAAAGCCCCAGAAATGTTACTAACGAATATAAGGTCCATCTCCCCAAGATGCTGCTTGAATCTGAGCTTGTAAAGAGACATTATGGCTTATTAGAAACAGCACTTTGATTAAGACTCAAGAAATCTTAGTTCTGTCTTCAGCTCTTCCACCACATGACTGCAACTTTGAGCAAGCGAAGTCACCCCACTGGGCCCTAGTTTCTACAGCTAGACGGCCAAGGACATTGAATAAGTAGATCTCTAAGAGCAACTAAAATTGCATGATTCTTTAACTCAAGATTTGTCTTTCTTAGTCCCTGGGTGGATCAGGAGCTTCATCTCTGACCTGGCATCTGGTCATTTTTGTCTCCTAGGTACAGATTAGTCTTTGTTTTGTGGTATAAATTAGACGTTAGTCCTACTTGGGACTTGAAAACAGCTCTGCTGCCATCCCTCTGTCACCAGCAATGTCACAAAGAATGACATCCAGGACAGAGGATTCCGTTCTCTATAGTAGCGCTAACATACTGACCTGAAAAGTGTCAAAAGGCTTCTTGTCTAAGTCTAAAAACCTGTTTGTGACAGTCTAGTCCAACTCCTAGACTAGGAGAGGGATAGGAAGAAAGTTCATTTGGTGGGATATGCTCTTCCTGCTTAATTCCCCTGCCTTATGCCTAATTAGTCCTTTAACAAATTCAGAGAGTTTAGACTGGGAGCAAGGGAGTGGAGAGGCAGGGTTACAGCAAGGTGCATGTGCAAGGAAGAGGTCATGTGGTTCTAAAGTCTTATTAGTGAGTTCAGTAAAGCCCTGACTATTGACCTTTAATGGGAGTCTTACATTGAGTGAGTATGTAGAAACAGGTTTTAGCCAAAGGATTAAAGACTAAAATGACTCTATTGTTTTTGGGATCACATGGGAAAGTGTAATATGACAGACACATCCTATAAATTGAAAAGTAAGTAGCCTAGCATGGTTAATCATATTTACTTTGGAATTGAGTTTTAAACAAAATATTCTCCTGTACCGAGTGTGAATGGATCTCCTTCCTCCTTCCTTCTCTTAAAAGAACTGCTTTCTGGTGTTTCCTGTAGTTAATAACATCCCAGTATGGCCTTCCTTAGGTAAATAATTAACAGAACACATTTTCTCATCTGTACTATAATACTGTATGAGAGGGAGACAGACAGACAAGAACCAGTTACAAAAATAGCAAAAATGTCACTATAGCAAGCTTTTCAGCAAAATTTAAGGATTTTTGATTCAGTTTGGCAAATCAGTTAGTTTTGCATACCCGTTACCACTTAAGTGCTTCCTGTGTAAAAAAGCATATGTCTATTCCCAGTACTGAGAAAACAGTTAAAACACACTGCACTGATCAAGCGACAGTTTCCTTTAGAAAGGACAAGCCTGATCCTCACTCTTCTCTTTCCCCCCAGTTTTCCATCACTATCAGTCACAAATCCCTTTGCTGCAGAATCTTAATCAACAGATAATCTTTTAATTCCTCTGCCACTTAACTACTTTTGTGCTCTTGGACAAATCACTTGAAAACTATCTAGGCTTCAGTTTTGCTACCTGTAGAAAAATGAGGTTGTATTAGAGCCCTTCTAGTATGATCATTCACTCAATAAACTCTAAACTCTATAAACTTGTAAAACACAGTCCCTTTTCTTCAGAAGCACATTCCAAATGGAATGATGATGATAATTAGTATTTTTTAGAAATGCTTTAAAGTTTGCAGTGCTTTTTACAAATATTACCTTATTTGATCCTCACAACTACCCTGGGAATTAGGTGCTGTTATTATCCCCATTTAACAGATGGGGGATACTGAGACAAATAGAGTTGTTTTTTTTAAGTGACTTGCTCAGAATCACACTACTAGTATGTTTCTGAGGCTGAATTTGAATTCGGATTTTCTTAACTCTAGGTCCAGTACATGCTACCCACTTTTCTTGCTGCCTCTTAACTGACAAACATGAAATAATAGAAAAATTGCTAAACTGTGATACTGACCACTCTGGCCGGTAGTAAGTTGTCCTGTCCAGACATCTTTTTCTAGGAAGAATTCATGAAGGATCTGGGCCTTGAAGAATAGAGAAGATTTGAGTAGGTGGAAGAGATGGAGAAGGCTGTGGGGTGAGAGGCAAGGGGAAACTGAGGAAGAGCTCAAGGTGTGTTTATGTTGGAGAATAGTGAGACACAAAAGGTTGGATTTAGATAAGTAGGCTGATGCCAGAGAGGACCTTGAAAACGCTGCAGAGTTGGGACTTGATAAAAACAGAGTATTATTCCCGAATAAGACAATAGACTTTTTGCTGGATCCCAGTTTCCTCTTCCCAAGGATGACCACATCCACCACAAGGAACTCCCAAAGTTCTTTTGACCCTATGACTGTAGTTGTTGATCTAAGATATCTAAATATGAAAAGTTCACTAACAGTAAATATAGGATACTATGTGATTGATCACCAAATGAATGTTCAGAGCTATAGAATAGGGTTCAGAGCTTTCTTCTGTTTGTCGTTAATCCCTTTCGAATCCTTTAGTATCGACTGAAACCTTATAAGTATGAATTTTCTGAAAGAATAAAAAAATTTGAGACCCAAAAGGAGAAACTAGTTGTATCTCATATGGAAAAGCTATTGAAGTAAAAAGACTCTGTTTTCTTTGGGAACTATGGCTGGGCTTGAGTTACCACCATCTCGTGAGTCTTCAGAATCATTCTGAGTAGGCTGATAAACCACAACACAGGGCATTTATCTGAGATTCTTTGTTATTTTCCACCTATCGGCCCAGGGCTCTTTTGATTTTTTTTTTTCCTGGGCTCACCTTGTAACCTAAACTGCCCTAAACCTAAGGCAAATAGAAGAACAAACAGGTTCTTGTTACTATCACTTCCTCTTCACACTAATTAGCCAAATGCTTCAGGTCTCATTAAACGGTGTTAATCTAAGCATCCATCTATCTTGAGCATCTGCCTGAAGGTGAAAAGAGGAAACCCAAGTTAAAGCCTCTCATTGACACCCAGATTAGTTCAACAGAGGTACCACTTAAAACATGTCTTCATTATTAGACTCTTCTAAATCTTCACCTCCTTGATGTCCTCTACCTGCCACCACCTGGGCCTCCCCTCCTCTTTTGCTCCCCTTTGAGCCTGCCTGGGCAGCTCAGAACCCATCCAATCTTCTTTGACTGACTTCTAGGGCATGGATGAGGTAGGAGCCACCAGCTTGGTTCATTCTTGGTTCATTCTAGTGAGATGGAAGACCACCAGGCTTTTACTACCCGCCTTGTCTCTACACTCTGGTACTACGCCCTTGGTACTCACCTAGTGATGTCACCTAAGGACTCCTAAGCCTTTCAGTGCACCTTTAAGACTTCATAGTCTTCCTTGATCTTCCCATTGCCTTGCTATTAAATTTTTTTTCTGCCCCAATTAAAGTCTGAGTTCCTTGAGATGAGGAACCATCTCAATTCTTCCACTTACATTTTATATAGTTAGCACAGTGCTGGGCACATAGGTAATAAATGCTTTTTCGTTCATTTAATTTGTTATTTCATACTAATAAAAAATGAAGCTTCAGGCAGAAGCAAAAAATATCAACTGAAGTTTCTATTCTTTTCAGCTATAAGCAGCTTCCCTACTTTGTACTTGTGAAGCTGATAAAAGATAGCTATGCAAAAAAGGCTGCAAATCCTCTGGCTTTTTCTAGGAGGTGAGTATGGCACAGTGGGAAAAGTACTGGCCCTGGAATAGAAGAACTTGGGTTCACATCTGGCTTCTCACCCTTAGAAGTTCCTATTTAACCTTGGATAAGTCTCCCTCCCTGGGCTGCAGTTTATTCATCTATAAAATGAAGATATTGGACTGGATGATTTCTGAGGTCTCTTCTAGCTCAGGATTGGGGAACAGATGGAGTTTTTAGACTTTTTTAGACTTTTTATAAATCTTAAATATTTGGAAAATTGTTAGTCATAGGTCTTCCACCAGGAGGGGCAAAGAGCTACAAGAAACCATTTGGTCCAGCCCCTCTCTCCATCCCTCAGTTTACCTGCATGTTAAAGGTGATTAATAGCATTTTCCTCTCTTTACCCCACTGTCAGTATAGTGATGGCTGCAACCGTAGGTAGGTCTCTCGAAGGATGATGTGTTGCGGCACTTAAGAGTCGGGAAGACCAGAGTTTGAAACCTACCCCATACGCTAGCTGTGTGACCCTGGATGAGTTCACTTACTTAATCTCTCTCAGCCTCAGTGTCTGTGTCTATAAAATGAGAATGATACTAAAACCTATCTCACAGGACGACTGAGAAGATCACGTGAAGTAACAGATATAAAATACTCTGTAAAACCATAGTGCACTCTAAAAATACTGGTGATCGTAATTCTTGTAAGTTTTAGTCATACATATCTATATTTATATATACCTCAACTCTTAAAACTTATAGAAGGTCTTTGAGAATTGGTAGGGTGGAGGGAGCCCCATGAGAATTCATCCTATTACAGCCAATCTAATAATGAGTTTTGTTTTCTTCTCAGTCACTCACCAGAGTTGTATTTGACACCTTTCCAGTGTCTAGGCCAACCAGAGTATGTGCCCCGATGGCATAAAACTTTAGATATTTTGAAAGGTTTCAGCGTCACAAAAGCTCTTCAAAATAAAAGCATAATTAGTTCAAGATGGCAAGTATATTAATACACTCATTAAAGAGACTATTTGATATTTGACCCTTTAGAGTACTACTAGGTGACACAGTGGATAGGATGCTGGGTCTAGAGTCAGGAAGACCTGAGTTCAGATACTTCCTAGCCGTGTGACCTTGAGCAAATCATTTAACCTCTGTCTGCCCCAGTCTTCTCATCTGAAAAATGGGGATAATAATGGCATCATCCCCCCCCCCCGGGATAATGCAAGATAATATTGTAAAGTGCTTTTGCAGACCTTAAAGCTCAGTATTATCGTTTCCTTCCACTTGGTGGATGGATAGATTGCCACTGTTTCACCAAGATCAGACCTTATTATAGCACTTATTATGTGATGATTATAAGCTCATGTCCCCACTGGATGTAGACAAACTTCTGTTCTCTAAGGGAACTGAGAAATTAAATGTTATGTTTTGTTTTTGAAGCCCAAGGACTAAGGCTACATCTCAGCAGAACCTTTATTTATAGAATTGGAGGTTGAGAAATCTACCAACACCGAACAAATCTATCTGCCTCTTCCTCTCTCACCCTCTGACTTAAGATGGTCATGTTTGCAGCAATTATTGAAGAGAAATAGTCAGGTTCTTTATTAAACAGGAAAATGCCCATAAACTCACAAATCGTCTCCCTTACCAATGGGATGACCAGGCGGTATCTAAATAGCCAGCAATAATCCCCAGTGGCTGTAAGGTTAGTTTCTTTTCCTTCCATCTCCAGTCCCATCTCTTGTCGAATATGGTTTCTGCATCATTTGGAATACCTGCCTCTTATGGGGTGGGGCCAGGCTTATTAGATTAGAGCAGTTGCACAAATACAAGATTAGAAAAATGTTTGAGATGAGCTAGGTATGGAGAAGCCAAGAGATTTGTTTGGAATAATGAATGTGAGAAGACCCAGATGGATGAAGAATAGGAATATCTGGACTTGGGTCTGGGACCCAGCTGAATTCTGTCTCGGGTTAATTTGGAATGGAACATACAGATGAAACAGCACTTCGTTTTTGAAGCTTGAGGTTCAGATATCACTTCCCCCAGTAGTGTCTTCATCTTTATTTTTTTCTAACTAAAGAAAAATACTGTTACTTAAACCAATAAAGTTTCAGTGTGACCTAGATAATTTAATCCAAGCTGCTAAAGATATTAAAATAGTTGAGCACATTGTAAACTGTAAAAAGCCTACCTAAAGGTTGTAATGTAGCCCCTTTAAGTTTTTTTTTTTAATTTTGATTTTTCATTCCTTCGCCTCTCATTCAGTTTGTTAAACTCATAGTTTTATTGATATGAGACACATGGTCACCATAGTTGAATCATAGATGTGTGTGTTCATGGAGGGGGAGAGGGAAGGGGGGAATGGTATTTTAATTTGAAACCATCTTTTTCCAGAATTTATTCCTATTCAACATAAGGCAGAAAAAATGTTAGCTTGTAGTACACCATAACTTTTTGCTACTTGGCTTCAAAAGAAATCTTATACAATAGTTTATCATATGGGTGAGGTTTAGTAAAACCACAGAGGAAGTTAGGAGAATTATATTTTTAACAGTTTATACCAAACTTTTACTTTTTAACTTTAAGGCATCTTAAAAGTAAATGCTAGCTGTTTGAGGATAAGCTATAGAATTGTAATTGGGAGTTAAAATGATTTAATCCTCTGAGGGCAGGGAAATGAATTTTACCCAGTATTGTGTAATTCTTTCCATCCTTCAGGCTCTTCTGGGCTTTGCACACAGTGGGCCTTCAGCAAATATTTGAGGACCATTAAAAGATGAATAAAAGTAATCTTTCGGGGGCAGAGCCAAGATGGCAGCTGGAAAGTAGGGACTAGCCTGAGCTCCCCGCCAAGTCCCTCCAAAAACCTATAAAAAATGGCTTTGAACCAATTCTAGAACTGCAGAACCCACAGAGTAGCAGAGGGAAGCAGGGCTCTAGCCCAGGACAGCCTGGTAGTCTCTGGGTAAGGTCTGTCCTGCACTGAGCTGGGAGCAGAGGGGAGTAGAGCTGAGGGGAGCAGAGCCCAGCGTGGGTGGAGCGGACCAACGAGACCAGTAGCCGGGCACAGCGTGCCCTAGCGCCCTGAATCAGTAAGCTGCAGCAGTAACCAGACTTCTCAACCCACAAACACCAAAGACAACAGAGAAGGTTAGTGGGAAAAGCACCTGGGGACAGGAAGTTTGTGGTTTGGCCACCGCCCCTGGGGCAGCTGAGGTGGGACAGCTTTAGAACTACAGCTGCTGTTGCTTCTGGTCCCAGGCCCACCTGGTGGGAGGAATTAAGTGGCAGATCAGAGCAGGAGTGAAGAGCCTGCTGAAGATCTAAGCCCAGTCCA
>CM053625.1:268708853-268804516 GCA_028646595.1 Phalanger gymnotis | reverse complement strand
CATCATCATCATCATCGTTAATCTGAAGAATGACTGAAGGAGTACACTAGACTTGTCAGGGAAGGGGCTACTTCCAGCCTTGTAGCTGACTGTTATTTATATCGAGTCATTTATGCTCCCAAGCTTAGGCTCAGTCATTTGAAAATGAGGGAATATCGAACAACATGATCTGTGTCAATACACAGGGACAATTCCCTTCCAGTACTGAGATTCTAATGGTTCTCATACAGACATCATTATAATAAAATCTTTGTAATACAGACATTCCCCCCCCCCTTGAGTTATTTTAATGTTGGCTTTTTACATTCATTGAATCAAACAAAGGAGAGCAATTTCTGTAAATTCTATTAAATGTTTCAGCAGAAATGGTATATAGCCATCCAGGAAGCCTCTGACCTACAAACACTAGCTAACAAAAGGTCTTTATAAATATGAACAACTATGTGCCTGTCAAAAATCTCACCTCCCCATTGCTCCTTGATCCCATTTCTTACTATTGCTGCCCAGTTCCATGGCTTCTTAACCTTTTGCATCCCCAGCTGATGGAGCCACCCAAGCCTTGAAGCCTCTGCCCCCTAGAAAGATGTAGTGACTCACTTGTCTGCTCTCTCCTTCCCTACAAATACTACCCAGTTCATTGAAGCCCTACCAAACACAAGTCCCTAAACCACCTCCCTCTCCATTGCTAAAGCTTCTCACTAGAGTCCCCTACCTCTTTTTTACCCTGCAGGAACAGAAGATGAGACTCAACTGGGAAGGTGTCTTCCCCAGATTCGGAGAACTAGAGCATCATTGTCATTGTATAAGATTCCATGGTGACAGCCTCTAGCTATCATTTATAATGTTTCAGTCATACCACGAGTTCTAAGTTACAAACTCAGTGCCTTAGAAACTTTTAAAATGCTATTTGTTATGTAACTGGATATTGTCAATATTGCTTTTTGCTCTTGTAGAATTGAATGTAGGCAGTTCTGCTGAAATTTAGAAATAACATTATTGCACGAACTGAGATACCTAAAACACTTGACTTTGTGAAATAAGTAAATGCAATATTGCCACTTTGAAGAAACTGCTTTAGGTCACAAATCTCCCTGAGTCTGGTTTTTTTTTTTTTTGGTTTGGACCTGTTATTTGCTCAGACTACACTGAACTCCGTGATGACCAATAAAGACTGGCAGCTGGGCTAGGGAACTCAGATAATACATATCCCTTTTGCTGGATGTCTGATTAATTAAGTTCATCTCAGGTTTAGGTAGTTTGTAGTGGTGTGCTAGGTGTTTTGTTTTTTGGGGTTGTTTTTTTTTTGAAGGGGTTTTCTGTACTAAAGATTTTAAATAGGTGGCCTTTTCGAGAGAAGGGGTCGGTGTCAATCTGTGATATCATGGGTGCAGGGAAACTACACCAGAGAAGAAACCTTCCTCTACCTTTGGAGGTCGGTAGGTCAATAACTATTCTGCAACTTCTGTAATCTTAGATTTGCCAGGGGGCAGTGAGAGATTAAGTAACTTGCCCCAGGTTCCTACAGCCAAGAACCAGTCTTCCAGACTTTGAAACCAGCTTTCTTGTTAACTCTACCACAGTATCTCATAATTTGTCATTTATGTTCATTATTATATGTGGCAGCCTGTGGCGGGGCTCTTGAGATCTTTAATAACAAATACATTAATGTCAAGAGAAAATAGTACAATTCCCAAACTTCGTCAGTTTTTAGATGACCAATTTTTCCCAAAGCTCCTACCACCCAAATGTTTCTCAGTGCTGGATGTCCTAATTAATTGAAGATCTTAGTTATAGAATAAAAAGTATAAAACTGAAAAGAACTTAAAGTGATGAAACCCACTGGTATCTGATTATGCCCCCATTGGACAGCTTTAGTTTTCTGGCAGTGGATAGATTGTTGGACTTGGAATCAAGAAGATTTAAGTATGACTCTTGCTTTAGCCATTTAATAGTTATATTATCCTATCTTTTATCTGCCCCAGCCTTCTTTTCTTCCTTTGTAAATTGCTGGTAATTATAGCACCTACCTCATAGGGTTATTGTGTGAGGATCAGATAGCACAATGAGTAAAGTGCTTTCCAAATTTTAAAGCACATACAAATGTTAGTTACTATTATTGTACCTTTAAGGGGAGGTGAGAACCAGGAGAGAGCAGTGTCATGAAAGTGATAGTAATGCCAAAGACTGCAGAGAGATAAAGAAGAATGAAAATTGGGGAAAGTTGGCAATTAAGAGATCATTCAAAATGTCTTTCAAAGGAGCCTAGAGTGACTGCTGGAAGGAAATTTAGAGATCCTCTAATCTAGGCTTCATTTTATAGATGAGGGCGTTGAGGACTGCCCCAAAAGTCATACAGCTCGTAAACCCACGGCTCTTTCTTAGTGTTGACCAGTTTGCTGAGCATTTCCTTCATGAGCCTGCCACCAAGCTAGGTGGTTGGCGGCATAGTGTTTGTTGCCCATAAGAAACTCGCAGTTTAGTTGGTCAGAAATTACTGACCCATAAAGCAGCAGTAGAATGAAAAGAGCTCAACTTAGTGGTAAACTATGAGACACTCTCAAAGTGCGGCAGGAGTTTAGAGGACAAGGAAGGCAGAGGGACTGAGTGATCAAGGGAAGCTAATGGGGGATATGGGATTTGAGCTAGGTTTTAAATGTTTGTTTGGTTTTTGAGTAGGCAGAGAGCATTCTAGGAGGTGGGGGAAGGGAATAAGAGGAATGTAATCCCAGAGGTGGGAATGAACATGGCATGTTTGTGGTACAATGAGGCCTGTGTGGGGAGAGAGAGAGAGAGAGAGAGAGAGAGAGAGAGAGAGAGAGAGAGAGAGAGAGAATGAATAAACTATGGGAAATAAGGCTGAATAAATTGTATAAAGCCCAATTGTAGAAGGCCTTTAAAGCCAGGCATAGGAATTAGTTTTAGTAACAATTTTTTTTATTAGTCATTTCCCCAATATCCCCCATTAAATCCTCTCTTGTAACGAAGACAGTTAAGCAAAACCCAACCAATAGAGCAACAACATAGATTCACATACACACTGTTTAACATTTACAACTCTTCACAACCTAGTCCCTTCCTAATCTGCCCTGTCCTCTGTGATTCATATTCATATTCCCAACAAGAAGCTCCTGCTCTTACTTCTTCCTTCTGCCTCCTGACTTGCCTGGCTTCATTCAAGATCTAGCTCAAATCCCACCTTCTGAAGGAGGCCTTTCTGACTTGTCCCTCTCCCAGGTTCTCCCTCTGAGATGAGATTACCTTATCTTCTGTGTTCATAGTTTTTTTTTTTTTTTTTATGTTGTCTCCTCCATTAGAATGTGAGCTCCTTGAGAGCAGGGCCTGTATTTTTGCTTATCTTTATATTCCTCACATGTAGTAGTGTACCTAGCATTATGTAAGCACTTAAAATGAATGTTTGTTGACTGATTGGCTGATGTACACCATCTTTCATACCCGTGGTCTCCTCCCTCTACTGATAGGCATGGGATTTGCTTTTTTTCATTTGTTCTTTGGAATCAAGATTGGTTATTGCAATTAACCTGAGTTTTATTGTTGCCGTTCAGTCATTTCAGTTGTGTTGATTCTTTGTGACCCCATTTAGGGTTTTCTTGGCAAAAATATTGGCATAGTTTGCCATTTCCTTCTCCATCTCATTTTACAGATGAGGAAATTGAGTTTTGCAGTATTTTAATATAATTTTCATCTACATTATTGTAATAATTGTGTATAATGCTTCCTTGAACCTACTGGTTTGGTCTTTATCAGTTCATATAATTCTTCCCATGTTTCTCCTATTGTTAGGAGATATACTCATTGAAAAAAAATTCTTTTGAGAGCTGCCTCTGGCTCTTTAGCTGATTAAGCTTTGAGGGGGAGAGGGAGGAGAGATGTAAATAATTAGAGTTAAGATGAACTCTTTTTCCTCCCCCCTCACAATCTTGAAAGTTTTCTTCTTTTGATTTTGTGTCCTATACTCCTTTCCCATTTTAGACAGACTTTAGAAAATGTCAATTCAGACTTTAGAAAATGTAAATTCAGTAGATCATCAACTTCCTGTAAAGTTTATAACTTTTCAAAAAGCTTTTAAGGGTGTTAATCATGTCTCTGAAAAAGCACTGGAGAGATAGCGGGAAGGGAAGTATTTGAGAACAGTTGTGTACTTTTTTTTACCCCAAACCCTGATATAGAAGTCCTTTTATAAAAGATATTAATTTATGTAACTACAGGTTTTTTTTTAATTCACTAAAGTGATATACTAGTGCACATTAAGACCTAGTTACTATTATTTTTTATTTTACAAGGTTGTGGATATTTTTATTCCTTTTCCTAGTTTTAAGACCGATCGATATATTTTGTTTGGACACAAAGCACTTCCCAATAAACTGCATTTGCCCATTGCCCTGTAAAGCATATCCCCCTCAAAGCAATTAAATAAGATTTCCTAATAGCCTGATTAAGTCACTGTTAATTTTAAATACAGAGTATTTCAAAAGTCTTGGCGCACTTTTCAGCCATTTAAGCTTCAAAGTGCACTAAGACTTTTGGGATGCCCTGTTATTACCTATCATGGGTGGGGAACCTTCAGCCTCCAGGCCACACGTGGCCCTCTAGGTCCTCAAGTGTGTCTCAAAGGGCCACATGTAGCCTGGAGGCCACAGGTTCTCCAACCCTGAGCCCTAGACCCAGATGAATTGATATTTTAAACATATTCCTGTTTAGTGCTAGTATAAAAATTGCTTTTATTGTAGGATTATCAAACCCTTCTCTGACCCTTTGGATGACATTTTTTATTCTCTATTCTTGTGTGGATATAGCCCAAGCCAACAAAGGGAAGAATGCGCATCCATTGTCTGGAGAATGTGGATAAAGCCCTTCAGTTCCTGAAAGAGCAGAGAGTACATCTTGAAAACATGGGTTCCCATGACATTGTGGATGGGAATCATCGACTGACTCTTGGTCTCATCTGGACCATCATTTTGCGGTTCCAGGTAAAGAATGTGACATTAGGATATTTTGGCATGTTGATTATTTGTTGTAAAGTCCTCTTGAACACTGTCAGAGTATTAGTTTCATTTGCAAAGTTTAGTTTCCAAATTACAAGGTTGTGAGAATATGATGTTATTTCCTGGGACAGTGGCAGCATCGTAGAGCACAGGCAGTCCTTCGGGCATACAGTGGCTATAGAATCTCTTTGCAGGTTCTCTTTTGTTAGCTCCTTGCCAGTTTTCTGCCCTGCCAAAAGTGCCTGTCCTACAACTTACCAACTCAACCTGTCACTCTTAGGACACAGCTTTTAGATATCCGTGCTGTTGTGGCTGGTAATGGCTGATGATGTCTTGCCCTTCTGATAGGATCGTGCAGAAAACTTGAAGATTTATAGACATTTTAATTATTTTTGAAAGAGAGAGCACAAGCTTTGCTTTCTCCTTCCTTATCTCCCCTTAGGCTAGGACTATAATCAGCAATAAAATACAAGCCCTTAGGGTCACTGCCTGTGCTTGGTAGAGATTGCAGTGATTTGGTAGAAGCCCACAGCATTTAAGCCGCTCAGATTCATTCTTAGTGCTGTAAAGCCAGAAGGCGTGTTAGAGGTCATCTAGTCCTACCTCTTCCTTTCACATACAGGGAACCTGAGAACGAGAGAGGTTAAATAGCACGCTACTGTTGAAAGCTTTCTAATTCTTACGCTCGAGGTCATTACGCTGTGCCGTGTTGCCTCAGTCAGTGGCAGAGAGTGCCTCAGGCCAACGGCAGTTCTGGACAGGAGACACTGTGGTTATAGTTTCTCTTGACAGAAGCTGTTTGTGAAGTGAATACCTGCCACATTTTCCCCAGTCTCTCATTTCATTGAGGAAAGTAACTGGTTTGTTCACGTTCAACATGACTCTGGTAGCCTTCTTTTAAATTACGTAATGCACTGCTGACCTCCATTTCATTATGTCAGTGACATTGGCCCTGACCTCTAGGGGCTTATCATTTCGGTACTTCCCAGACTTAATGGGACATTCCCCAACAACAGTCTCTTTGGAGGCTGGAGAAAAAAGAAAGGGTAGTCATTAAGGGGACACTAGCCTCCCTTTGCATCCCATAGGAAAAAGAAACATAAAATATCTTCCCTTTGGTCCATGAGGGAGGAGAAAGAGAAACAAAAATAAACAGTTTAGGCACCCATCAAGACCTTTTAAAACATGACTGTATATGGGGTAGAGAGAGATTAGGATCCAGCCTTTGTCACTTGGAAGATTCATTTTGCACGTTAACCTTCTCGGTTACCTCAGCTTCCAGGGAAGAAGTCATTTAATTAGCTATTTTGACTGTTAAGCAATGGGACTCATTTCACAAGCCATTCTCATTACCATATAGCTATACCACCTACTTTACCAGTGTCTTGTATTCTTTTCTGTTGAAGTTGTTTGTTCATTATTCATATGTGGATTTGTGAGTCACAATTTCTGTCCATCTCAGGTTAATAATAGTACTTAACTCCCAGGGTTGTTTTGATTATCAAATATATGTAAAGTGCTTAGCACAGTGCCTGGTATATGGTAGATGCTTAATAGATGCTTGTTTTTTTCCTTACAATGGAAAAGGTTAAGGGTTATTGAGTTTGGTAAAAAGTTTTTATTAATATGTGAAATTGTTAGTGATTTCATTATGATAGTACTAATACATTATTAAATTATCAAGAGATTTCAAGCTGAGTGGCACTCCCTTTTTCTTTGTTTCTTTCCATGCTTCCCTTCCCCTCCCATTTGGTTCTCTGAAGTGGTTATCCTAAATTTCTCCTGTTGTCTTCCTTTTCCTCAGACGTTTCTTTATGCTCCCTTTTTGTCTTGTGCTCTTGGGCCCTGTCTTCTTGCCAGATGATGGTGGTCTCTCAGGTCCTCCTCTTCTCTCTGCTTTGCTGTACTCCATTCCTTTGTGTCCAATGTGGCCTGTTTAGTGAACATTACTAGGATGATTAGTGAGGTTTACTTTGCAGCCCACAAGTCTCACTGAACATGACAGGTGGGAGACAGTTACCTGAGAAGGTGAGTGGTGTGAGCCTGGCAATTACTTTCTCTGTAGATCTTTTTCAGAGGAGAAAATGAATGCCATGTTCATAGAGTTTCTGTCCAGAGCAATTTAAGAAACCTGTAGCTCCTTGGGACAGGTTTTTTTTTTTTAAATTTCAGCCTACTCAAAAGTTGAAGGCAATTTGCAGTTTAGAGCATCTCAGCAGAAGTCCTGGTGTTTGCCCCAGGTTCCTTTCTTTTTTCTGTTATATTTTGTCTAATAGTCTCTTATCTCTAATAAACTTAATCTCTAAATAATGTCTTATCTCCAACTTTGTGGTGCACCTTCATTTTTCTTTGATTTGAGTTGAAGGAGGGCAACCCAGGGATCAATAAAATAGCAGCTGTCTTTATTTTGGATGAGCAAATGAGCTATGAGTCATGAAAAACAGATAAATCTTCACAAAGATTTTAAAAAGCCAACAGGTGGTCTTGCGTGTAATTTCAGACTGCCACTTTTGGTTATTCTGAACCAAACTTTTTAATGCAAATATTCTTTCTTGATTTTCTTTCTTTACTTGAGGTAATGATTTTGCAAGCTCAGACTGGCATCTTCACAACACCATTAAAATGATATTTGTTAATTCTAATCTCAGGAAGGGCAGTGTGGGAAGGAAATGATCTTTCATCTTAGCTAGGTTTTAACCATTTACAGGTTTAAAATTAAACCCCAGTGATCTTGCCGTATTGGTTTAGAAGCAGGCTGTGCTTTCCCCAAGAAAATCTGGTTTATCTAAAACAGCTAATTTTTTTTTATATAAACCTGTGCATTTTTTTGCCTATCAAACATGTCATTTGGAGGGAGGAAGGGGGGAGACGACGGCCTATATTTGGATCCGTGTAGTGTCTCTCCACCCCACCCCAGCTTTCATATAAAGAATCCTCAGGAATTTTTAGTGATGGTTTTGTTGTGATTGGAAATGTGTAGGAGGTGAGGGATGACAGAAACCAGGGCTGCTCGGGATTACTTAGAATCATAAAATTTTATGGGTGGAAGTGACCTTAGCATCTTCTTCAACAACCTAGGTTTACAAATGAGGAGAGCAGTACCCAGGGAGGTACTAAAGAGTTCATAGTGGTTAGAGTGGTTGACCTGGATTCTAATTCTGATTCAGATGCTTTCTAGCTATGACCCTGAGCAAAGCTCTCGCCCTCAGTTTACTCATCCATAAAATGAGAATAACACCTACTTCATAGGATTGCTTCAGAAATCAAACTGAGATAATACAAACCTTAAAGTGCTATACAAATATAATTGTCATTTATTACAGGTCTCCTGGTTCTTAAGTAAATATTCTTTCTGTTACCTCTTGGTGTCCCTTGGTTGCTTAAGAAATTAGAAGATAGCTCAACTCTTAGTGATTTGTTGTCCTTTTGTAGTTAATGGTCAAGTGCCCACTCTATCCAGAACACTGTACCAGCCACTAGGCAAGATGAGCCTTCTGCCTTCATAGAGTTTCTAGGTCAATAGGAATGAACAAACAAATAAAGCATTTATTAAGCTCTTACTGTATGCAAAAGATTGTGCTAAGCTTTGGGGATACAGATAGAAAAGTAAGACAGCCCCTGCTCTCAAGGAGCTCAGGATCAAATGAGGAGGACAGCACATAAGAGGTTTCAGCTGAAAGACGTATTGGAAGGCCCGTGATTCTTAGGGTGCTGCAGCAAAGCAGACGATGATGCCTCTTCTTTGATGTCAAGCTTACTGATGGAAACATAGCCGTTTCTAATGTTGAACCCTTTGACAGTGCCAGGGATCGTGGCCCTGGAGAAAAGAACTTGATTTTCTGAGTCTGCAGTAGCTATGCATAGAGCCCTGCAGGAGCAGGTACCAGGCTGTACCTCCATAGGAAGTACCGCCTTCATCCCAGGGGGATGGCTGTAGGCACTGGGCTGGCAGCATTGCCATTCCCATAATATTCCTATAATAGAAGACTTCTGATACATGCCTACAACTGTAATACAGACAATCCACATTAAATGAGAGCTTCAAACAAAGTACATATGTGAACTCACGGAAGAACAAAAGTCATTACTGATGTAGGAGAAGTTAGGAGGTGTCATTTGAGTTGGACTTTTTAAAGGGTGGGTAGAAAGTCAGCTGGTGAAGGATGGGGGAGTGCAGAGCATGAGAACATGTTTATTAAATAACACATGGGCTGTCCCATCTAGATGGTAGCTGTTCTGTAAGGACTGTGCTCTCATGACAACACAAAAAGTGTCACTTTATTATAAAAAACTGAGCTTGCTGTTTCTCTAGTCTATAAAACCTGTTGTGAGGAGAGGGTATGAGTTGTTTCCTTCTATGCACATTAACTCACCAGTTTTCATAGTGCTCCCTATGACTGGCGTCTCATGCAAAAGAATCAAGATGAATGTGCTATGTTGGGGAGAAAATGGTACATCCTGGGTGTGGAGGAGGCCTTATGTTCATCTAAATCTCTGTCTTTGGCCGCATCTACAAACTAATTATAAAGTAAAATTCTGGTCCATTTTCCTAACTTCAGAAGCCTGCTCCTAAAGAAAGCAGTTTTGTGCTTCTGTTTAGACAACCCATCTGTCTCCTGCTGTGCTCTGGGTATTAGCTGTGTACATTTCCAAGAAGTACATTTGTTCTTACTGACTCATGCATTTCATCAGTGACCCATTAATCCCACTAATATTCTTTGTAATTCTTAGATTCAAGATATCAGTGTGGAAACTGAAGACAACAAAGAGAAAAAATCTGCCAAAGATGCTTTGCTGTTGTGGTGCCAGATGAAAACAGCTGGGTGAGTGTGAATGGAGAGATTCTGGGGAAATGTCTCTCTTCAGGGTTGGAGTTTCTTTCAAATCATTTGTAACATACCAGTGTGTGTCTTCTCTACTGACCTCCACCAGGAAGAGGAGCAGAGAGAAATAAGAAGCAGTTGTTAGGCTGTAACCCAACTGATGCTATAGTCGGCTTTCCTTAATTGAAGGAATTTGAAATACTCTTAACTTCTATCAGAGAAACAACATGCTTAAATTTTAGTTCAGAAAACTCTATGTTCTCTCTCTGTTCATTGAAATTGGTCAGCTATCATTGATGATAAACCTTTTTCATGGGGTTAATTCTCTCCAGATGTTTTTAGGACCAGTAATGATGAGTTGTAAATATAGACGTGGCTTTAATTTAGCCAATTGGTCCACAGGTATTTATTGAGTACCCCTGGGCACTGGTGAGTACTGTCCTAGATCCTTAAGGAGTTTATAATCCAATAAGGGTGACAAACCTGTAATCAAGTATAAATATAGAATTACAGTCATTATAAATAATTACTATTGAATAGACTCTTGGCTAGATTACAGAAAAGTTTCCAATGTATGAAAGGATTTCATGGAGATAGGTTCTCTACAGAGGTTTGTTTAACCATCAAAAAAATCAGCGTTAACCCAGCCTTCAGGATGAACAAACAATGCGCCAACGATGACAAGGGAGACTTGGCTCCTTTGTATTAAAAGGAAATGTGAATATTTGGGTCTCAGTGACCTCACTGTCCAAACATCTTCACTGAGATACAATGGAGACCAGTAGTCCTGCAGACTCTGGGCTGCACTTAATTAAACAAATATTTACTAAGCATCTCTTATGTGAAGGTGCTTGTGGTCACAAAGATAGATTTGGGAGACTGCTCTCAAGGAGCTTCTGATCTAATTGGGAGCAATGTAGTATAGAAAATAGCATTTGGTGCAGAGGAGTGGGAAATGAACCCACAGGAGAGATCACTTTTAGCTAATTGTCATGGGGGAAAGAAGGCTTCCCAGAGGAAATTAGCACCTGAGCTCAGTCTTGAAGAAAAGGCAGGCCTTTAACAGCTAGAGATGGGGGCAATCCATTTTATGCATTTAGATAAACTTGATCAGTAAACATTTATTGAGTACCTACTATGCTCAGCACTGGGGATACAGAAGGAAGCAAAAGACATTCAGTCCCAGTCCTCAAGGATCTTAAAATCTAATAGATTTAAGAGGGAAGAATGAAAATGGGGGATGGAGGATGGGAGGTGATGAGGAGGCATTTTTGGCTAGAACATACAGGAAGGAGAGTAGTAAGAGATAAGGCTTTGTAAGTGGATTGGAGCCAAACCCTAGATGGATTGGATGTCAGCATCAAGGGGTTATAATTTACAGCAAGGTCTCAATTAGTTGGATTAATGAATCTCAGAAAGTATTCATTTGGTTTTTGATTCCACCCTGATGGAAATGGGCAGTGTAAATTCAGATAATATGGTCACTTCAGGAAGATCCTTTATTCCCACTAATCAAGACCTAGCTTCTTTTTGTAGGCAAAATGGAACCACTGAAATGTTGAGGTGTAAGGATATTGGAGTAATCCATTGAAACAATTATTTGCGTGGGAGAATATAAAGGAGAAATTTTGAAAGAGAACAGACTTAATGATAGAATGGATAGAGAGCTAACACAGTAATAATTCAGGCAAGAAAAAATGCTGATCTGAATGAATTTAGGTAGTTGCAGAAGGAATGGAGAAGATTATGGATGTGGGAAGTGTACTAGAGGGTTAACATTCACAGGACTTAGGAACTAGTTGGATATGGATGGCATTCTCTCATTTTTTCCTGTTCTATGTATGTCAGTTTGGAATTCCACCCTCCCTTATTCCTTTATTCCTTCCTTCTTAAATAAAATCCCAGATTCCAGCATTTACTGTGTTCAATGTGGGGTTTAGTGTATCAAGAAAGTATGATGTAAAGGAAAGATTAAGTTTTTTTTTAAAAAGAAAGGTGAGATTAAAAGTTCAAACCTACCATTTAACTCAGTGTTAGATTGAATTGCAAACTGAACAAGCCAGGTAGCCCAGAGAGCTCTCTGCCTTATTTGAATTGCAGTTCCAAAAGATCCTTGAAATATTTGGCTCTGATTTGAAATTTTTTTTTTACATCATAGACTGATTTTTACTGCATTTAAAACAGTTATATTATGTATGAGGATCCCTTTGTTTAGCCTGCTTTCTTTCCTTTCTTTTATATTGGCTTTTGCAGGTACCCCAATGTCAACATTCACAACTTTACCACTAGCTGGAGAGATGGCATGGCTTTCAATGCACTTATACACAAACACCGGTAAGTCCTTAGAAAACATATTGAGGGTTTTAGGTGTAGTGATGTCATCATCCCTTTGTGGCAGAGTGGCATGATTTTTGACTTTCAAATCCACTGGATTTTAAGTTCAACTGTAGAGGCAATTCTCATATCCCATGTGGGAATGTGGTACCTAGTCTCTTCCTTTTAACTTAGAGAGCTCCAAGTGCTAGTCTTTACATGAATGCATCTGGAAATTTGTGCTCAAGACCACAGACCTCTATTGTTGGTTGAATTCATAGTTTTTTAGTGTTTCCCTCAATTTCAAAATGGCCTGGAGAATTTTAGCACAACAACATGGCAGCAGGGGGAGGGGGAGCTCCTTATTTAGTTTTCCTTTCACTGTGCTTTATGCTTCTGACCAGTCTGTTTTCAGGCAGTAAATTTCATTTTTTTTAATGGGGGCTTTTTCTTTGTCTACTTAGGCCTGACCTGATTGATTTTGACAAACTGAAGAAATCCAATGCACACTACAATCTTCAGAATGCTTTTAACTTGGCAGAGCAGCATCTGGGTCTCACCAAGCTCCTGGATCCAGAGGGTAAGGGTTCTGTCATTCATTCATCAAATACTTACTGGAGTCTATTCTGCTGTGTAAAATACCACTTGGTGCCAGGCATCATCATATAAAGATAAAAAAATGACAGTCCCTGCATTCAAGCAGTTATATGTTGGTCTAATAAGGGAGTAGAGACATATGCACAAACCATTCTAATACAAATAGTATGCAGTGCTGAATAGATGAAATGCTGAAAAGAAGAAATAAAGTGCCATGGAATCTAAAGGAGTGAAGTACTTCCTCCAAATGGAAGTCACTCAAAAAGCTTCCCTGGAAAAAGTAGCATTTGAGCTGGTCTTTGAAGGGGGTGGGGGTAGGATTACCACAGGTGAAAATTTAGTAGATTCCATGTATTTGGAATAATTTGTGCAAAGGTGCACATATAGGGAAGTAGAAATTGTTTAAGAAAAATCCACTTTAGTTGGAGCATCGTGAAAAAGGCAAAATGGGAGAGAATGTTGGAAAAGTCAGTTGGTACCAGATTGTGGGAAAGCCTTGAAAGTCAGCTTTAGAACTTTGACCTTTATTTGATAGACATTAGAGACTTATTGAAGATTTGTAAGTAGACTAATGGTGTGAGTAGTAATTTAGGAAAACATATTGAGCCATTGTATGTAAGATAAATTAAGAGGGTAGGAGCAATGAGATAGACTGGAGGCAAGAAGAATAAGTAGGAGATTATTGTATTTGGTCAACTTGAGGGCATAAAATATCAAGTTATCAGTGAATTGCTGCAACCCTAGACCTCAGCTAGCTTCTAAAACTTTGGGTGTTGGTCCTCCCCACTTCACACTGCTTTAGTAAATGCCCTAAGGAGTAAGAGGCAGCTTTTGCTAATAGAAGCACAAACTGCTTTAATGTTGGCATATATGCCCCTTACAGTGAGAAGTGTTAGAAATTGTGGTATAATAGAAAGAGGACTGGTTCTGACATTTGTTAGCTGTGACCTTGGACATGGGTCACTCACCACCTGTGGGTCTCAGTATCCTCATTGGTGAAATAAGAAAAAGTGTTGGAAGTTGGACTAAAATGATCTCTAAGATGTCTTCTAGTTCTAAAACTCTGATCCAGAATTCATTCCCTTCTCTCCACTTTGTAAAATACCTGGCTCAGGTCAACTGCCATGTCCTGCATGAGATCTTCCTTAATTCCTCCCCTTCCCCAGTTATCAGTACTCTCTCTATTTTCATATATATTTTGCATTATTTCCTGGTGCACATGCTCTGTGTTCCATAAACTCTTTTAGATCAGGGACTATTCTGTTTATATTTTTGTTTCTCCAGCATCTAGTTTAGCCCTTTGCACACATAGCAGCTGATTAATAAATGTATGTTGAATTGAATCCTATGGAAGAAAGAGAAACATTTACATCCTCAGTGTCTACTCCACACAATGACAACTTGCTTTTCCTTCTCCTGCCCATCTTTTGTCCTTAGGACTCTTTTCTGCATTAGGCCCCGTATTTGCTACCAGTAATTCTGATGATAATATATAATGTCCATTCTCCACTGTAACCCTGGGTCAGAGAGGGGGAATGTGTTTTCTGAGTAATAGTACTCTAGAACCGACCTCAAAGACAGATCTCTGCTTTGTGGCCCTTAGAGCAGTAGAATGTTTATTTTGCAAATTCATGCCAGGGAACGGAGATCTGAGCTGACCCCTGTAGTGTGTTCTCCTATGTTGTATTTCCTGCTAACATCAGGCTTCATTTTAGTACATCCTGTAATAACAACTTTTTTCCAAATTAAAAACCACATTAGAATAGATGATTTGTTTGTGGTATTAGAACTTCCTAAGTATGCTACAGTACAGCTGGGGATGAAAGTAGGATTGAGGGGTGGGGGAAGGAGAGAGGGACAGAAAAAGAGAAGGGAAAAAAAAAGTTTGAAGTTCTTAAAACTTTAGAACAGGAAGTTTAGCTACCCGAGGGCAGGTAGAGGTCATGAGACTGCCAAGCAAGCTTCTTGCTATTTTCCAATACATCAAATTCCCTGATATATTCAGTACAGGAAACCGAGATAAAATTATCCCTGAACTAACCCATTAAATGATTCTCCAACATAAATACAAACTAAAATTCCACAGGTGGTAGTAAACTTCTTAACCCCCTTGGCACAAGAGAAAATTACTTCCTATTTTTAATTATTTGTACTTTGGCATTAAATTTTTTCTATCATAATGACAAAGTATTTTATAATTAATTTGTATTTAAATAATCTTTACTATAGCTACTTGCACAAGGAGCTGAATCAACAGATTTTTATGAACAGAACACTGGGGCTGGGAGTGTGGAAACCTGGATTCTAGGTTTGTTTCTTCAGGTCAACTCATAACTTGCCATACTCTAGGCCTCTATTTCCCCATCTGTGAAATGAGAATATGGGGCTGGATCAGAGGTATCAGACATGGCCCACAACACTCCTGAGTGCAGCCTAAACCAGGTTCAAATGTAATTGGGAAATATTTTACACTTTAAGTAAAAATGCAGTAAAATACAGATACTATCACATTTAAAAACTAAGTCAAAATGAGGCCCACAGAGATCCTTAAGTACAGATTAGTGGCTCACTGGGACAGATGATCCTATAGTTCTGTAAGGTATACATTATCATATTGAAAAAGTAACATTTTCAAGGTCATACAAGAAGTTTGTGAAAGAAATAAAAAGCTAACTTACAGGAATAATTCTGGAACTGCTGCTCCGATGCTCTAATGGAGTGTAGTGTAGCATGAGAGTTGGCCTCAGCCCACAAAACACCTTGTTGCTCTGTGACCTTGGGTAAGTCACTTAAAATCTCAATGCTCTAGTCAGCTCTAGAGACCATGCTTTGCAGAGAAGGTATCAGTTTGCATTAGTAGAAGTTTTCTTTACCTGTGAAATCAAAGGTCTAACTTTGCTCTAAAACTCAAAAAGTCAAAGCAGATTTTACAGATGAATTGCTGTCTTTGAAGATACTAGCAGGGTATTATCAACTCTAGGTTGTAAAGCCCAGCCTTCACCTATCTTGAAATTGTGTAAGCTCCTTGAGAATAGGGATTATTTAGGGGTTTTTTTTTTTTTTTTTGGTCTTCGTATCCCAGCAGAATGCCTTAAACATAGTAGGCACTGCATAAATATAACTCAAATTTAGTTGAATTCCATTTTCAAAACTGGCGTTTTTCTGGCGCTCCCAAAATTATCCTTTCATCTTTCTATCTATAAGACCAATCCGTGGTAACACAATCTAATGGGAAAATGCATCTGAGTGGGAGCCAGTAAGTTTGCGATCCAGTCCTTTCTGTTGTCTGTGAGCAAATCTCTTAATCCCTGTGTGACTTAATTTTCTGCAGAAGGATATTACTTTTTCCATCTTCATCACAGAGTTATTGTAAGGAAGAAAATGATGTGTTATAGATTCAGTAATCCAATTAAGTAAACATTTGTTAAGCACCTACTATACACCAGGCATTGCGCTAAGCGCTGGATATTACAGATATAAATGTGTATAAACATAAATTTCTAAAAAAAAAAAGACTCTCCCAATCTACCATCATATCTCTCTCATATTCAGCTTTAGTAGGCATTTATTTTTGTTTCCTATATTGTTTTGTCTTATTCCCTTTGAATCTACTAACTTCAGTCTTTACCATATATTTTTTCATGGCTTTAAGCCTGTAAAATCCCCCTTGTTTTTTTTTAGGCTTTATTAAGGACAGCAAAAACTTGCGTGTGGTATTACTTGCCTCACTTGCAAGACTGCAGTTCACAAAAGGTCTTTCTCTTTTTACAAAAACCACCAGCATTTAGGTTTGTCTTTTTCTGTGTTGTGTAATCTCACACTTGACTTACATCTTGTCTTTAATTCTTGGCTAGTTTTTTAAAATTACATTTTGTCTTTTCAACTAGATTATAGGCCCCTTTAAGGGATAAGACCCTGTGTCATTCGTGTGTGTGTGTGTGTGTGTGTGTGTGTGTGTGTGTGTGTGTGTGTGTGTGTGTGTGTGTTTGTATTCTCACTGACAAATAATGTTTCTTGGACATTTAAAGTTTGTATGAATGACTGAAGAGGTATTCTATCGTACATTCATTATTCTTAATTAATAGTACCCTGGAACGATTGATGCCTTTCAACACATTTGTTTGAGTTGTCGAATAAACTCAGAAATTCACTTTCTTGCATCAAATGATCCTCGCTTTTAGGGTGACTAGAAGCATAGAAACATACTGAAATCAGTCTTCTCTTGGTTACAGATATTAGTGTTGACCATCCTGATGAGAAGTCCATTATCACTTATGTGGTGACATATTACCACTACTTTTCAAAGATGAAGGCCTTAGCCGTTGAAGGAAAACGTATTGGGAAGGTGGGTTCACTAAGATTTCACAAATTGCGCTGAAATTATATTCACATATGCTCATTGCTCTTCCCGGTCAGTTGTGCCAACAAAAGGTTTTATGAAAAACAGCCAGAATAAAGGGAAGAATTGACGCTAAAAGTCTTTGGGGACATACCTCAAGCTTCACAGGCATGGGGCCTAAACAATGAGTTACTGCCCCGTTCCTACCAAAGGAGATTTAGGGCATTTAAGCACTGATCTAGGGCTCATAGAAGGTCCCTGCACCTGAAGGACAGCCATGTGATATGTTAGATCCAGCCAACTTAACAGAATATTATTCTTTTCTTGGCTTTTTCTTTCCCTACTCAAAAAAGTGCTATCTTCTGATTCTAATTGTGTTTTATTTTCTAATTCGACCATAGTTTATCTCCTCTTTGTAAAGAGGACCAAATGTCATCATTCTGAGCACAGGACTTGGAGGCAAAAGACCTGAGTTTGAATCTTGCCTCAAACACTTGTTCGATCCTGGTCAAAGCATTTAACCTCTCTTGCCTCTCCATCCATAAAATGGGGATAATGTAGCACCTGCCTCACTGGAGATCTGTGTTATTTGATCCTCACTGGGGTGTCATCAGGCTCAAATGACAAGTAAAGCACTTGCAAACTTTTAAGAATTATTCACACTCATAAACTTCTTAAAGCTTAGAAAATACAGGAGAAGCCGCAAAAGATCACAGAACAAGACAACTACCCTTTTTTATCTGACCCTAAGTATTTGGGCTTAGAAATTAAGAAGCACCTATGACATCTTATGGCCTTGGCCTATGATTGTTGTTAAAGAGTAAATTGAGTCTGTTGCCTAGATACGATAGCTATAGTCCTTTTAGCCCATAATCCTGGAAAAGGGAAATGGCTCTGCTTGTAGCATAGGGTGTGTATATGAGTCTGTATTTAATGTCCCGATCATACAAAGATTATCTCATTTCTCATTTTCCTGATTCTTTTTTGTTAGGTGCTTGACAATGCCATTGAAACAGAGAAAATGATTGAGAAATATGAATCACTAGCCTCAGACCTCTTGGAGTGGATTGAACAAACCATCATTATCTTGAACAATCGAAAATTTGCCAACTCCCTCGTTGGAGTCCAACAGCAGCTACAGGCCTTCAACACTTACCGCACTGTGGAGAAACCACCCAAGTAAGATATACAGAGGAATGCTTGTGTTTCTGAGGTCCAGACTGTTGAAATGTACTTACTATTTACTGCACATATGGAGGGAGGGAAGAAGACTTTGCAACTGATTTTTCCCCATTTTCCTGACTTGTGTGTTGTCTTTCTGTGGCCCTACCTGGGGCTTCATTTTCACTTTAGCTGCCTTTTATCACCTATCTCATCCCTTCTCACCTGATTAATCACACAAAGTTATTGTGAGCCTTTCTTAGCCTTCAGAGTAGCTCGAAGGGTCTTAGTAAGTTGTAGGGCTCTCAGGAAGAACAAAGCATTTATTAAGGTGTAGCAAGAGTAATTCTGGAGCCCAACAGCTTCCTTAGGTGATAGAAGAAACCACGTGCTCAGCATGTCTTCTTAGCATAGTCAGTCCTAGGCCTCAGCTTTCTGTCCTTATGGTGTGCTACAACCAGCCTTTTTCTACAGGTTTTACACCTGAAGTTTTAGGAGGATGAAAGAGCCTTGGCAGGGCCTCATAACCCTGTTTGGGGGCTTTATTGTTATATTATCTTCTGGGACATCTTCTCATGGAGATTTTGAGAAACTTATTTTGGGGGATGAGGCTTTCAGGAGCCTGAGATGGGTAGGATATCTTTGCCACTGTAGGGGTTATTCAGTTAATACTAATTGCTGTCCTTTAGGAAGTCAGTCTGATTCAAGTTACAATTTCACCATCTTTTCTAATCGAAGCATGCCACTGGTACATGGAAGCCCTATGGTGTAATGATATGCTTGATGGATAATATCTCTAGATTGCTACATTCTCAAAACCACTTGGTGCCTTCTCCCTTTTCCTCTTCTCCCCTTCTCTTTCTCTCCTGTTTCTCTCTTCCTCACACACAAAAAACAAACAACAAAAACATCCAGTTAATTCTGAATTTTCTGGCTGGATCACAAGGGTTCTGAAGGCCCCTGAAAATAGATTACCCAGTCATTTGAAATTCATCTCTGTTAAAAGCATTCAGCCATTTTCTCTATGAAGTAAGCCTATTTTCTAAGAATTGTCTTTAAACCTTGTTTGTTATTACAGACAGACACAAATATGAGTGGATGTTTTCTGCCATTTTGTGGAAATCCAGTCCACCAGCCATTTAAAAAAACTACTCTGTGCAAAGCACCTGGCACTGGGGATCTAGTCCATATAAAGCCCAATACATATATATAGCCTCCCACATGTGCCCTCCCCTCTTTAATTCTCTCGCTACCCTAACAACTTCTTGAAATAGTTCTCTCATGGGAAATGATGTGAAAGGAGTATGGTAAATAAAGCCTCTGGTTGTTTCTCTTTTGTGCCTGTCAGGTTCACAGAAAAAGGCAATTTGGAAGTGCTACTTTTCACCATCCAAAGCAAAATGAGAGCCAATAATCAAAAAGTCTACATGCCTCGGGAGGGGAAGCTCATCTCAGATATTAATAAGGTAAAATTGTACCACCCCTCACCCCCACCCCCTTTTCCTCATCTACATTTGATTTGAGCTGGATTATACATCTGGCAGGTATTATGGGGATATGTATACGCTCTACTTGAAGGTGACATGGTGAGGTGACCATTTCATAAAAGTTTGTGTTTCTGTACACCACACCTCTCTCCCTTTAGATTACCTAATTTGTGCTCCCTAGGCAGTTAGATCAATTAATTCTTCTGTGGATTGTGATGAGTCTTTGGGCACATGACTTGAGTGTCTCTGAGGATCTGGAAGGAGACTTTTCAAAACTTATTACTTCATTTATCTGGAATTTCCCGGGCAGCTGCTTTTTAAAATCTCCAGCCTCCCTTCTGTCAGAACAAACAAGTGAATTAATTACACAATTTCCTTATTTCACATTGGGCAATATTCCCTATTTTAGTTTGAAGAATCTAGAAATATGGGTGGTTAGAGATAAGCATTCTTTTTGAGTGGAATTCTGTGATTTTTAATAAGAGACCTATTTTATGGAAACATTTTAATGGAGCCAACCAGACTTAGGAAAGAAAAACATACATATTAGAAGTCTCTTCAAAAAATTTTTTAATCAAATCTGTGATTTTATTGGTATAATAAACTCCCTGTGAGGAGACTAGGAATCTCCTATTTAACTTAGTCTTAGTGAGTTGCTGAGAGGGAAGTGACTTGACCAGGGACACACAGTCAGTATTTGTCAGAGCCTAGAGTTTGAACATATGTCTTCCTGACTCTCGAGTGCAGCTCTCTGTCTATAATGCCATGCTGCCTTTATTAATGAGAGAAATCAGCAACTTTATATTTGGGGCAATTTTTAAAATTTTTATCTAGGGGCATGGAGCAAGGTTGAGAATGGTAGCTTGTGGTTTTTGTATGACTAGAACTTCCCAGTATGGTATTTTTATTTCTCCTTTGAATGAAAATTTAAAAAGGTCTCAATTTAGTTCTAATATTTTGAAACCCATGTGGTTTATTTTATTATCACTACCATATAAGCGTTTAGCTTCCAGTGAAACTGAGGAAGAGGGGGTTCACAGAGAGTTGACAAAGCAGCACAAATCTGAGTGCTTCCCACTATTGTTGGCTTTCTGTTGCTGTCAGGTTTGGGGGGGGCTCCCCAATTCTAAGATTTTACTGGAAACCTACAATCTCAGTTTCCTCTTCCATGAAATAAGGGGGTTAGACTGAATGATCTCAAGGTCACATCTAGCTCTGCATTCTCTGATCTCTAATCTGTGTTGACTGTAAGCCAAGGAGGTTTGCTTCGTTAGACCATTTCAGGAAAATGGTTTTTTTTTTTTTTCCTTCTAAATCCTTAGGCCTGGGAACGACTGGAAAAAGCCGAACATGAAAGAGAACTGGCACTGCGGAATGAGCTCATAAGACAAGAGAAACTGGAACAACTTGCTCGTAGATTTGATCGCAAGGCAGCTATGAGGGAGACATGGCTGAGTGAGAATCAGCGTCTGGTGTCTCAGGTTGGGACTCGAGTCCTCTTTGTGGGGCTGGAAAGATTACTTTCCGTGGCCATGAGGAAATACACGCTTTTATATGCTTTATACAAATAAGCCAGCAGTTTTTGCTTAGATAAAGGGAAAGGGAGAAGGGGAGGAGGGGGCGGAACAAGCATTTATTAGGCACTTACAGTGTGCCAAGCTCTGTGCTAAGCACTTTACAAATATCATCTTATTTTACCCTATCTGATGGAGGATCAGAGATCATCGACATAGGCTTTATTTTCATAGAAGCCAAGAGACAGAATAACCCCTTGAGGTCATCTTTTAAGAGGATGTTTACCTCACTTAATTCAGTTTCTTTTCCATTTGATCTAAATTTTCATGTATTTGGAAGTAGCACAGACATTCTTTGTTTAAAGTTAGCAGGTATGTGTATACAACTCAACATTTGTAAGTAAGTACAAAATACTTCCCTCTTTTCCACAGGCTCTTAAACCAGCTCACCCTTGGCCAGGGCAATTGCTTATAGTGAAGCAAATTCAGTAAATTCAACAACCCTTTATTAAGCAATACAGATGCTGGGGACATAAACAGAAAAATAAAATCCTGCCCTCAGGGAGTTTATATTCACTGGACACCTGTATAAACGCAAAAATAAAATGAATAACACAGGGATACCTTTGAATTAATATAAGGTAATTTGAAGGTAGAGATAAATAATAACCAAGGTCAGGGAAGTCTTCATGGAATGATATTTAAGCCTCACAGAAAGCTATATCTGACTTTTAGACTTGCCCAGCATAAATCATTACTGGCCTTAGACCTATAGATTAATGTTTCCAAAACCCTGACCAATTAGTAACACATTTGATCTGTCCTTTCCCTCTACAAAGCCAAGATGGAGAAGAGGTAATTTGGGAGGAAGGCTACATGAATGACATGGCTGGAGTCACATGGATTGGGACTCTAGGAAATGAGGTTCTTTTCCCAAAACTCTTCATGCTCTCTCATAGGACAACTTTGGATTTGACCTTCCAGCTGTGGAAGCTGCCACTAAAAAACATGAGGCTATTGAGACAGACATTGCTGCTTATGAGGAACGCGTCCAGGCTGTGGTGGCTGTGGCCAAAGAGCTGGAAGCTGAGAATTACCATGACATCAAGCGTATCACGGCAAGGAAGGACAATGTCATCCGCTTATGGGAGTACCTTCTGGAGCTGCTCAGGGCTCGAAGACAGCGTCTTGAGATGAACTTGGGACTTCAGAAGATATTCCAGGAAATGCTTTACATTATGGATTGGATGGATGAAATGAAGGTAGGATTTCTGGCATTTATAGACAGTCTGCAAAGCCCAACTAGATTTTGCTGTTGGGAAAACTAGACTCATCTGCACATTGTATATTGTACATTGTACATCCTTACCCTTGAACCACTGCCTTCTCTATTTGCATTAGTGTGAATGAGAGAAAACATAATGAAACAGTGAAGGGATATGTAGTTTGCAAATGATCTCCTAGGCGAAGTAAATAAAGTGGGGAATGTATGTAGATGGTGGTATGAACAATGATGATTTATACAACTCTTACCCTTCTCTCCAAACAATAGCCCTGTACCTATTACTATTATATAAATGTCTTTAGAACATTATGCATATCTGGGCAGAATTCCTAGTAGAAGAAAGTTAGCTTCATTGATAGGTGAAGGACATTTTAAAGACATTGGTCCTGGCTCAGGGTCATCATGTCCTTTTTGCCAGGGTCTCAACAGACTTTAGAGGCTATGTTATTAATTATTTAATAATAATTTAATTTAATAATGATAGTATTTAATAATAATAAAAATTAAGACCTATCCCCAATAGGATAAAATATTGTCTGACTTCCCATTGCTCTAGATTTTAAATATTCTCAAGTAGTATGACATATCTTAGTAGGATATTCCTAAAAGGTAGCAACATGAACATTAGGTCTAACTTTTAGCTGAGTAAAGATTTCAGGATGTTATCCCAGAAATTTAGTTTCAGTTTGGTTGGTTCCATTTCAACCAGTTTATCAAATGTTTGTTGCACACCTGCTACATTCAAAGGCCCCTGTTCCAAAGTCTTCCTTGATTTTTCAGCAGTTTTGTCAATGGGGCACATACTCTTAACAGAGTTCTACCAAGAGTCAATGACTTCCACATATGGAGCTGGCAATGAACCGTATTTGTTGTCCAAGGACCAATGTTGCTAAGTTTAGGGAAGTTCGTTGCCATAAAGATGGCCATTAACTGATAAGTTTTTGCCATAGCCGTCTGTCTGCTAACGCGTGAGTGGGTTGCATTCGTCATTGCTAAAGGGAGTGTCCATACTGATAAAATCACAAGTAATCAAAGTAAATAACATATGCGACACTGTTTTTGGCACTGGCTTATTGAAGAAGCAGAGAATGAGCATAGAAGAGCCATCTATCTGCCTTCAACAATGAATTTTAAAAGTTGGCCTACACCTATTGATTATAATATACAAAATGGACATTTTGATCATGGTATGATGTGTCATTTCATACTGATCTCTCTAGTGCAGAGATTCCTTTTTACAAATGACAAGTACATATTTGTCTTGGGGATTCTAGAAATATTTGAAAGGATGGGTCCATAAGCCCTTCACAAAGGGGAACATCCATTTAAGGCTACTAAGAGAGACTTGTTAAACATAGAGACGAAGTATCCTGAGTCTCCAACAAATCATTATGCCACTTCATTTCCTTTTGCCTTTTTATTCATAGCTAGCTAAGATAGTTTTTGGTTGGGGTGAGGTGTTTTTGTATTTTGCTGTTGAGATTTAGTTTACATTTTGGAATTTTTAAAACTTGCTTAAGATAGTGATTTTTCTATTTTTTTTTTTAAATCGGTGGCTACCATGCAACTTTTAGTGTTAATTTGATTTATTCCCAAAATAGTTTATCCTCTCATTGGCACCTCCTTTATTTTTCCTTTTGGTTGCTTCATTAGTGACTCCTCCAGGAGTATGTTGGGAGGGTAGGGGGATTGAACTCAACAAATATTGATTGTTAAGGGCTTTCTGTATGCAAAACACTGTGTTCAGCATTGGGGTCATAAAGACAAGAATAAAGCAACTCATGCCATGAAGAAAATTTGCTTTTCTCTAGACAAATATAACATAAACTCAAATAAACACAGTACAGCGTAACTTGAGGAAAGACTCAGTTACAGTAGCAATGGAAATAAGTCTGTAAAAGTTGGTTGGAACCAGATTGTGGAAGACCTGAATTCACTTTTCCCGGATGATGAGTTTGTATTTTCTTCTAGAGGCCTTGGGGAGCGCCTGAAGATTTTTGAATATGAGAATGGCATCTTCGGGTCTGTGCTCTAGAAAGGTTTTGGTTTTTTTGGCAGCTTTTTGGAGGATGGATTGCAGGCAGGAGAGACTGAAAGCAAGGAGACCAATTAGGCTATTACAGTAATCTTAAGTGAGAGATGTTGTAGACAGAGAAGCCACAAAATGATAGTGCGTGGGGGGAGAAACAGACAGCAAGAGGTAGGGAATGACTTAAGATTGTGAACCAGGTACCCATAAGGATGGTTTTTTCCTCAACAAAAATAGAGAATTTTGGGTTGAGGGTGGGTTTACGGGGAATGCTAATGAATTCTATTTTGGACAGGGTCAGTTTGAGATGTTAAATGCTGCAGAGATGTTGGAATCTGAAAAAAGAAGAAAGACAAAGAGCCATCACATTTAGCAATGGAAAGATTGCCAGTAGCCTTAGACAGAGGAGTTTCATTTGAGTGGTGGGATTGGAAGCCAGGCTGCAAAGAATTTAGAAATGAGTGTGTTGGTTAGAAGAGAGCAGCTTTGCTGTTACTCTTCTTAGCTCATCCAGAGGTGGGGTAGGTGAGGATACTGAGACTGGTGCTTTCACGTGAACCCTTCGCTTTCAGATGCTCTGCTTCCTTCTCTTGACATCATTGAGTTGGCATTTGTTGTTGTTGCTTTTTTAAACAAATAAACATGCAACTTCACATCTTTTCACTGTCTTTCTTGCGTAGGTGCTGCTCTTGTCTCAAGACTATGGCAAACATTTGTTAGGTGTGGAAGACTTGTTGCAAAAACATGCTCTGGTTGAAGCTGACATTGGTATCCAGGCAGAAAGGGTGAGGGGTGTGAACGCCTCTGCTCAGAAGTTTGCTACAGATGGTGAAGGTAAGGGAGGATCCTTTGACTGTTAGAGGTGCTGACACCTAGCCACCAAAAATGGGAGAAGAGAAACCTCCCATTGATTTCTGTCTGATGGGAGGGAAATGGGACTTTTACGCTTTCGACAATATTAAGCTGTAGTGTAGTCTCTCTGCTGCTGTTCTTTGAACTTATCGAGTACAGCGAATGGAGGTGGGGGGGTGGGGCAAGGTACAGTCTGGAGAGAGTAGTTTGATTGAAATGCTTGCCATCTATCTTGAATTCATGCAATGGAGTGGGAAACAGAGGAATGCCCTCTTCCTCACCCCGCTTTCTCCTCCTTCCCTGCCAGATCTCCAAATCCAACTTGATGTTAAATATGTTTTCATGTTCAGTAATGAAGCCTCACTAAAGCTACACTTGGTTTGGCCATGGCCCCATGACCTTGTGTAGCTGCTAAGAAAACCATTTATTTTTCCCATCCGGCATCCTGTCATACTGGGTCAGTATTCTCTGAGAAGATTTGTTGTATGACATCCCTTAGAAACAAAATTGACTCATATGCCCTCTTAGTTCTTGAGTGACTCGGACATGAGATTTTTTTTTCTAACACAGAGGGAACACTTTGACCTAACTCTAGTTAGCAAGGAGGCCATGTTAAGTCCTGCCAGCAACAAAGGTGTTGCCACTTGCTTCCAAATGAGCAAGAAACCTAAGCTACATATTCTGAACACCTTCACTTTTTTTCTCATATCTCAAACAGGTTACAAACCATGTGACCCACAAGTCATCCGAGATAGGGTAGCCCACATGGAGTTTTGTTACCAAGAGCTTTGCCAGTTGGCAGCTGAGCGGCGAGCTCGCCTCGAGGAATCTCGCCGCCTGTGGAAGTTCTTCTGGGAAATGGCGGAAGAGGAAGGCTGGATAAGAGAGAAAGAGAAAATCCTGTCCTCAGATGACTATGGGAAAGACCTGACCAGCGTTGTCCGCCTGCTCAGCAAGCACAAGGCGTTTGAGGATGAGATGAGTGGACGCAGCGGCCACTTTGAGCAGGCCATCAAGGAAGGGGAAGACATGATCACTGAAGAACACTTTGGTTCTGAGAAAATCCGAGAGAGAATCATTTATATCCGGGAGCAGTGGGCTAACCTGGAACAACTTTCAGCTATTCGGAAAAAGCGCCTGGAGGAAGCCTCTCTTCTCCATCAGTTCCAAGCAGATGCTGATGACATTGATGCCTGGATGTTGGACATCCTCAAAATTGTCTCCAGCAGTGATGTGGGCCACGATGAGTACTCAACACAGTCCTTGGTCAAGAAACATAAGGATGTAGCTGAAGAGATCGCTAACTACAGGCCAACCATTGACACGCTACATGAGCAAGCCAATGCCCTGCCCCAAGAGTATGCTGAGTCTCCTGATGTGCGAGGCAGGTTGTCTGGAATTGAAGAGAGATACAAAGAGGTGGCAGAGCTCACACGGCTGAGGAAGCAGGCACTCCAGGACACCCTGGCTCTGTACAAGATGTTCAGCGAGGCGGATGCCTGTGAGCTTTGGATAGATGAAAAGGAACAGTGGCTTAACAACATGCAGATTCCAGAGAAGCTAGAAGACCTGGAGGTTATCCAGCATAGGTAAGACCAAGTTGAGAGTTGTGCCCTCATGGTTACCACTCACTTCTCAGTAATGGAGGAACTTTAATGCCACTGAAAAAAATCTCCTTTTTCAGATTTGAAAGCTTGGAGCCTGAAATGAACAACCAGGCATCACGGGTTGCAGTCGTGAACCAGATCGCACGACAGCTAATGCACAGTGGCCACCCAAGTGAGAAGGAAATTAAGGCCCAGCAGGACAAACTCAACACAAGGTTGGTATGACACTAAGGCATGTCTTTCGTGTTTGGAATGACCTCAGTACAGTGAGGAAAGATGGGTTCAAATATTTCATCTTCCTATCAGGTATCATACTATTTTATTAATGGTATTATCATTTGCATATCCAACTTTTCCTGATTTACTGGGAAGAATCATTTGGGGTAGGACTGTTAGGGGTAAGGCAACCCACATCCTATTCCAGATTTCCTTTCCATTTCCTTTCTTTCTCTCTCTAGTTTCTTTCTCTCACCCTCTCACCTTCTTACTCTCTCTTAGTCTTTTCCCAGTACTCCATCATAGGAATAAAGGTGTGGGAGGAGGATAGTTAAAATTTTACCTCCCATTCTCAGTTATTATCTCAAACAAGATATTGATGATTTTTAGACTTCAAGTCCATGATAATTCTTCTAAAGCCAGACCTTTATCCATGCCTTACTTTCCTACCGAGTAATCACATTTGAGCAGAAATACAGAAAAGACCTAGTTCTAAGAGCCAGTGTCAACCTTTGGGTTCATTAGCTGTCCTTCACACAAGGAGTTAATGTGTCATGAACAAGGAATGTCACAGACTATTCGAAGACGGGTGTTTTGTAGCTGTTGGGGCATTAACTCTTCATAGGTGCTTTTCCTTTTGTAGTTAAGCCAGTTTATATGACATCCATCTCCATTCTTTTCCATAATATCAACCATTCTCATACTAAATGACCTCATTGCTTTGTGGAGGGAGAAAAAAAGGCAGGAGGGCCAGTAGTCTAGTTCAGCAGGTGTTTCTCTATTGGGAAAAATCCCAGGTTTAACTTTGCCTTTGGTTTTAGTATCCAAATATCAGCATTTTGTTTCATTTTAATTCTCTTTTCTTTCATTTATAGGTGGAGCCAGTTCAGAGAACTAGTAGACAGGAAGAAAGATGCCCTCTTATCAGCCCTGAGTATCCAGAATTACCATCTTGAGTGCAATGAAACCAAATCCTGGATAAGGGAAAAGACCAAAGTTATTGAATCTACACAGGACCTGGGCAATGACCTGGCAGGCGTCATGGCCCTACAGAGAAAGCTGACTGGCATGGAGCGAGACTTGGTTGCCATTGAGGCAAAGCTGAGTGACCTTCAGAAGGAGGCAGAGAAACTAGAGTCCGAGCATCCAGACCAGGCCCAAGCCATCTTGTCAAGACTGGCTGAGATCAGCGATGTATGGGAAGAGATGAAGACCACCCTGAAGAACCGAGAGGCCTCCTTGGGAGAAGCCAGCAAGCTCCAGCAGTTTCTTCGGGACTTGGATGACTTCCAGTCATGGCTGTCCAGGACCCAGACAGCGATCGCGTCAGAAGATATGCCGAACACGCTTACAGAAGCCGAGAAGCTCCTCACGCAGCACGAGAACATCAAGAATGAGATTGACAACTACGAGGAAGACTACCAGAAAATGAGGGACATGGGCGAGATGGTGACCCAGGGTCAGACGGATGCTCAGTACATGTTTCTTCGGCAGCGTCTGCAGGCTCTGGACACCGGATGGAACGAGCTCCACAAAATGTGGGAGAACAGGCAAAACCTCCTCTCTCAGTCCCATGCATACCAGCTTTTCCTTAGGGATACAAAGCAAGCAGAAGCATTTCTTAATAACCAGGTAAATCTGGTGGCAAACCTTCCTTTCCTATGACGGGTGGAACACAGTTGACCTCCCAAACTTTTGCTTGGTACTTTGGCTCCAAGTCCGTTTCAATGCGCTAAGTTAGAGGTAGCTTTTACATATATCAAAGCATGCTGCTCTTAATGTTTGCCTAGATACCCGTTACCACAGGGACCAGAACATCCAGAAAGGTAGTAGGCTAGGAAGAGGGACTGTGTTATACTCCTCCTTGCTCTTGGATGCCTCTTAAGCGCTCAGTGTTTGGTCCTGGGCAAGACGCTTTAACCTCTCCATTTCCTCATCTGAAAGTGGAGATAATAATAGCCATCTACCTCAAAGGATGTTCGTGAGGATCAATTGAGATGTGAGCAGAGCATTTTGCAAGCCTGCTGTTATAATCATTGTTAGTGTATGTTCTCTGAGGTCCTTTTTACCTCTAGATCTGGAATCCTGTCAAGTATCTGGAATTTTGTCCTGCTTTTACAGAGTGCTGATGGGTTTTGGGAAAAATCCAAGTATATTCTCTGGCCCATACACCAGAATAAGGGATCTTGTCCATGGAGAACCTCAGATAGTAAAATTTTTGTGGATTGGCTGGCTCCTCCCACCTTTGGCAGTGGGGGAAGGGAGTTCCCAGAGCAACTCAGACATTGTGCAGCATCCTTAGTAGATGGGATCTTTTTGGGCGGAAATGTTCCTGAATATAGTTAAAAATGTCAAGGGACTTATTCTTTTCCCTTAGGAGATAATATGGCAGGAAGTCAGGCGAAGGAAGGTGCTTTTTTTCTGGGGGAAAATTCCTTAATGATTAGAAATAGTGGAATGGACTGCCTCAGGAGATCATTGAGTCATAGATCTAGACAGAGCTGGAAAGGACCTCAGAGACCATCTAGTCCAGGGGCAGTGAACTTGTGGCCTTGAGGCTGCAGATTCTCCACCCCTGATTTCTAGTCCAACACCTCCGTTTTACTGTTGAAACAACTAAGGTCTAGAGAATTCTAGAGACTTAACCAAGGTCTTACATCTAGAAGTCTGACCCGTTATTTCCCTTATGACGCACTTGTGACTTGTCCAGGGACACACATGAGAGGCAGGATTTGAAGCCAGGCCCTTTTATTCTGGAGCCTCTTTTCTAATGTACCACAGTAAAAGGGTATCCCCTTCATTGAAGTTCTAATCAAGATTTGGATGAGTTGGCTGATATGTTGGTCTAGAATATTTGTGTGATCCAACTCAGAATCTATGATTGTTTGTAAGAGGGTATAACTCTTAGTGTCTGACACAGAGGGATGAAGATGCATCTCTATGTACCATTACTCAGAGCCTCCATTACCTTTTTCACTCAGCACACCCATTATAGATTACAAAAACAATCAGTAAATGTTTATTAGATATCTGCTCTGCACCCTATACTGTGCTAAGGCCTGGTGGGGTACAAGAGAGGTAAAAGACAGTCTTTTCCCAAAAGTAGGCAACAACCTAATGATGACACTTAATTGCTGATGAAAATGAATAAATTGATATCACTTTGGTTTTAGTTTCATTTACCACTTAAATAAATTACCTTTCCAGTGTCAGGAATCAATAGTTGCACAGAATTTTGTATACAGACTTTTGACAAGTACTGAGAGGGATGATCCCATGTCTTACAAAGGGTAGAAATTATTTTTGTGTATGGGATGCACTGAATACAGTTTCTGGTTACTGTTCTTATCTTGATTATTTTTTTTATAAAGGAGTATGTTTTGGCTCACACTGAAATGCCCACCACCTTGGAGGCTGCAGAAGCAGCAATTAAAAAGCAAGAAGATTTCATGACCACAATGGATGCCAATGAGGAAAAGATCAATGCGGTTGTAGAGACAGGTCGGAGACTGGTCAGTGACGGGAACATCAATTCAGACAAGATCCAGGAGAAGGTGGACTCGATCGATGATAGGTACAGCATTCTCAGCGGTTTACACAAATCTCACATTTTCAGGTCTTGACCATCCCTCTGACCCTGTGCTAAAAAGGCATAGATGTAGAGTTGCCTGCTCGGTATTAATTGCAGGCATCATCATCTGAAGTTCCATGGTAAATCAGTAAGGATGATAATTTAGCAACCTAGGATTTTCAGAACAAGGCCATTATAAAGAACAATAGGAAATCAAGAGCTTCAGAAACAAAAGGTATCTGATCTTTAATCAAATGTTGTAAGAGCCAGCATGCTGAATTGCAGTCAGGTAAGAGTCCATGACCCTGGAACTATTAGCATTCAAGGCATCCATACAATGGGAAGGGAGCCTGAGAACCAGGTTTGACTGAGGTCCCACTGCTGTGGAGTTTCTCCAGCGAGGCCCATGTTCACCCTCCCCTCTTTCTCCTCCTTCCTCTTCCCCCATCTCCTTCCCTTTCCATGGGATGCTCCCTCTAAAGCACAGGGGAAGGTTGGTCTGCTTGTCCTGCCCCCTTGGCAAAGCCAGCATTTTCCAAGGTACAAAGAACCTTTATCTGGCATCTTTTGCAAAGTCAGCTTAGATGACATTGGAACAGTATCTCTTTCATGAAGAGAGAAAAGGCTTTCTTCCTTCACCTGGGTTGTGTGCTTTTTCTGTTCCTAAAAGAATTTTTTCCTGTGCCGAAGGACAATTTGCCTCATTTGATCTTTGCACCAGGCTCTCACCTTGCCCTCATTAACAAAGTCTGGGAAGGTCAGGGACAGATAATTGCTCTGGCCCCCAAGGGCCGGCTTCACTGAGCCTACCCCCTGTGCTAGGATATTCCATTTCTCTTCTTTGTCTCCACTGTCCTGATAATTCACTATATTCCCTGGCGTGCTGTCAACCAGATGATTTCTGGATCCAGTTTAAGCCAGGTAAAAAAAAAAAAACACCCTCATTGTCGAGGTGAGAGAATGAGTGAATTGAGTCAGTCTTCAAGAAGATTCCTGTAGGATATCCTAGGGTTTCTGCTATATGCTGAAGCAACCGGTGGCATTGTGGATAGACCACTGGGCCTGGAGTCAAGAAAACCTGAGTTCAGATCTGGCCTTAGACACTTATTAGCCAAATGACCCTGAGCAAATCAGCCTAACCTCTGGTTGCCTCAGTTTCTTTGAAGGGTTGTTTTGAGGATTAAGCGAGGTTATGTTTGTAAAGTACTTAGCCTGGCACCTGGCATATAGTAGCAGCAATATAAATAAATGCTAACTGTGATGCTGCTGTTGCTTCATGGCAGGGTAGGAGGAGAAGCTACTTTATGTTCCTCTCCTGTTTCCTTGTGCTGAGGAACTCAGGTGAATTTGGAATGTGAGTCCTAGGAACACAATCTTCCCCCTTTTTAAACTTGAATTCCCAACCCCAAATACAAGGCAGGACTGGGGGGGTGGCAGGAGACAGGAGGAATTTCTTCCCTCTCTGTAAAGCGAGGAGGAAGAGGATGCATTTTAATCATAGCATCATCCATCTACATCAGGGGTTTTAACCCTTTTTTGTGTGATGGGAAACTTTGGCATACTGGTGAAGCCTAGGAATTTCTTCTCAAAATTATGTCTCAGAAGACAAAAAATAAAAATGTGATGCCCAAGATTAGCACTATGCCTGGCACATAGTAGGCATTGAATAAATGGTTGATTGATTACCAGGAACACCAACTATATTGAAATACAGTTTTATATGTTTTTATTTCTTTTTTGATTCCTTTATTTTTTAATTCACAGACCCTCTGAAATCCATCTACCAATGCCTTGAGGGGTCTTTGGGGTTAACCCAGGTTAGGAATCCCCGGTCCACATTGTTTAAAAACACCAGTAGTCTTGTAGAAGAGAAGGCAAAGTATTCTTAGCATGTCACAAAGGATGCTTCAGTTTCTCTGCCCCACTGTTTAAATGTAATCACTCCCTAAAAAGAATATACCATCTTACCTTCCTTTCACAGTAAATGAATACAGCACAGGTCTATAGCAAATTGGCCTTGATGTTTTAGATGTAGTGTCTAACAGATTTCTAGCTTCCTGGCTGCCTTTCCATTTTATCTGTTTGTTCCACACTGGCCCTAAGTGTACAGCAGGTGCAGAGGGGATGAGAGCAGGTGGTACCTGGCAACAAGGATCCTCTTGAGCGTGACAGAAGCTTTCAGCAGGTTTTGGACCCCTGCTTAAGCAAGAACCAGATCTCATCAAAGCATAGAGCAGCTTCCAGAAGATTTTTTTTTTTAATAAAAGGGAAGAATTAAAAAGAAAGTAAAACATTTGGGAACATAAGAAAAGATTTGTTTTTGTCTCTCTTCCAGGAAATGGGGTGATCTTTTGGGCTTTCAATTATATTTTCTCCTGATGCCAATTAGATTCTGATTTCAATTTCATATCCTCAGATGAGGAGTTGACCCTACATGGCACTTGTTACATTTAAAATACAAAAGCCAATGAGTTACAGGCATTTTTATGGGTATAAGCAAAATAAATACCTAAATCCCTTGGGTCTGATCCTTTGGTATAAAATCACTTGAATACTGTGGTTGAGCTAGTTAGGTAGGAAGCAGAATTATTAAGTTTATTGAGAAGAAAAAGCACAGGAAGAAAGCCTGGACTCTTACAGCTTTGAGCAGTGTTAGTGGTATTTATAGATGCCTGGGCCTACATGGAAAAATAGAGCTTTTAGTTGTATTCTTCCTGGGGGTTATGATTAAAGACTAAAGAAAAATTCCAGGACATACTCCAATGTCTGGGAGAGCAAGAAACCAGGGTTTTTGACCCAAAATAACTTTTTTTTTTTGAAAATAAAGCCTTCCTCTCTTTGGAGAAAAGACTCTCAGTATCTAATGTCCATGCAGCACCTGGCTTCCTTATTTCCACAGCAAATCTCCAACTTTAAAATCACCAAGCCCGTTTGTGCAGGGCACCTGGGATCCTCTGTTCTCTTATAAACACCATCTGGCTTGGAGCCCAAATTGTCTTTATTTTTTTTTCCATATTGATTTAAAAAAAAATTCTACTATACACTACTTGGGAGAGACACCAATAACCCCACAAAGCAGACCTTGTTAAAAGCATCCTGACAACCATAGCAAGGTTCTAGTAAGTTCCCAGTGTTCTCAACAGATTCCCTGCATTTGAGTCCATTAAACAGCTTTGCTTTGACCTTCAAGGAGTCTGCTTCCTGTTCCCACTGTCAGGAAGCACTTTCAAACATTTACGCCACAATCACTTGTGCCAGGTGTTTCCTGATTCAGTGATACCCCTGGTCCCTCTGTACCTGATTTTCTCATTCCTCAGAGCACTGTCTCAGAGTAGCTCTTCATTTCTTATTCACTTCTCCCTCCTCCTAGTTTAATTTCTTTTTTGTTTGTTTTTGGACGGGGGAAGGTAGGGCAATTGGGGCTAAATGACTTGCCCAAGGTCACATAGCTAGTAAGTGTGTCAGGTGTCTGAGGCCAGATTTGAACTCAGGTCCTCCTGATTCCAGGGTCTGTGCTCTACTCATTGTGCCACCTAGCTGCCCCCTCCTGGTTTAATTTCACTGGACATTTGGTAATTATTCACTGTTATCCTATCTCAGTCTCTCCCCATCTTAACAATTACACTTTAAAAAAAAAAAAAAGACCATGCTGTCAGGGAAGGGAGGGAGAGGAAAATTTGGAACTCAAAATCTTATAAAAGTGAGTGTTAAAAACTATCTTTACATGTAATTGGAAAAAAAATAAAATACTATTAAAAAAAAGTAAGCACCAAAAAAAAAAAAAACCCAAAATGGACAGTACGCCAGAGTTGACAATGGTTAAGTCTGTGGTTGAATTTTTTAAAGAGTTGGTGGTTGAACAAGAAACACTTCCAAATGTTTACCTAGTTGAATTTCCCCAGATAATGCTTGAAGCAGAAATGCACTGCCTTTCATAAACTTAGAATCTGCTCAAATTAAAAACAAGTTTATAAGATGCACTGTGAGGGAAGGGGAGGTTATAATAGCTGTGGGCCAGTGGCAAAGATTTTAGGTCTTATTTCTGACCTGTCACAAATTCCTGGAATCAACTTGAATATTTGCTTATAGCCCTTAAAGAATAGGGAGGTTTTGGTGTATGGATGCTCCTGAGGATCAAATCCCAGCTCTCTAATCAAAGGAAATACATTCAGGTTTTTTACTTCATCGAAGACTTGAAAGCTAAAGTTCTTAACCTGGTTCTTGAACGTGTTCAAAAATATTTTGATAATTATATTTCAGCGTAATTGGTTTCCTTTTTTTGCATTTAAAAGTATTATTCTGAGAAGTGCATGAAAGGCTTCCCTTGCCTTTCAGAGGGAGTCCATGATACATACAAACTTGAGAACACTGATCCAACATCTTATTCCAGTTTACCATTGTGTCATGAAGGTGACCCTGGGTTCTCTCGACTCTGCCAAGCTGGAAAGGTTTCACATATGGGCCTCGTGATGGATTTACATGTCTAGATAAATTTGGAGGTTTATCAGTTTGGCCACAGGTGGATGAATTTTTCAGACCTTGCAGCTCTTTAAAAGCTACTAGGTTATAGAGGAGTTTCAGTCTTTATTTAAGGAAAAATAAAGCTCATCATTGAAGTTACAGATCTTTAGCATATTGAAGCAAGATAAAGATGCAGTTAAACTATTGAAGTTTTTCTCATTCTCCTTCACCATCCCAGTCTTGTCCTCCTCTCTCTCTCCTGCTCTTCTCTTTGATACTCCTTGAGATAATCATTTATACTGGGTACCTCCATTTCCCTCTCTATTTTAAACCTTCTGCAGCCTGGCTTCTGGATTCATCATTTAACTGAAACTGACTTTAAAATGACCAAATGTAATGTCCTTTTCTTGATCTCATCCTTCTTGACCTCTCTGTGTAACTTTAACTCAGCTTGATCACCTCCTCTAGCATATTCTCACATGTCTAAATTAATGACTCTCTCTTTTCCTGGTTCTCGTTATCTGTCTGACCTCCTCCTCTGTCTTCCTTCCTAACTGATTTGTAATCTGTATCATTCCCACTCGCTGTGGGTATCTCCCAAGGCTCTGTTCTGAGTCTTCTTCCTTTTTCCTTTATACTATCTTACTTGGTGACCTCATCAGCTCCCATGGGTTCAATTTTTTCACCTCTGTGCAGATGATTCTCTTATCTATATATTCAGCTGTAATCTCTCCTGACTTCCATTCCCATATCACTGACTGCTTTTGGACACCTCAAATTGGATGTCCCTTAGGCATCTCAAACTCAACGTGTCCAAAATTGGACTCATTATCTTCCTTCCCCCACCCCTTTGCCTCTTCTCTTTACAACATCCCTGTTGCCATTGAGGGTACTACAATCCTCCCAGTCACTCAGGCTCATGGCTTCAGTATCAATCCCAACTCTCACCCCCACATATCCAATCCATCATCAATCTTGTCATCTTACCTTTATGACATCTTTCCAGTCATAACCATCACCCTTTTACAAGCCCTCGTCATCCCTCAGACGAACTGTTGCAGTTTGATGTATTTGGAGATCTATTTGGTCTCCATACCTCATATTTCTTCCCTCTCTAATGCATCTCCCACACAGCTGCCAAAGTAGTTTTCCTAAAATGTCGATCTGCCTCTATATGCTCCCTCTACCCTTCCCAATGCTCTGACTTCCAGTGGCTTCCTATTAACTCTTTTGCTGTCCTGGTAAGCTTGGCTGTACTGATTAGACAGAAACTTCATTCTTAAGAAATCTTAAGCAGCCAGCTCCCTTTCTTCCTCTGGGACCCACTCTGGCCTTTCTGGCTCACCAAAACCAAAGGTGTCTTCCAGTAGGAATCACGTTCAACTCCCAGAGTGTTCTCTAGTTCAAAATCCCTTCCAACTGTCTTTATGTTTTAACCTTTATCTTATGATACCTGTACCTCAAGAGTATACAAGTTAAAAGGAGATGATTTCCACCTTCACGTCTATTTGGCTGGAGGGTTATTCACCTAATCTTCCTCTTTTGGTTTTCTCTTTCACCACTGATCAGTCTACTTGTATTTTCAGATGGCTTATATCTTTTCTTTCCACTTTCCCCCCACCCCAGCTTCCCCATCTATGCCTTCCTGGTCCTCTCTAGCTTCTCCATGATGAAATTGGGGTGGGTGTGGGAAGGATACATTTCCTTTAGCCAGAGTTTTCCCAAAGGAACATGAGTACGTTGAGATCTCTCCTCTTAAGGATGTAGAAACCCTTTGAGCTTTTGAAAAGTAAGATGTTATCCCCTAGGGGGCTGAGTCATACACTCCTCTATCTTTCCCATTTATACTACACATTTGACCTTTCTCTGATATACTTTTGACGCTGCTGACCTGCTTTCTTTCCTTCAGTCACCCAGAATGAAACAATAGTATCATTACTACTAGAAGCAATGAATATAGTGGAAGGAACACTGGAAAGGGAGCCAGAAAACCTGAAATCTAATCCTGACTCTTATAGCTCATTGCTTCACCTTTGGATATCTCACCCTTTCTGGGCCTTAATTGCTTCACCTTCGAAGTGAAAAGGGTCGAGGAGGAAGATGTACCAGGTGTTCTCTCAGCTATAGAACAGCTTAGAAATTCTGTGATTCTCTTTCCTTAAAAGTAGCCATTCATTTAGTGTTAATTCAGTGTCCACATGGTGCAGAGTGCCGCGGTAGGCTTTCATTGATCTGCGAGAGTTCCTTAGCTGTCAGTCAAGTTTTTAATTGCACTTATTCCAAGTTCTGCATTGTAGAGGATAGAAAAGAAACAAATTCCTTAGGTATTGTTATCAATTCTTTACCTACGGGTTGGGAAGGTGCAAGTTATGTTATCATCATTGCATATACAGGAAAGCTGAGCTCAGTGACTTGCCCTGGCAATATACAGCAGTTCACAGTTAGAATCAGCTTGAAAACCCAAGTCTCTTTGTAGTCTAGTTCATTCCCACTAAATTTTACCACTCCTACATATAGCTTTATATCCCAGGCTGCATGAGAATATTTGGGGAACTGTATTCTTGAAACTATTTTCTACTTCTCCAGGACACTGTAGGTTAGCCTTCCTAATTGCTTTGGAAGCCCAGAAAATCAATCTTTTTCACAGCATCCAATTTCAGGTGGAAAACTGCAAGGTACCGAAAGGTTAAATGCTTTTTTCCCAGTGAATGCTGTCATCTCCAGGGTCCACGATGCATGTACGAACAGAATACAGACATACATCTTTAGTGTGCTAGTATGAGCCTTAGCAACAATGACTAGCATGTATATAGAGCGCTTTAAAGTTTGCAGAGCACTTTACACATATCTTCTTTTATCCTTACAACAACCTTGGAGCACTATTATTGTCCCTATTTTATAGATAAGGAAACTGTGGAAAGCGTGGTATAAACTGATAGCTAAGCATGCCTCTTTCTGAGTCTTAGGAATTGTGGTTTAGGTTCCACCATCCTCTCTGAGCATTAATTTTCCTCTGCAAGTTGAGGACTTGGACTAAATTATCTCGAAGATAAGATGGATTGGTTCTAACTTTCCAAATTTGGTTATTGTCCTTCCTCCCAAAAGAAATGTCATACTCAAAAATAGCATTAACTTGTACTTTATTATGTTACTGTTTAAAGATGTTTTAGGAATCAATCTACCCAGTATTTATTAAGCTTTAGTATGCTAGGCACTGTTCTAGGTAGGTGGGAAGTTTGCAAAGATAAGATCCAGTCATTCTTTTACTTCAAGGCATTTATATCTCTTCAGAAGAGATGTGTACATTCATGTGTATTTGTCCTGTCTCACCATTGATTATAAGCATCATAAGGGCATTGTCCCCAGCAAAGCCCTGTTGCATAGTTCATGCTCATCCAGTGCCTTTGAATGACTCATTTGATGGAGACAATTCAAGATTAGGAATCAGCTCTTTCAATGGATTTGTTATGTGACCTTGAACTAGTATTTTAGTCTCTCTTGATCTGGACCTTTTCACTGAAAAGATACTACCAATCTTCATCATTTCTTTTGACACTTAATTATAAATGCTGAACATACTCGTTTTGGCATAAATCATGCATTAAAAATTCTAAATGACTATATTCTGTAACTAACCATTGCCATCGCTAATCTCTTCACTAGATAACCAGAAAAATAAAAGTAGAAAGTCTAGTTAAGAAAGTCGATATGAGTTGGTAAATTCCAGATTTTTTTCACAGTGTTTTGTTTTCCTGTTTTTCTTCCACAGACACAGAAAGAATCGTGAGGCAGCCAGTGAGCTTCTGATGAGGCTGAAGGACAACAGAGATCTTCAGAAATTCCTGCAGGATTGTCAAGAGGTATGCTTTGCTATACCGGTACCTCAGGATTCATTCACTTTCGGAAGAAAAAATATTCCACTGCATTGTAAAGTTGAGAGGCCTGATGACATCTCCCAAGATTATTACCATACAATAATACTCCCACTTTTTAAGACAATATAACATCTATAATATTTAGGAACATTAAATCAGTGTGTGCTCAACTGGCCTAGAAAGAAAGAAATGAGGCTTTTTTCCAGGTGAGTAAAAAATAAAAAAGAGTCAAATTCCTTATTTCGTTGGAATCCCAAGATATATCTTTCAAGCCCCCATTGAAAAATATGTTAAAAGCAATCCTTTGAAGCCCAACATTATCTAGGTTTCAGAAGGCTAAATTTAAACATGTGGTATTAATCTGATGATTATCGTACTATTTCATATTTCACTGACACATGCGTAAACACATTTTGAAAACTGAATTTAGCTGAATGAGCTAGGGAGGAGAACAGCTGTACAAACGTGACTCATTCATTAGAAGTACGTCACTCTTAGTGTGTAGGTAGATGAATGTGGATCTGAGGCCTTTGGCTTTATTGCATTCCAAGAAAATGAGAGTGGCAATCGGTGATATTAGAGTGAGCCTGCCTTGGCAGTGTGAAGGTCCTCCTCAGCTCTTCCCAGGCACCTAGTATATAAACTGTATGATTGCATGCTAAAAGATATACAGATTTGGTCATTTTCTCTGACCGTCATCCGCGACAAAAGTGAACCTTTATGCCTCTTAATCCTCAGCCCTGTTGTGCATCCTGCTGAGCGTTCCAGCAGCTGAATCTTGGACTGGTAAAGCCCCAAACCACACAGCCGAGAGTTTTCTGCCTGCAGAACCAGTACTGCAAGGGTCTCTATGGGATTTAACTGTAGCCAGACAGGTTGAAGAGAGGATTGCCATCACCCCAACCAGATGCTTGAGTTCTGATGGTTAAATGGGATGCTCACTTAAGAGTGCTAATTATCTGTGACAGTAACTCAATCTTGGACATGCAGAGGGACAAACAGACTCTAAATTTAGCTGCATCGAATTTGTGTTGTGGTTGCATGGAGTGAGAAGGAATCTTAGGGTTTCTTTTCCAGGCTGTATTTTTGCTTCCTCTTATTGATAACTGTTAGGTCATTTTGTCATTTCCCTGGGAATGCATAAACTTCCCATTGTCCCTGAAGGCCATCTTGCTAGGTCTCGTCAGGATCCCAGGCTAAATCAAGCTCAAGGAGGCAGCATCACCATAAAGATGAAACCTTTTTGTCTGCCCGAGGTGACCACATGCCCTGGATTTTCTGGGACAGATATTATTTCAAAAATTCTGTCCTCTTATCTCATAAAATACCAGTAGCCAAGATATCTCAATATTCTCCTGCAATGGTAGCCAAATATATATTACTTAGGTTTTTGTCTCATTCCTGCCACTACCACTAATAATAAAAATAATAACTACCATTAATAATAGCAGCTTAATTAACAATTAATTAATAGCACCTTAAGGTTTTTGAAGCATTTTCCATGTTACTTCTAGACTATATTTCATGAAGGAAAGGGGTGGTATCTTTTCTAAACTTTTTACATCAGGTTCTCTAGTTAGATGCATTTATTTAGCATCTACTATGTGCCAAGCACTACAGATATAAAGAAAGGCAAAAAACAGTCCTTGATCTCAAGCAGTTTCCAGCTTAATTAGGGAGATCACAAGTGTATGCAAACTAGATATACAAGATAAATTGCCAATAGTCAGAGGGAAGACATTGAGATGAAGGAGGAATGGAAAAGGCTTCTTGCAGAAGGTGCCCAGTGCAGAACTCTGCAACAATACATGCTTCATGAGTGTTGAGTTGATTCATATTGAAAGAATCAATTTATCGTGATACATACGTGTGTGTGTGTGTATAAAAAGAGTATGAGTGTGCCATTCTTGTTGTATCTCCATTTAATCATTTCTAAAATGGAGACAATAACTATAGGACCTATCTTACAGGATTGGTTTTAAAATTTTTTTTTATTGTTACCATTTAAATAACCTTCATTTCCAAATAAATCCATCCTTCCTTCAGCACTGCATGCACCTTTCCCCCACTCAGAGCGCCATCCCTTATAACAAAGAATTTAAAAGAATGCAAGAGGATAAAAGTTCCACCAAGCCAACCAGATCTATCATGTGTGGAGTGTTCTACGCTCTTCAGCCCCCACCTCTGCAGAGCTAGGAAGGAGATGCGTTTTCTCCAGTCATTAGGTTCAAATTGAGTCATTATAGTTTCACTGCATTCAGCTTCATTCAATGTTGTCCTTAATATTGTTATTCATAGGGTTATTTCAAGGATCAGATGAGATCATGTATTAGTAAAGTGCTACGTGGCTCCGAAGTCCCACAGTTCTCTGAAAAAACCTATTTGTGAAATGGAAAGGATCCTGGATTTAGGGTCAGAGAATCTTCACTCAGCTCCTAGTCTTGCCACTTTTGTAGTAATCCAGTGACTTGGATGGGCAAGTCTCTTAACTTCCCTGAAACTCAGTTTTCTCATCTGTAAAAGGAGGGAGTTGGACTAGATGCCCTCCACAGTCGAGCTCCCAGCTCTAAATCCATGATCCTATCATTGGGAACGTGTAAGGGAGAAGGATTTACTGCCTATCTACTTGAAATGTGTTTAATTTTGGTAATTTCCCTATTTTCCACTTAGAAAAGTTCATAACTGTCTAGTTTAGAAAAGGACATCCGTTCAGTGCCTGAACAATAATCTCCCCTGCCACATAGCCAATAAGTGATCATACAGTCTTTGCTTGGAAACCAAACAAAGAGAGGCCTGACCACCTCCTAAGGTAGCCCCATTCCACTTTTGGACAGTTCTAATTGTGTGAATGTTTTTCCTTGTAGCAAACCTCAAATTTTCTTTTTTGAACAAATGTGTGGGGAAAAATAAATATATAAAATGATTGACTAGCTCAGTGCAATCACAGGAAGTGGTCAGCCCCAATTTTAGGAAGCAGAATTTAACTTTTTCCATTTATTCTAAATTGCCACCTTTGGTTACAAGGAGCCCACTCTGCAGTGTGGGCAGCTGCCAGTTTCATTAAGAATACCCCGAAGGCTCAGCCTCCTGTGTGTAGTTTCACTTCAAAGCATGGAACAAGGTTTTAACTCGACTTTTCTATGCTGTGGAGATGATTTACAAAGTATTTAACCTACCCATAACAGCTGACCATACTGCCCTTTTGGCCTTTCCCTTTCTTTCCTTCCGTCGGCAGGGGTGGGGAAACTGTGGCCTTCTAGGTTCTTGGGTGTGGCCTTCTGATTGAGTCTAAGTTTTACAGAACAAATTCTTTTATTAAGGGGATTTGTTATGTGAAGTCTGGATTCACTCAAAGGGCTGCACTTGAGGACCTAGAGGGCCACAGGTTCCCCACCCCTGGTTTAGTTCTTTATACAGTGAATTGGGCTCTTGGTATTTGCAGTTAGAGCCATAGAGATTGGGTTTTCATCAAGACACTGTCTTCTTGTTGTCAAAATTATGGCACCAGCTAAGATTTTTCTGGGACTCCAAAAACTGTTTGGTTCAAACGTCCCAGGGTAAAGTTTGTGTCGACAGCTTATTGGCTGCAATTCCGCAAGACAGCATCACCAAAGCAGGTCTTTTTCTCTACAGCCAACTTCCTTGCCAAGGGAGTTTGAAAAAGCTCCACAACTTGTATCTTTTATAGATTCTTAGAGCATTAATCCTGGTGCATAAGGTTTAGAAAACTGAGTGACCTGAGTCTTTGTCATGCTCCATTCCTTTTTTGATACCTTGGGAATAAAATAGAATATTCTTATTTCCTAAACCCTTCATTTGCATACCACCCCCTTGTTGAAAACTGCTAAGATGGGGCTGGAAGCTCTCTTGAGTAGCAGTGGAAACCAAGTGAACACTTGCTTGTGGAGCAGTACAGAATCAATACTCTAGCTCTTTTAGTGAGCATAGTTTTGTTTTTTTTTTTAATGTTGGGTTATGCATTGTCCAGGAAGTAGAATGCCTTTGTTTTACTCCTTCTCACACTACCTACCCTCTTTCTCTTTGAAGATCTTACCGCTCCCAGCTATGATTTTGATGGGCTGGTGATTTCCATGCCTTTCTCTTACTTGTAATCCAGTGATCAGAACAGACTCCTTCTCTGTGCCACCTCCCTCCCTGTTTTTCAAGCTGTGCAATGCTCTTTTCTGTAGAGAATAATTATATTCTTAAATGACCTTTTAAAATGTCCACAAATAATTCCTGTTTCAGGAATGTTGATGGAGAGCTGATGATCCAGCAAGTTCCACAGATCCATTTCACTGTACTGGACCTCCCGATGTTTTTATCTGTAGGATGGTGTGCTCAGCAAAGAGGAGATTTGTTTATAAGCCTCTGTTTTTTGTTAGGGGGTTTTTGGCCTCCATTTTATTCCTCTTGGGTAGGTGGCTATGAATAGAGGAAATATGTGAATGTCCCTGGCAGCTTTAATAAATGTCCTTTATCGTATTCACTGGAGATATCTTTTTGAGGCCTTGAGATTAGAAGGATACAGGGGGAGGTTTTGTCATTTGGTTTTTCCTTTTTGTTTTTAACCTTTCCCCTTAGCATAATTAAGTGCCCATTGTTTTTCTGATTGCTGCAGTTTAGACAACTAGAAAAAAGTTTGATGTTTGAAAATTGGAGTTTTGTCCTGTCTGTAGTAATTTGTTTACAAAAGGTTTTACTTTTTTAAAGAAAATCCTAATTTCTCTTAAATAGACCAATGAAGCTCTTCCTTTCTGGGTTGGTAAACTAGGATTGTTAGAAGTAGAAAAAGTGAGATAGAGAAGAGTAAATGTATTGGGGGTCCCTTCCACACTGCCAGAGGCACAGTGAATCCCATACATTATCTTCCTTGACTTTGTTTACACAAACATCAAATCTTTCAGTTCAAGTGAGCAGATTTGGGGGAATGGGTTTCAAAACCTCAAGAGAGGGCTCATTTTTACCCCAGGTACTTATGGATTTCGTGTCATTTCTGTGTAGTATGCTGAAGATCTTTGGGGTAGGATCAGGAAGGAGCTGAGCCACAAAAGTTACAGTTTTTCTCATGTCGAGATTATTAGGGTGGAAGTGAAGACGTCTTTAACATTGTTTACTTCTTTATAGTATTAAATGTTTTTGGTTTCAGTAACTGCCAGCATCCCTTTGAATATCTTTGGCAAAGGGATCATTAGAGGAAAGCCTACAATGAATGCAGGGTTTGTATGGGATAAGAATTGGAAATTTGGCACAAAAGTAAAATGCAGGCACTAATTAATTTTGAGTGGCCAGAATGAAAGGTATACTGGGGGCTGGTTCAGAGCCTAGGGCTTGGCTCAGTGTCATCTATTTCCTGGGCCAGGGAAAGAGCTCACTTCTCAGCTGTCGCAAGCTGGAGGGCTTTTGCGTGGTTTCCCAGATTCTAGATAGAAGCAGACATGTTGGATGAACTCTTCAGACCTTTGAGGTATTTGGGTACCAACGAAGAATACAAATCAGGAGGACACAGGGCAAGAATAATGTAATATAGACAGAAGAAGAAGAAATGCCAACAGAGTAAAAATGTTAGAAAGAGTCGTAATACCAAAGTGAGAAGCAGGGATTGTAGACTTAGTTCTCAAAGTAATATTTTAAGTCATACGTCCTCCAGCCTCCTTGTTTTACATTTGAGTAAACTAAGGCTCAGGACCACATGGGAGGCAGGGTGGTATAGATGGAAGTGGGCTGAATTTGGAGTAAAGGGACCTGGGTTCATATTCTGCCCCTGTCACATTACCCTGTGCTACTATTCACTATACAACTTTTTTTTTTTCCCACGGTTCACAAAAAAAAAAATAAAAGTCTGGTATAGGTACTTCAGAGACACAGACAGGGGAAAGACAGACAAATTAATGCAAATATTATAAATAAATTCTAATCTGCAATCTGTTCAGTTCTGTGTGCTATATTTTAGGAAGGACATTGGTACATTGAAAGGTAACCATCTAGGAAGGTGAGGGGCCTCCATTTTATACCACACTTCAGATTGGTTGAAGGAACTAGGAATCTTTGAGATGGAAGAGTGGAGACTTAGAAGGGCACGTACCCATTTTTGTTGTTCACTCATTTCATTTGTCTCCAGTTCTTCATGACCCCATTTGGAGTTTTCTTGGCAAAGCTACTAGAGGGGTTTCCTTCTCCAGCTCATTTTACAGATGAAGAAACTGAGGCAAACAGGGAGAAGTGACTTGCCCAGGGTCACACAGTTTAGTAAGCTGTCTAAAGCCAGATTTGAACTCAGGAAGATGAGTGTTCCTGACTAGGCCCAGCATTCTATCCGCTGCCCACATACATAGTATTTATCTTGTGTTTGAAAGACCATCATGTGGCAAAGATATTTTATATTTTCATTTCTATGTACTTAGATAATTTATGTATACATAAATACATATACACACATAATCCTTTCTCATAGTCTCAGAGAACAGAATAAAGAGAAGTGGATGAAAGATGTAGACTTTGGCTTCATAGAAAGTTCCCTAACAGAGCTATGCTGAAGTGCAGTAGACTTCCTTTGGAGTTATAATGGGCTGGATAATTACTTGTTGGATATTTGTATTGGGAATTCTTATACCTGTAATGTATGGATTGGAGTGGATGACAGCTGAGGTTTCTTCCAGTTTGGAGATTCTATTATCCTGTAATTAATTAAAAGAAAACTAGTTTACCAAGTATTCTGTTTTAATGAATATTACACACAGAGGTGGATACTTTATTCCCTGTATTTGAGAAGATTTATTAGTTTGATTTCAGTTTCCAATTCCTTCTATTACTTTCCAGCTCTCCCTTTGGATCAATGAAAAGATGCTCACAGCCCAGGATATGTCTTATGATGAAGCCAGAAATCTACATAGCAAATGGCTCAAGCACCAAGCCTTTATGGCAGAACTTGCGTCCAACAAAGAGTGGCTTGACAAAATTGAAAAGGTAAGTGAGAATATTTGGTAAACGTTCCCAGCCCGACCCTGCCCTTCTAAGAAATGTATTCTGTGAGTTTGGATTCCTTTTTACTCAGCATGTTTATAGCCCCTGCATTTGAGTCATACCCAGATAAATGCACAACCCTACGTTTTTTATAACCGTTAGCATAGTGGTTTTCTGTGATGATAACACCATGTAAACGAATTGTCTACAGGTGACTTTGTGGTGACTGGTTGTTTTTTTCTCTTGCCCAAAAAGTGATTTTAGTAGCCAGCTCTTTGCTGCCATCAGACAGATAGATGAAACCATACTCTAATTCTTTTTGCATTTGAGAAACATGTTGCCCTGTCTTCTGTTGAGGCCTCAGAGTTGATCTTATTGGCTCTTGGAGGATTGTCCTGTGTCCTGGGCACTATTCTGGTGTGTACTGGTATGAAGATCTGTGCAGAGACATGTCACATTCAGCCACTCATGTAGTTCATAATGTTCAAAGTAGCACTAACTTTTAAAAAACAAAGGTCACAACCTTTCAGTTGATGTCTTACTCTCCTTAAGTTCTCCTTGGTCACTGCTTCTGTGCCAGCCAGTTTTAACATTACTTTCTCTGTCTCCACTGATTACTTAATCCAGCCCTGAAAAAAAAAAATCACTGGAGAAAGGATGTAGAAGTCCTCCCCAGAATGTTTATTTTGTAATGAATGTTTGAAGTGTCTGATCACATTTTATCTATCTTTGTTCCATCTACATTTCACTGCTAAAATCCAGTAGCTTCTCAGTCTTTATCCTGCTTCACTGTCTTTGAAGTTTTTTATGCTGTCGATCAGTTACTTAATTAGCAAACATTTATTGAGAGCCTTCTTTGTGCCGGCTACTGTGCTAGATTCTGGGTACCACTTCATCTTTGTGGATATTCTCTTCTCCCTTGGTTTTTGGGTGATATAGTGCTTTCTCCTGGCTCTTGTCCTATGCCTGTCTGACCACTCCTCCCAAGTCTCTTTTCTGCCACCCCTTAAAAACATGGATGTTCTCTTAGGCTCGGTTCTGGAGAGCAATCTTCTTTTCACTCTGTACACTGTGAAGAGTACTCTGTACTCTTTCTTGTTCTTCTCATCAGATACCATGGCTTCATTCATTCTGGAAACCCTGGTAACTGATAAGAAGAACAAGAAAGAATACGATGAAAAGGAGATTTCTCTCCAAGACCGAGCCTGAGGGAGTGTGTGTGTGTGTGTGTGTGTACAAATACATATGTATATCTATGTGTGTATAGATATACATGTGTTATACTTGATTTTTAAATCTATATAGGTATATGTGTGTTCATATTCTCTTTCTTTCTTGAGAGCCAGTCTTAACATCACTGCCTTCTGGACATCTCAGTCCTATCAATGTGTCAAACTGAATGTGGCCAAGGTAAAATTCATCTTCTCTCCTCTCCTTGTACCCTTTCAGAACTTCTCATTTCTGTGGAGGGTCATGCCATCCTTCCAGTCACCCACCCAGGTTCATACCCTTCACATTATCCTGGACTTCACTTCCCTATATCTAGTTAGCTGCCACATCCTGGTTATTCCTCCTCCATAACATTTCTTGTATCTATCTCTTTTTCTTTACTCAGCATGTCAGCTGTGCTAGGTCAGGCTCTCATCACCTCTTACATAGACAATTCTAATGGTTCTCTAACTTTTCTCCCTGCTTCTGAGCTTTCTTCTCCCTCCCCTCTTGGACTTGACAAATTAATATTCCTAAGATGATAAGTCTGATCCCTCTTACTCAAAAATCTTCATTGATTTCCTGCTGCCCCTACAATAAAAACTCAACTCCTTAAAGCCCTCTATAGTCTACAATTTATATTACTCCCCCCTCGCATACTCTTATTTTGGCTAGACTGGCTTAATTAGCTGTTCTCCAAACGTGCTATATATCTGCTAGGCTCCAGCCCTCTGTACAGACCCTCTCTCACCCATGGCTCAAAACCTTGCACTTCTCCAGTTCTCTTTCTAAAATCCCTAACTTCTTTCAAGACTCAGCTTAGGTGCCCCCTACTCTTTGAAGCATTTCCTGATTCCCTCCCTTCTCTCTGTTAACTGCCAGTTGTTAATGCTTTCCCTTGCTCTATGATACTTTCACTTTGCCTTTGTGGGAAGATTTATCTCCTATCTTCTCCTTTATCTAACACTCACATACATGAATGTTATCTCAAAGTTTTGTTTGTTTGGTTTTTTTTGTCTTCACATCTTCAGTCACTCATGTATGCTGTAGGTGTTTAATAGACATTGACTGAATTGAATCGTATAGACTAGAGTTACTAGACTATGCTATGAACTCCTTGACAGTAAAATGTGTATTATCAAATTTTATTCAGTTCCTGGGTATATACTGAGTTTTTGATAGATTTTTATCAATGGTGGTGGTGCTGACCATTTCACAAATCCCATTTTCTGGTGTGTATTACATTTTTTTTAAACATGTTCTTTAATATGCTGTACATATTTCTTCCACCCCCTCACACCCATCATTTATTTCTTCAACAAAGATTAACTGTATGCCTTTTGTGTGAAAGGCCAGTGTAGTAGGCATTGAAATATTCATCCTTTATCTCGAGGGTGAGGAGCCAAATATTAAATTCCATGCACAAAATTAAAATTAAGAGCGTGCTGCCAAGCCCCATCCCCTTATCTGCCCCCCCTTTTTTTTAATCATTGGTGCTTCTCTTTCCTTGATTATTTTTATCCAGTGCTTTAATCAGTAAAGCTTAAACCTGAAGTGTGGATTTATTTTTGTCCCAATTGTATATATGTATAAATGTATATATGTATATATATATGTATATATGTATCCCAATTGTATATATATAATATATGAAACTTATACTTGACAATGACAGTGTTAGAAACATGTCCTTTGTTCAGTTCCATGAAATCCATATGGTGTGTGATTAATCACCTGTTTTTTATCCTCCTAAGCTTACTGGTTGATGGAACACTCTTGAGATCTATTGGAAATGTGTAGCTAGGATCACATAAAGTGAATTCTCCTGGTGACATTAATGTAGTAAAACAAACTGCTTGTAGCACTTCATTAATTTGTGTATTTTCTGGCTTGTGCTTTTTTTAGGCAGGGATGCAGCTCATTGCAGAGAAACCAGAGACAGAAGCTGTAGTGAAGGAGAAACTCACAGGCTTACATAAAATGTGGGAAGTCCTCGAATCCACTACCCAGACCAAGGCCCAGCGACTCTTTGATGCCAACAAGGCTGAACTTTTCACCCAGAGCTGTGCTGATTTGGACAAATGGCTGAATGGCCTAGAGAGCCAGATTCAATCAGATGACTATGGCAAAGATCTTACTAGTGTCAACATCCTGCTTAAAAAGCAACAGGTAATCTACAAAGCATTCCATTTCGCAGTGGGTCCAAAAGACATGGACACCAAGAAACACCTCCGTTTTGATTGCTTGGTAACTTAACTTCTTCATTATTTCAAGGATTCATTCTTTTGTTGGAGATAGTCTCTGACATTGGAATATGGGTACTAAGATATGGATACCAAGAAATAGATACCTCCATTTTGGTTGCTTGGTAATTTAACTTCAGTATTTCAAGGATTCGTCGTTTCATTAGTGTGGGTACTTCACTACCAATACAGATCACAGTCCCTAACTAGTCTTTGAGAGTTGCTGCAGCTGAAAAAAATTAATCACCTTGCAACGAAGCTGGTGATGAGCCCTTTGAATTTAGCTAGGCTGGTTCTCACATAAGATATGTGGCCCATTTGGTGGAACCTTTCAGAACTTGGACTCTGCTGGCAAAGTTTTTGAGAACCCATTGTCAGCCTCATTCCACGATGAGGCATTAAATGGAATAGGAGTTTTGTGTAGGAAATTTTTTTAAAACCTTCAGTAATTAAAAATTAAGAAGTCAAGATGCAAGTTTGGAGAAAACTTCCATATTCCCCACTGAACTACAGGATTTCAAGAATAACATCTTTGAGGACAAATACTGACATATTTCTGAGGCTATATACATATACATACATACATATATATACATATATATGTAGAAGTGAGAATTAAAACAAAGAACAATTTTGTCTTTTTTTTTAAAAAAAATTGAACATAAGGTGCAAAATATTTCACCTGACTTTATTTCGGATATAAAACAATGAAGTTTTTTATGTATCATTTAGAGCAGAAGTTTATAACTTGGGGTCTACAGTTCCTTGTTTCAGGGGGCCCATAAATTTGGAAGGGGAAAAAAAGTAGCATCTTCATTTTCACTGAACTCTAGCTATGTGTGTATATAATATATATTCTTATACACACATATACATACACATATACATGTACACATAGAGAGAAAGAGAGAGTTTTCTGAGACTTCATGAGGATGGCAAAGTAATCCATAATTTCCCCTCCTTGCCAAAAAAAGCTAACTCTTTAAAATTACTTGAAGTTGTAAGAGACAATATTACCTGCTTCATACGTCATTTAAAATACAAAATAAAAATATAGCAAAGTCCACTTGAACAAAATTTCCATTTAGTACTGCCTGCCAAAGTTATCAATACATATCTAGTATTTTGTTGCAGCACACAAGAAAATTAACTGAGCCTGTGGAGGGACTCAAACGAGATATTACGTGTAGAAATGCTTTGAAATTTGTAATGGATACTCCACAAATGTCAAGTATCGTCATATTAGTATTTGTCCTGAACTATTAATATATATCATTTCTCTATGTGAAGGCAATTCTTTGTTTCTTGTAATTGGATTTCTTGTGGATCATTGTTTCTATAGGGGGGAAAAAAAATCTTTTTTTTTTTTTTAATGAAACCCGTACATTGGATGAGTTACATAATTGCCAGACATTTCTGTCACCTACATCTAAGTTTACCCTTCCGATCAGTAGTTATTTATTTCAGTGGCTAATTGTTTCCAGTACAGCAACACGGTTATAGTTTATTAATAACGTCAGCCCAAGTGGACTCCAGAAATATCTTAAAGTATGTCACACCCAAAGGATCTGAGTAGTTCCGGCTATTGCATGTTCCATTTAATTTTGGCCCGGTAGACTCATCTTACCTTCTTTTGCCACGATCTGCACAACACAGTTTTGCCAGCTGGGAATTCTTTACTTCCCACCCTTGCCCTCATTTATTATCTTAAGCTTTAGCACAGTGCTCAAGGGTTCATAGCCCAGACAATGAGATACCTGCTGTGGCAACAACACAAGACAGTTCCAAAATAGCCTGGGAAGACAGAACAATAATAGGGTTCTAAGTCTTTGTAGGAGAAGTTTCCATTCTGCTTTATTGTGCTGATGATTCATCATTTCTCTTTCCCCACACAGGAATCCTGGTTGATAGATCAGTAGTATTTCTGTCCTCATTTAGCCACTGGGTAAATGTGTTCTCCTTATAACAGAATTTTGAACTTAGAAAGGTCTCTTATTGCATAGACAACATAGCTCCAGCCCTGAGAGTAACTTGATCAAGTTCACACAGCTGTTAAAAGTAGTTTTTTCTTGTTGAGTTGTTTTCAGTTGTGTCCAACTCTTCACAACCCCCTTTTGGGATGTTCTTGGCAAAAATACTGGAGTGGTTCGCCATTTCCTTCTCCGGCTCATTTTACAGATGAGGGAACTGAGACAAAGACTTACCCAGGGTCACACAGCTAGTAACTGTTGAGGGGAGATTTGAACTTAGCAAGATGAATCTTCCTGATTCTAAGCCCTGTGCTCTAGCCACTGTGCCACCTAGCTGCCGCTTAGTTAAAGCAAGAGTTAAAGCAACCGCCCTCAGTCCAATGTTCTTTCTACATCATGTTGGGCAGTATTTAAGATGAAAGAAAATAGAACCTTTTCACACTCTGTCTTGCAGATTCTGTTTGAATGACACTTGTCTATGAGAAGCTCACATAAATATAAAAAAAAATATTATTCAATCCTTACAACTGACTGAAACAAGGGCAAATAGAATTACTCTTGTTTTTCAGAGAGGAGTATGTTTAGATGCATTAATTAAGGAACACAAGCTCAGTCACCAGAGTCTCTAATCAAATGAACAGCAAACTTATTAAGTGTTTTATTTTAGTCTGCCTGTTTCTGGTCAGACCTATTGCCAAGAGTCTCAAAGATACCCATGAATTCCCAGAAGAAATGACAGGATTTTTAAGTGTGATAGGATCATTATTTATTTAGTCCAATACCCCTTCCCCTCTTTTTCTCCTAACTGAGGCGGTCAAGGCCCAGTCATGTTGAGTGATTTGCCCACGGTCATGGAGGCAAGTATGGAGCAGAGCTAGAGACTTGTTACTCATGTGTCTTGAGGCAAGCCGCTGAACCTCTGTGGGTCTCACTTCCCTCATTTGTAAAAGTGAGGGCATGGGATTAGATGTTCTCGAAGGTCCCTGCCAGCTATAAATCCTATGACTGATTCTTGTACTGTCTTCAGTTTTGCAAAAGGCCATTCTGTACAGAGCTCTCGCTGTTTCTTCATGAAAAGGCTGATTCCAAAGTCAGTGAACCACATGCACTATGCAGTGTGATGACCTTATCCTTGATGTGTATCAGACTCTCTTGGCATATGTGGTATTGTGTGAAAGATATATTTTTCATGGGAGAATCTCAATCATGTCCCCCTAACTTATACATCCTCCCAATGAAATTGTTTCCTCCAAACTGTGCTCCTCAGCTCTCAAGATAGCTATCCGTGTGTGAACTCAGGGACTTGGTTGCATGACTATAACAAATCTTGTGTTTGCATCATGCTCTGCGTGTGTGTGTGTGTTATTTATGTTACCACATGTGCTCTAAACTCATCTTTACCTCCCTTTGGGTAAACACAAATCCGTTTTCTGAAAGAGGTTTGCTAGCTAAAATTTTATCCAAATAAGGTAACTCTGGGTAAGCATCAGAATACACTTTGGGGTGGGGGGATATTACTAGCTTTAGTTTTTACCAGTTGGGTTTAGTAGCCCAAATGTCTGACTTGTTCTGTGTTTCACTTTTTTTGATAAAAATATAATTAGCCATTTCCTCCCTAGGACTGAGGAATAGCAATAAGTTGTTTTTCTAATTATAGAAATAAGTGAATAATAGTAGAAGTTTCTTTTCTTGCTTTAAAAGAGAGAAAGGATAAACTTCCAAACACAAACACTTTAAGTGAAATTAGTTTCTGGTCAATACCAGAAACTTTGTGAGCAGATAAAATGAAATTAATCTTATTTGTGGGGCTAGCTCCTATTCTGCTCTTGTGTCATTTCCACAGAACTAAGTAGACCCTAGCCAATGTGAAAATTTGAATCTGTTCCCCAATTTCTAATCCCTAGTTTAAAATGCAAAATAGAGCTAAAACTATCAGCTGGCGCCAAGATGTGCTAATTGGTATTTTGATAAGCAATCACCAAAACCAGATGTTGGCAATAGCCATGGCATAAATTCATAATTTCCTCCTTTGCTCTTATACTTCCATGCTTTATAAATAGCTGCCACCTGCCTCTGTTTTGCGTAAATTGAAGTTTTTGCTATTTCTTTCATCAGATACTTGAAAATCAAATGGATGTGCGGAAGAAGGAGATTGAGGAGCTCCAGAGCCAGGCCCAAGCTCTGAGTCAGGAAGGGAAGAGCACAGATGAGGTGGATAGCAAACGTCTCATCGTGCAAACGAAATTTATGGAATTGCTGGAACCCCTGAATGAGAGGAAGAGTAACCTGCTAGCCTCCAAAGAGATCCATCAGTTCAACAGGGATGTGGAGGATGAGATTGTAAGTAGAGGTCTGGACCCTGAAGTGGCATTTTATTGAGATGTTCCCAAGTTGTCCGAAAGTATTTATCCTTTGCATTTGGCTGAACTCTGTCCTTCTTCTAGTCTATCCTGATTAAGTATTGTCTATGGGGGTTGCTGCCTAGAGCACAAAGCTGCCATAAGTGATGAAGATCCATGGGGATTTTCATGCCCCCAGGGAACAGTCCAAGAGATTATATAGAACCCAAATGAATTTGATGTCTTTCTTGACTTCTTTCCCAAAGAATGTGTTTCCTGAGATAGCCTTCCCTGATGTGCTTCCAAGTCAATTTAAGTTCCTAGGTTGGCTTATAAGACATTTCCTATTTATCTGCCTCATCATCTCTTCTGAGAACAATCCTAAGATTCTGTGTCTGACTCCTGTTTGCAATTCTTTCTAGTTGTGGGTTGGAGAGAGAATGCCCATAGCAACCTCCACGGATCATGGTCATAACCTCCAGACAGTGCAGCTGTTAATAAAGAAAAATCAGGTAACTGGTTCTGCTCAGTCCAGCCTTATTTGTTAAATAATTATTTTAATTTACTTACTGTTCACAAGAATTATTTTAAATTAAATTATTTTAAATTACAAGGCAACACATACATGTAAGGAGGCTTTGAAGGACTGTGGTTTCCTTTTTGCCCGAAGTGTTTGGAATAATTGCCATGCTGTTGCAATTGAGTGAGCCCCTGATGCCTATTCTCCTGTCCCACACAGACCCTACAGAAGGAAATCCAGGGACACCAGCCTCGAATCGATGACATCTTTGAGAGGAGCCAAAATATTCTCACTGACTCTAGTAGCCTTAATGCTGAAGCAATTAGGCAGAGGCTTACAGACTTAAAGCAGCTATGGAGCCTTCTCATTGAAGAGACAGAGAAACGCCACCGAAGACTGGAAGAATCCCACAAAGCCCAGCAGTATTACTTTGATGCCGCAGAGGCTGAGGCCTGGATGAGCGAACAGGAACTCTATATGATGTCAGAAGAGAAAGCCAAGGTGAGAAGAATTGGAGGGGGAAGGGGTGTTGGTTTGGAAATGAATGGTTCTCAGCACTAACATGATGTTGCTGGCCCTTATGAAGTCTTAATCTCAAACCTCATACTTCCCCTTTGATCACTTACAAAATGCTGCTCTTGTTAGATTTTAAGGTCCACAGGTACAAGAGGTTTTGCCCTTTCCATATTTATATTCTTAGTGGTTAGCACTGCATGCAGTAAGCACTTAATTTTTTTTAATTGAAATGGATTTCTGTGGTACTGACTACAACCATGAGGCTTCTGACCCCAATGTGTTCTATTCCACAGTATTTGTGATTGATTGACATCTCTGCCTACTGGAAGAGAGCTTTGTTCTGTGGGCCAGCCATTAAAAGACAAACCAGATCTACTTTGTCACAATTCTTTTTTTTTTTAGTAGAAATTGGCCAAAGCATTGTTTCCTCTCCCTCTAATTGTTAACATAATTGCAGCCTTGTTAATCTTCGTGTATTGGAATGCTCGTTTCAGTTAGTCAACTAGCATTTATTAATCACCTACCATGTGCCCGGCACTTTGCTAAACACTGAGGGTAGAAAGAAAGGCAGAGAACAGTCCCTACTCTTAAGGAGCTCAGTCTGATAGGAGACATATCATGCAAACAACTATGTACAAACAAATACATAGAGGATAAATTGAGGAACTGAGGGTAATCTAAGAGGGAAGCTGTCTCTCTGTCTTCCAGCTGTCCGAAATACTATTTCTGTTTTTGCGGTCATAAGTCCTGTCTCAAGGCCCCTTTCTCTTGTGGTGTATAGGGGAGGGGAAGGGAATAAGCATTTATTTTAGTGCCTATTATGTACCAGGCAATGTGCTATACACTTTCCCCAAATATTATCTTGTTTGATTAGTGTAGCATGCCAATCCCTCCTGGTGCTGACCTTGGCAAGTGGTGGTGCGTGATTGTGAATGCTTCTTTTTTCTGTTTGTAGGATGAACAGAGTGCAGTTTCCATGTTGAAGAAGCACCAGATTTTAGAACAAGCTGTAGAAGATTATGCCGAGACAGTGCATCAGCTCTCCAAGACAAGCCGGGCTCTTGTAGCTGACAATCACCCAGAAAGGTAATGCCGTTTTGGAGCTGGGTTTCTTCAGTAGTAGCTTCCTCTGGACTGGTTGGTTTCTTTACTCCAGCAGAAAACAAAATAGAACAATTTGGCTTGGATGTTGGAGTGTTAGCTTTAGGTAGGATAGGTTATTTGCATTTCATCCTTCTTATGAGATACTACCTGGTCTCGTAAATGAAATAACTCCCTGCTGCCCCCAGACCCTGCGGGGAAGGCCTGGCCATCATCAATGAAGTATGTGTCTGAAAGAAGAAAGAATATTCTGACTTGTATGGGAATAGTCACATAGATAGGGAGAAAAGGGTTGTGTCGAGGAAGGAGTGCTGGTTTTAAATCCTGGTTCCACTATTCAGGAGTGATAGGACTGTCAGCAAATAGCTGAAGTTCTCTAAGCTTCAGTTTCTACATCTGTAAAATGAGGATGATGTTTGTACCACCTATGTTACTGCTGGGTCATGATGAGGGCCAGATGAGATCATGGACATAAAATGCTTTGTAAATCTTTAAAGCACGCTTGAAATATAAGCTACCTGGGAATGGGCATCACATCCAGAGAGGTCTAGAGAGGCCTGTTTAATAGCATGCTCAGCACCTTCATTTATCGCATGCATCAAGTTCCATGGGAATAGAAAGAAGTGCTGGTAATGGTGGCGGTAGATCACATTCCAATATTTTTCTTCCAAGATTATAACTTTCAACTTTCCACATAATTGTCTCTCTGTAACAAACAATAGGATTACCTCTTTATTTTCCAAGACTAAGGTCTTCTTCTAGTCTTTATGACAAAGAGTACCTAGGAATGCTGTGGCTGTAATACCCAGGGAAATAGGAAAGAACCAAAAATTCCTTATCCTTGTTTGTTGTCCACTCATCCAGCTTTTATCTTTTTTCTCATATTTAATGAATTTATTATTAACTATTAATAATTAATAACTTTTAAATTATAAATTTATTAAGCACCTTTGTGCCAGGCACTATACTAAGTGCTGAGGATACAACAACAACAGACAACAAAAGACAGTCTCTGCCCTCAAGGACCTTACAGTCTAATGGATTAAAATCCCCAAGATGCCAGGGGAGGAGGATCAGGGGCCAGATGGAGAAGGATAATCACTTGGAGCAGTGCCAATTAGAGCAATCTCCTATAATCTCAGCCATTTGACATGTCAAATTGAGGTGGGAGAAAAGTTCTTAGATTAATGAATGGAACACAATACAGAGGAAGAGACAAAATGTGTGTTGCACGTGAGACCAAATTATTGTATATTTCTTTGGTCACAAGAAGCTTTAGGATGGAAAAACTTTATCATTGATTTTTCATCAGTTTCCAGCGTTGAAAGAAATCCTGACTTCCAAGGCCAAGTGTGTAGTAGGTTAGATCTTTTCCTTCCCTTAGTCAACAGACATTAGTACGATCTTCTGCCTAGATAACTCTTGAGCTCTGTTTGTATTTTTACTGTTACTTTTTTATTTTAATTGATGTTACTTTTACTGCTTGGGGTTGGAATATAATTTGGGGCTACTTCTTCGCTTTTTATCCCTTCTTTCCTTCTTCTCATCAGGTTAGTTCATGCTGCATTCTTTCTCCCTCCGTCTTTTATTTCCTCCTGCATGTAATTTATGTCTCAGTTCTGTTTCCTTTTGTCCTCCAGCGAACGCATCAGTATGCGGCAGTCCAAAGTAGATAAGCTGTATGCAGGTCTAAAGGACCTTGCTGAAGAGAGGCGAGGCAAACTGGATGAGAGACACCGACTTTTCCAGCTTAATCGAGAGGTGGATGACTTGGAACAGTGGATCGCCGAAAGGGAAGTGGTGGCAGGATCCCACGAGCTAGGCCAGGATTATGAGCATGTCACAGTAAGTTGGTTGCTGACTGTATGGATGATTGAGTACTCCATAATATATGTAGAAAATTACTTGCTTTCCTAGAATCTAATGGGCTGAAATAAAAAGGTCATGGGTTCTAATCTCAGTCTCCCCCCATCCCTTTTGGTAAACAACTGTAGAATATAAATCTGTTGCTTTTAATATTCATTATTTGTACTTTCCCTTTTGATTTAGTTCATTTGCCACGGTGGTGGAGCGGCAGGGTAGGGCGGGGGCGGGGGAGGGATTTCTGCTATCTAAAAATAAAGTCGATAACAATGGCACCATTGACTTTTCTATGTACTTGCTTATTAACATTTCAGATGTTACAAGAGCGATTCCGGGAATTTGCCCGAGATACTGGAAACATTGGGCAGGAACGTGTGGACACAGTTAATCACATGGCAGATGACCTCATCAACTCTGGACATTCTGATGCTGCCACAATTGCAGAATGGAAAGATGGTCTCAATGAGGCCTGGGCTGACCTCCTGGAGCTCATCGACACAAGAACACAGATTCTTGCTGCTTCTTACGAACTGCACAAATTTTACCATGATGCCAAGGAGATCTTCGGACGTATACAGGACAAACACAAGAAACTGCCCGAGGAGCTCGGAAGAGACCAAAACACAGTGGAAACATTACAGAGAATGCATACAACATTTGAACATGACATCCAGGCTCTAGGCACTCAGGTGTGTATGTGTCTGTGATGACATAAAAGAAAGGTGGGACCTCAGTTCCAACTAAAGGTGAAGTAAAGTCTCTCCATTATTTAAAACACTAGCCTGGGGTTGCACTGGGCACCAGCGGCCTTTCTTGGGCCACCTAGTGGCCATTCCAAGAGAAGTTTAAAATCTTGAAAAAGAATTGGCTAAAATAGGAGTTGCTCCGAATTTGTGGTGGGTGTGGGTGTGTGAATTTATTGCTTTTATAATCTATGGCATTCCCTATTCAGACACACTACATGTAAGAACATTTACCATTGAGCTTCATCAAAACCAACATTTGTAATTGCCCCAGACCTCTAAGGAAGACCATTTCAAATTAGACTAATTTAATGGTATTGGCTTCTATGGCCCAAGTATATTTAATTTGTATACCTGAAAAGAATTTGAATCTTCATTTACGAGCTGTGCTAAATGGAATCTTTAAAATAATTCCATAAGAAAGCACAGGATTCATGTGTTTCAAGAGATGGGCGGAAGAGGAATTGCTCATGCTTTAATAGCTCTTAATAGGTCTTTTTTTCCTGAATTTTAAAAAATTCTTTTCTTTCTTTGTTTAAATAGAGTAACAGTCACATGTAAATAAGAATTTGAGATTTGATGGCTCCACTCAATATCTACATATCTACGTATTTTGTCTTACATTCTCCATTTGGGGGGAAAAAAAGCTGTCCTCTAAAACCTCCTTATGCTAAGGAAGACATCTGGTTTTGTAATTGTTCTTTGTAGATTGTTGATATTGATTCACTGAGGTTTTGTTCATGTTTGGAAGTGCAAACTAAGCCCTTGGCACCTCTCCTTTGCAGTGGGAGGGCATGATGGGGGTCCATGGAATTGTCTGTATCACGTTATCCTTGCTACAAAATACTGCCTACTGTATGGGGAGAGAGGCACTAAGGGAATTATCACTCAAATAAAACAGCCCATGACTCTTATCCAAACCAGTCTAGATAATGCTGCGGTAAGGTAATGGGTGAACAGGCTTTGAGGTAAGCTGCCTGGGTGTGTGTCCCCCTGGTGCTCCTTCCCTTAGCTCTCCTACAATACATTCCCCATGCCTCTTTGCTTTGTATTATTGTGTTGTACTTGTGTCTTTTCTCCCACTTTTTGAGGACAGGAACCATGGATCATTCTTCTTTGTAGCCCCATAGCACCTAGCACATAATTGACACTTAATAAATGTTCTCTAAAATGAATTTGGAAAAACTCCAGGAAAAGGGGATAGAATCAAACACTGCCTTAAGACTAAAATAGCCTCAAATCCTGAAGGATTTTTTTTTTTACCCTTTTGAAAAACTTTCAGTGGAAATCATGGAAGCTTCCTGGTTTTTAATAGAAGAAATTCACAAGAGCTTTCAGGATTCCACAATCTAGAATGTCATACAATAACTGACAAGTTATTAACAGACGAGTCTTTTTTTTCCCCTCTGAGTCACACTGTGTACTAGCATTATACATTAGATATGTATTAATTAAAAGGGTCTCTGCCTTCAAGGAACTCACAGCTTAACAGGGGGAAAAAGAGAAAATATTACATGCCATTATACACAATGGAAATTAACCGTCACCAAATTATAAATGGAAGGTGACCCTGTCACCAATCCACTCCTCAACTGTCTACATCTTGTTGTTTTGTAGATCCGATAGCTGTCCTCTCTCCTATAATGATAGTGCACAATGAATTGATTAAAAGCTTAGGTTGAATGGGTTTATCCCATACTACACTGTGGTGAGACAGGTAGCTAATTATTGCAAGAATTTTCTGTAGAAATGATAAAGATTATGGAAGTCTATAAAATTGCAAGAGAAAATAGCCCTAAAGGAGATATGTTCCTGTAACAGTATTGTCTCCTGTAGCCCAAGTGCATCTGGTGTGTATTCCTGAAAAGTGTTTGAATCTTAACTTACAGACCATGCTCAATGAAATCCTTACCATAATAATTATAATAGCCAAATTTTCAATAATGTATCTGTTCCATAAAATGAGATAAACTTCAGCTATAAAATTAACAAATACTGCCAGAGGACCCCTCCCCTCTCAAAAAAAATATCAAAGAAGCCTCACCACACTCATTCATCCTGCCATTTCTTTTTATTCTCACTCCCATCTGTCCTGTCCATTCTGTTCCTTACTTTGACCTTAGCTAAGGCTCTTATAACCTTACATTTAAAAATCTCATGCCCATTCTCCTTGGTCTTTCTGCCTCTAGCCTTTTGCCCTTGCAAGCCATTGTTGTCAGATTAAAAACACCTGAAACAGTCTTCTCACTTTCCTGTTCAAAAATTTTCAGTGGTTTCTCATTACTTAGCTGATAAAGGTCCAAACTCCCTAGCTTGACATTTAGGGGGCTCTCTACAGTGTGGCCCGGTCCAGATCTTTTCAGCCATATTTTCTATTCCCTTCTTTAAACTATATCAAACAGATTGATCTACTCAGCATCTGTACGCTAAGTGGGCCTTGTGCACCTCAACTCTGTAGCTCCTCCCCTCCAGTATCTCTTTCATCAGGCTTTGGGAGTTAATCTCAAGACCTAGCTTAGCCAAAAAGCCTTTACCACACGGCTCCGAGCTCCCTTGTTTGAACTAGGCACTCCTTTTTTTTGATTCTTAGTAATACGCTGCCTTGTATTGTGTTCCCCACTAAGTAAGCAAGTTCCTCAAGTGAAGAAACCACTTATATATCTGGTATCCTTCTCTGTACACAGGTCTGTGTACTTTGTGTGCACTTAAATGTTAATATTTAATGAATTAAGGAGAAAGGAAGAAGAAAATGGCCATGGTGACATGAGCCTTGAATGAAATCTCAATTTTCTTTGTAAAATTCTAGGTAAGGCAGCTCCAAGAGGATGCGGCCCGCCTTCAGGCAGCCTACGCTGGAGACAAGGCCGATGACATTCAGAAGAGGGAGAATGAGGTCCTAGAAGCCTGGAAGGCCCTCTTGGATGCTTGTGAGGGACGCAGGGTGAGGCTGGTTGACACAGGAGACAAATTCCGTTTCTTCAGCATGGTGCGTGACCTCATGCTTTGGATGGAAGATGTAATCAGGCAGATTGAAGCTCAGGAGAAGCCAAGGTAATTATGCGAAGGAGTTTGGGACTGATCTCATCTGGGCTTCTCCCAATTCCCCTATCAGTGAAGAGGGTGGAGGGAGTGATTCTGAGCCAAGCTGATTGCAGCTCACTTAATTCCCATATGAAGTTAATTGCTCAAAAGAGGAATATGCCATTCCATGTTCATTAATCCAACCTTGAGACCTTAGATATCACTGTTTCTTAGCCTTGGAACCTCAGCAACTTGCAAATTATTTTCTTAGGGTCTCGTTAGTATCCATGTCTTAAGAAGGCAGAACTCCTCTCTCTGTGTGTCACACGACCCATTGTGGGGAAGGCAATTTGGCAGATTTTCCAGATAGTGTCCCAGATTTCTCAGTTCCCTCTTACGCTCTTCTCCCTGGAAGTGCTTCTTTGCCCACCCCCGTCACTTCTGTCCATTTGTACTACTCTCTGCCAGTAACAGGACTGGGTAGCCAGAGTGGGAGTGGGCAGTCTATTGGAAGGAATTTATAGTTGAATAAACAGCAGGAGCAAAGTTGCTCATAACTTTAGTTCTACATAGAGATGGAATATTAAATCACTCTGCCTGGGGCCTTTCTCTGGTGCTGACCAGTAGTACTTTTGTTTACCTGCTTGACTCTAAAACATCCCCAGCACCTACCTTTATTGTACCCTTGGGACTGTCTCTTAACACTTGTTCTGTAACTTCTCTTTGTCTTTGCTGTGAGCACAAAGAAATGAGTGGAGGTTGTTCAGTTATCTGAGAGGTTGCTTTTATTACCACTGCCATTCACGCCATGAGGACCTATCATTACCTGTGGCTCTTCCTTGCCACCACTGAAGACAGAGGCAGGAAATGTTATTGAAAGAAGGGTATCTTTATGTGTGTCACTTAGAAAATATTGTGATTGACATGGATCAGGGCCCTCCAACAAGAGATAAGAATATACCAATACATTGTCAAGGATTACCTTAGAGAAGGCAGCGAAGCCGTATCAGCTTCCACTTTCTTCTTCGCCTCTAGCCCTGATCTGAATGGTCTTAGGACTTTCCAGCCATATCAGCTTACACCTTCCTCTTCACCTCTATCCCTGATCTGAGTGGTCTTAGGACTTTGAGGACCTCAAAAATAAGTGCTTACCAGTCTGTTTTCTGAGGAAGAGCATTTTAAAATTATATTTCTCAAACTATGTGACATGGGCAAGTCTTAACCATCCAGTGGCTTTTGAGAGCCAATCCTGGTAATTTAGATAAAGATGAATATAAAAATAGCCCTAAACAGTGCTTTTCAACAACTATGGCATGGAATGGAGGAAATCCCTGAAAAATTTTTACTAGTCCACAAAAATTTTAATAGGAAAGGTCCGTACTAAGAAAAACCTACAAACTTGAAAAAACTAATTCCTTCCAACATCCTCTTCCTCCTGCCTTTTGTTCCATAACTTTAGACTGTTGCAATGCTGAGGACATGAAGGTCACACTCGTCTACAGGAGACAATATAGATATTTTACTGTGTCTCAATGGCAGGGACTGTCTTTTTCCCCTCTTTGTAAAAGTTTATTGACTGAGTACAGTCTAGTTTGGATTAGAAACATGCTCAAAATGATCTGGATTGATTTGTGTTTGGGTGATCCCGAATTCACACTTTCCTATCCTTTAGCTACGTGGACCCAGTCTGTTTTCAGACTATCAGCCATCAAGTATTTATTAATCCCTTATTATGTCTAGGCACTGGGATGCAGAAACCAAGGCAAAAACTCTTCCTGCCCCCGGAGCTGTTGTTCTAATGGTAGAGCTATAGAAGAGACATAAAATAGATTGAAATGTATGAAATGGACACAAGGAAACCTTCTAGGGAAAGACCTCCTCCAAAAGATGGTGCTTGAGCTGTCTGGAAGGAAGCCAGAGACTCCAAGAGTTGAGGAGGAAGAGAGGATGGTAGATATGGGGAGATACCTAGTACCGAGGCATGGAGACAGGAGATAGAGCACCGTGTGTTGGGAACCATAAGTAGGCCAGTGTGTTTAGACAATAAAATATGAGCATGGGATTTAATGACGATAAATCTGGAAAAGCTAATTATGCAGTGAAAAGTTTTCCTTTAAAAATTGGTTACCCTTTTAAAAAAATATTCATTAACTTTAAGTGTGAACTAATGCATCTATTGTTTGACATTTTAGGGATGTGTCATCTGTTGAATTATTAATGAACAATCATCAGGGCATCAAAGCAGAAATTGATGCCCGCAACGACAGCTTCACTACCTGCATTGAGCTTGGGAAATCTCTATTGGCAAGGAAACACTATGCATCAGAGGAGGTATTGTTAATATTCTCCTTTTAGCCCTAGAGAACCATGAGGCAGGAGGGAGCTGGGAAGATACATTACCGTTGCTGACCCCCACCAGCATTGCAGCTGAAAGTCGAACTTAGAGTGACTTGATCTCATAGGCATTAAAAGGCATATTGTATCCTCAGTACCTTGAGCAGGAGCATGCTGTAGTGGAAAGAGCACTGACTTTGGAGTCTAAGGACTTGAGCCCAGATGCTAACAGAGCTCTGTGATCTCAGATAAGTCACTTAATTTCTCTGCCCCTCACTTTCCTTATCAGTGAAATGAAGGTGTTGGATTCCGTTTCTAAGGGCTCTTCCAAATCTAAATTTCTGATTCTTGAATATAAAGATAGAATTCCAGACCTCTTGATGAGTGCTAGTCCCAGGCACAATTGTGAAGGAGAACAGATTCTGACTTCCTTACTACACCTATGGGGTAGCTAAGGCAGCCTAGATGAAGCACCGAGGGGAAAGGGGAAAGGTGGGAGGCAAATTGTTCTATGTGAATTAACCACCACCATCTCAACTGACCTGGATGGATTATGGCCCAGGACCCCGAGCCCAGAGTCTTGGAAATAACAGTGCCCCTCCAGACCACTAGTCTTGCTCCCAGCCCAGTCCCCACTATGATCATTGAAGGGAGCAGTTGCTCTGGAATAAGGTCTCATTTCCTTGCCACTACCTACACCCTCTGCTGAATATCTTGTACCAACAAGCGCATGATCCCAAGAGGCTTGAGAATAGCAGCTTCCCCCAAACCGCTAGTCATGTTTCTAGTCTTACCCTTGCTACTGCCATCCTGGGAAGTAATGCTTGTGGAGATGAGGCCTGGCAGCTGCTTCTGTGGGTACTGCAGCCCTAACTACTGAAGGTCCAAAAGAGAATGTTCTTGCTACCAAACTCCTTGGTATTGTCAAGTGATTTCAACATCAGAAACATATGATTTTTTATCAATGGAAATGACGTAAAAGAGGCATGACGCTCTGTTCTGCACAGTACCCTAAAGACCGTGGAGCCTTTCCGTCAGTCTTGCAGCTGTAACTTATGTATTATCTTCTCCATTAGCTTTTGAGTTCCCTGAGACCGAGGACTGACTTTTTTATCTCTGTCCCCAGTACTTCACACATCTTAAGGGCTTAATAATTACCTTTTCATTCCCTTATTCCCCATCTCCACAATATTCTGCTTCCCCAAAGTGAATCCTTTCTCTCAGTCTGTCAGAAGACTGTCAATGAATCCTTGCTTTGATATTAACTTATAATTATGTTTTTAAGTAAGACTTTGATATATGCCTTTTCTAGAGTTTCTAAAGGTTTTCTTCTAGTATTCTATTCTTCCTTTGTCCTCTCCTTCCTCCTAAGCATCTGTTGGCTTTGTGGAAGGGTGTAGTGGCCCCTCTCTTCCCTAGTAAATAAGAGAAGATAAGTCAAGATTTTCAGTGCTGCTATATAGCTAAGGGGGTTCCTTTTCTCAGTATGCCTAATATCTTGCAAACCTTCCTTTAACTTGTTTATTTCTTAACCCTGGGGCAGGGAAGGGAATAGCACAACGGCTGATAAAGTCATGGGCTGCCTGGTAATAAGTTTGTTGTGGGACTTTTTCTCATATAGATCAAGGAAAAGTTGTTGCAGTTGACTGAAAAGAGAAAAGAAATGATTGACAAGTGGGAAGACCGATGGGAATGGCTAAGACTGAGTAAGAATTTATTTTCTCTGACTTTTAAGTAAAAAGCATTTTCCTACGTGCCTTTTAAAATGAATGCAATCCTTTTTTGTGTTTTTTTTTCCTCAACTTACTTTTTTTGTATGTGTCTGAAAATATAATTTCTGAAGTGCAGAGTGTGTGATATTCTAATGCCTTATATAGGGTACGAGAGCTCATTTACACTTGTTCCTTTTGGCACATTCGGCCCAGTTGTCCACCTTGCCGGCCACCCTGGCTTAGAAGGCACAAATTCAAAGAAAGAAATTTCCTTCAATCAGGGGGTAGTGGTAATGCTAAGAAACAGTGCGTCCTGTGCAGAGTATGTTGTCTGTAAACAAGACATTAATAGAGTGGTGGTATGGCCCCCAGAAGCTCCTTAGCTCTAACTCATGGTTATTTTGCTCAGTTTTGGAGGTACATCAGTTCTCAAGGGACGCCAGCGTGGCTGAGGCCTGGCTTCTGGGACAGGAACCATACCTTTCCAGTCGGGAGATAGGCCAAAGCGTGGACGAGGTGGAGAAACTCATCAAACGCCATGAGGCATTCGAAAAGTCAGCAGCTACATGGGATGAGAGATTCTCTGCATTGGAAAGGTTGACAACAGTAAGTGGTCCAGCTGAGTACAAGAATGAGATGTTACTTTGGTCTCCATTTTGCCTGTTTGGCTGTATTTGTCACACTAATGGACTTGATTTGTCCAGAGTGGGAGTAATCTGAGTGACTTAAGTGTTTTCCTCCTCAGACAAGCCAAAATGTCTCATTGGTTTGTTTTCTTTGTTTTTGTTTTTTGGGTTTTTTTTATTTGTTTTCTTAAGGCAAAATGACTGGCCTAGAAATTGGTGTCTGTGATGGCAGTATAGTGTAACTCAGTGGTATTAAACGTAAATAAAAATGGGTCCCCTATAGTCTACATACTGACTTAGAAAACCTCAAATTAACATTATGTCTCATTGTATTTTTATTTATTTTTGTTAAATATATATTTTAAACTGGTTCCTGCCCGAGTTTTACACATAACGGTGGAGCAGAATGAGCAAATCCCACATCTCTATTGGCTATTTTTATTGGGCCTTAATTTTTTCACCTATAAAAGTGAAACTAAAGTTATTTCCAGCTCTAAATCCTAGGAATTTCTTTAATGGTGTCCAGAAGAGTTGTCTTTCCTTCAGCTACTTATTGAAGACCCAGATTGATGAGCAATGCTGGACAAAAGCAGCCTGTCCATCAGATGAATAGCTAGGGCTTTTTCTCCTCCTCATTTGATCTGATTTGTCCTTCTGTCTCTTCTCACGTAAGCATTGTTTAGAGTTTTGGAAACCATAGCATTTTGCTTTGCCTTGTTTTCCCTTCAAATCCATATAATTAAAATGCTGCCAGAAGTGGTTTGATCCTATCTCACTGAGGATCCTTTTCACTAATTAAAAAAAAACAACAAAACTTCACATGTAACCAGTTAAGGTCTAGAAATAGGGCTTAATCATTAGCACTTTCCTTTCTTGATTACTGTCAGTAATGCATAGAAATGCCTTCTCATTCTGTTATCTTAACAATCTTATGGAGGCTGAAAATAAAACCTTTAAAAAAAAAAAGAAAAGAAAGATCTCTTGATATATGCCTATAGCTCATGCAGTGCATTAGTTTGGTTTTAGCCTTCTCCAAAAGGATGGTTTCGTTTTGTTTTTAAATGAATTGTTCGGGTTAAACTCAAATTTTAGACCACTACATGAAAATACTACACTACATTGTCTGTGAGGTTTTGCAGAGTGAGCTTTTAAGAGACTTTCTACTTAAGCAGACTTAAGCATCTGCTTTCTCTGCCCCCCTCCCCCCAAACCAGAGTACATGGCTAGGCCTGTGTTTTCTGTGGTTTTTAGTGCTGATAGTTCCTGTGAAATTAAATGTCATTTTTTTGGGCAATTTTGAAAGCTGCTGTTCTCCTAGGGTTACCCATTTTGATAAGAAAGAAAAGTGGGGACTGGAATATCAGGAATTGCTAGGTCTACCAGAACTTGTTTGTTTGTTTTTAAGAGATAGAAGATCCCAGAACTTTTAAGAATCATTCATTTTTATTAAGAATGTTTATGAATTTTTTATTAATTGTATTTGCTCTTTAGTTGGAATTACTGGAAGTGCGCAGACAGCAAGAGGAAGAGGAGAGGAAGAGGCAACCTCCATCTCCAGAGCCGAGAACGAAAGTTTCAGAGGAAACAGAGTCACAGCAATGGTAAGCATGGGACTAGCTCCCCTGACAAAAGCAGCTGTGTTACTTTCCTTACCCAGCCTACTTGTAAAAATTTCTTTTAGATAGCATAAATAAGGCCTGGGCCAGCCCAGCTTTAGGCATTGGTATTCGGGAGCTGTTCTTGGGTTTTAAGAGAAATTTGGTTGTAAAGTCCTTCATATAACACAAATTCCCTCCCAATTCCAATGTTAGGAGAACTCTTCACTAACTTCTACTGGTACCTAGGTAGGAGTTAATTCGCCCTTTAAAAACACAGATGGATCAAGCCAGTGAATAGCTGCCCCAGGATGTGTCAGCCATTTGAGTAGCATTCTTAGGGGTTGTATCCTTTTCCCTCTATCCAGAACAAATTTTAAGTACAATGTAAAATCTTTTAACCTGAAATCTTAGAAGTCAAGAAGGGAGAGAATCACTGCAAAGAGCGACCAGGGTTCCGGCCCTGCCTCATTCATTTGTGTGACCTTGGGTAAATCGCTTCGCCTTTCTAGGCTTCCATTTTCCCCCTCTCTAAAATGTGAGGATTGGAATTAGGTAGCCTCCAAGGTCACTTACAGCTCTAAATCAACATTTGATATTGAGACTGGGTAATGTCTGAGGTCCGTTCTAGCTCTGAATTTTAAATGATCCCATATATTCACAGGGATTTGTTATTTCTAATTGCATCATCCGTCTTTTAAAGAAGATAGCTAAAGATAGTTTAAAGAAGAAGTTTTTAAAGAAGAGAAATCTGAAAGTAAAATTATTTTCCGTTTTCTTTTCTCCTCTTTCCTCTGTCACTTTTCTGTGTCTTCATCCATCTCTTCTTTTTTTTTTTTCCCGATTCAATAGGGATGCTTCAAAAGGAGAACAAGTTTCCCAAAATGGTTTGCCTGCCGAACAGGGATCTCCACGGGTTAGTTACCGATCTCAAACCTACCAAAACTACAAAAACTTTAATAGCAGACGGACAGCCAGTGACCAACCCTGGTCTGGACTGTGAAACTCAGAACCTTTTGTAAAGAATTCCACTCTTTCCAAATACTCTTGGTTTGATCCTTTTGCTTCCATTTCATCCACGTTGTTGAATTTTATTTAATTAATAGCCTCGGTTATATATGTGTTTGCATTTAATCCATGTTTATTTGAGTCTTTTTAACTGATGGATGCTCAGTTGCCTTAAAGAGACATTTATTTTATGTTATTTATTGTGAGCTTTTTATTTTATCAAGATTTTTACAGCTAAAACATCCCTTACATGAGTAATTGAAATTTAATGAAATTACATCATAATGGAGAAGAAAACTAGAATCTGACAGGTATGACGCATCCAGTTATACTAACAGGTTGCAGTACTGTGCTATACATGGGCCACATTATAAATAAGCTATTAACCAGGCTGAAGGCATTAGATGCAGAAGAACTTAGTTATGGCTGATAGATAACTGTGTTACGGGAAGGGGATTTTGGCTACTAAAATGAAAAAAAAAAACAACTAAAACTTAGTTATGTAACATTCCAAGAAAGATGAAGACGAAAATAAACAAGAGAGTCGGATGTGATCAGAAAATGATTTTATTTTCAAATTCTAGACAGTCTCAAAAGTTCTTTTTGAGATTACCCCGCCCACCATACTCCACCCTGAAGTCATTTCCAGAATATGGCTAGAGCCTTTTTTTTTAGGGGGTGAAATGTGTTTTTCATTTAGTCTGCTAAGTTTTAGATTTAGAAATCCAGCTTCTTCCTGCAGCAAACAATGTTGCCTCCCCAGAGTAAGCTGTCATCCCCAGGGAAGGCAGTCCCATGATCAGCTCAGAGACATTTGCTTTGTATTTATCTTGGAAGCCTGTCTTGGTTTTCAGGCCTCTTTCTTCAGGTAATAACTTTGGGGCATCACTTTGTTTAAATTTTCAAACAGATGAAATCAAAGCTATGATGGTTCCTTCTGATAACTTGAACATTAAAATTGATTGGCCTAAAATTAAGGGATCATTTTAAAAGCTTAATGATTTTAGAAGCAAGCTCTTCTTCTCCTAGACCATTAGCATATTTATAAGAACTTTTCCTGTATATCCTGTATAACAAACTTGGCAGTTTTTCATATTTGTATGCTTTATTTCATTTCCACGTTCTTGTCACCATTTAGTCATTCCCTCTCCAGAGAGAGCATTTTTGAATGGCATTTTTTAGGCCACAGTTTATGAGAAAACTAGAATCTTGTTCCTCATGAGTGAAAAGCAGATTAAAGAAGAGATTTTCTGTAATCACCCATCTCATGCTATGAGAAACATACTAATTTCCAGGGTTGGAGATGTTAGTAGGAACAGAAACATGAGTTGATAGATGATTGCTGCAAGTTGTTAAAGTCTGATTTGTCTTTTCATTTCATGATGCATGTTTTTTTTCTTTTGTCAGGATAACGTCATATAGCATCTTGTTTGTTTTTCTGTGTCTCTCTATGTACATATCTATTTACTGGTGACTGTAGATGGGCCTATAGATATATACATAGCTCCGTATGTTCTGGGGGCAGTGTGCACCATTATTGGGTCTCTTTGCCTTAAAAACACATTACTATCGATATTAAGCTATTGCTTTAGATTTAGGAAAATAGGGAGCCGTGAAATGTCTTTTCTGGCTCTGAAACATAATGTGCATGTCATTGATATACATGTATGTGTGTATATAGATATATATATGATGTTTCCATATATATATGTTAAAAATTTATATAATTGGAATTAAATATCCAGTTTTTCTGCTTTTTATATTCAGAACAAAAAAAAATCCACGAAGGAGTGCTAAAATCTTTCAGCAATCTTTTGCCTTTTTTTGTTTATACTTTAAAATTGTACCTTGCCAGGAAAAAAGAATGCAACAATTGACTTGTATTTGAAGATAAGCCATTTTATTCTTTGATTTATGGTACAGAGACTCAAGTTAATGAACTTGAAAACAATGTTGCTTCATGCACTTTGAAAATCAGTGGGGTGTTTCTTGTCATGTTACTAGTTGTCAGCATATGTTGTAGTCATGTTCACAGTCGTGATTTAAATACCTCAGATACACCCAGCCACTTAAGCACTCTCAACTAATTGCTAAGAGAAGCAATAAGGGAAAATGTATTCATGTGTCCATTGTTTTATCATAACGCTATGATTTGCTTTTAATGTTTGTCTTCAGTGGCGTGTTGTCTGTTGGCATGCTTAAAGCACATTTTCATTAAAATTCATTTTGCTCCTTTTTTCCCTTCCTGTTTTCCTGGATCATTCATTTGCATACATATTAATTTATCCTTGTGCATACTGGTGTTGGGGTTTTCTCTTTCCCTCTAATATCTCAAAAGAAAAATTTTTGCTGCAGAAATTTCCTCAGAAAAGGTTTTCATTTCCTGAGCAACTAGAAGTTTGCCTCCCAAGTGTTTTGCATTTTAGTCCTGTTCACAAACTTAAGTCCATTTAGTTCATTATTAGAATAATTAGGTCTGTATTACAAATCAGGTCAATACTACAGCCAGAAATCTCCATTTAAAACCTGCAGCAGGAAATTTTTTTTAAACTTTTTTTTTTTACACATACTAACCACATGTCCTCCAGGTCCTTACTACACCAGCCTTATAGCTCTTAAACTCATTATATTCTCCACTGTAAATTGTGTGCAGTTTTGTATGCCAACAGATTTATTAAATTTAAAAATCACTGGAAATTAAATATTTGAATGGCCACCGTTTAAAATTTCTTATTGGCTCAGATATCTTTTTCATCTTTTTCTTTGTCTTTGCCACCATTTAAAAAGAGAGATGTAGAATAAACCAAACAAACATTCACAGATGGCCTAATTACTTACAAGCAAAGAGGTACAGTTTAAGGCTTAGTTGGGGCCACCATGTATACCCACACCCCTTACTTTAGAGTCTAATTATCCACTTTCTTTTTTGAACCTTGTGAATGGAATTACTAGAATCATTAAATTGTATAGTATCTACTCCCCTATTAACCCTGGTCTAGTTTGGCAAAATTGAGAAAATGGAATTTTATGGAAGCTTAGTCCAACCTGAACTAAATCCAGGGCCCTGAAATGTAGTAGAATTTGTGACTCTTCCATCTCTCCTGGGATTTTAGCCAGCCAGTATTCTAAATGGTTTGGATGAATATCACTTCCTATCCCACCCTTATAGTCCCAGTGCTTCAGATGAGATATAAGAGAAAATCAGTCTTTGACAATTAATTGTTAGATCTGACATGTTCTCTCAGAGGTGGCCAGTTTGCATTTTTTTTCTGTTGAGGCTGTTGCCACTTCTTTGGGGGTGACACTGGTTCAGGGCAGCAGTGCAGGGAGTGGGTGTCTAATTAGTGTGCCATTTACAACCTCCGTGTTTGTCTACGTACAAGGGGTGCAGGATGTTTATAATCCACTAAAGCGTTAGCAACACCCAGCTTTAGTAACTCGCTAATCCCACACCCTGGTTATACAAGCCAGGAAGCTGCTACGGTTAATGGTATACAGGCTGAGAATGATAATGAACCAAGACCATACTGCATTTCCAAAGCTGAAAGCCGTCAGGGTTACAATTTAATTGAGCTTGTGGATGAACGGCTCCTGAAGACGTCTCCAGCGTGATGAGTCAGAGCCGCTGGAAACTGGGCTGCTCTCTAGGCTATCTCGATCTCAGTGCAGCAAGGCAACGCGATCAACAAAGCAAGTGATGGGGAAGGCCATGGTTCTGTCTTTGTTTGGGGGTAAATAGCTGTGTGGTGTTGAGTGACTGTGGTTGGCTTTTTCCAGTACCTTTAACAACAAATACAGCCCACTTAATATACAGTGCTGGCAGACGTGCTTAAATGGATGTTTGACTTGCCTTCTTCTTCCCTCCCCTCCCCCCAAGCTTTCAGATCCAAAACCTAACTGAGATGGTGGACATGAATTGCATGGTGTCATCCTAATTTCTGCATGTTTTGATGATGTGTGGTGGGATGGGCAAAGAGGGAGGGAGGTGGGCCAAGGAGTATTTTTAGGAACTCTAGGTCTTCTCTTTTATTCCTTGGGGGGGAATGCTTCTGTGTACTTCTGATAGGCTTGTTCGCTGACATGTTTGTGAATGCCTTTCACTTAAACTTAAAACTTTCTGCTGGTGTCCCTGGTTGTAAGGTGGCTGCTGTATAACATCCTCGATCTCTCATACATAATCAGCGTGACTGTTCCTGTTGTCCTTTGTTTCGAGTAACCAGTAATAGAAATGGAGTTACTGAATTGGGTTATATTAGAGAAAATAGATTAATCAGAAGAGCAAAGTGCAGTAAAACTCATACTGACGTTTAGCTTCTTCCATTTCCCTATAAAATGGGTGGGTGTTAATCTGTTCCGTACCTTCTAATGTCTTTGGTGTTTAGTTGGCTATGTGGGATGTGAAAGGGTTTTACTGTACTATCTCAGTCTGTCCAAGAAGTTTATACACAGCCACATTGTACAAAGTCAGTTAGCATTTAAGACCTCCCCAGCGTGGCTCAAGGCTAGCTGAATGGTCTTTCCACTATCTCTAGATGGCAGAAACTGTGGAAACGAGTGAAATGGTCAATGGAGCTACAGAGCAGAGAACGAGTTCGAAAGAATCCAGCCCCATCCCCTCCCCCACTTCAGATCGCAGAGCGAAGACTTCCATCCAGGCGCAGACAGCAGCCACCTTACCAGCCAAAACCCAGGAGACCCCGTCGGCTCAGATGGAAGGCTTCTTGAATCGGAAGCATGAATGGGAGGCTCACAATAAGAAAGCTTCAAGCAGGTAAGGACAGAGTCACAGGCGGCCTATGCTGGTAACTACTGAGGCCAGAGCAGGATGTCTGGTTGTCTCCCTATTTAATAACATGAAAAAGATGGTACTACGGTTAGAAACTGGGCATGGGTTTAAGTTGCTAACTTATTCGGTGGTTTCCCCACTACCCAGCTCAATAATCTTAGGCCTCGTGGGCAGATAAGCTGTCCTTTATTCAGTTGTGTTCTTCCCAGTGCCAGGAGGAAAATAGTAGTGAGCCATAGTAGTTTTGTCTTAAAAGGGATTGGTTTTGGCTAGTGTAATGATTGCAGTGACTTGTTTTTTGTGAAAGAAATATTTGGGGGGAAAGTTCTACCTGAAAATATTTTTTATTTTTTAAGAATTTTGTCATTCCCACTAAGTCTCATAGTCATTTATCATAATACCAAGCCACTTTGTGAAATGAGTGGAGGCCATCATTTGGGAGGGGCTTGTCTCAGCCTCCACTTTACTCTGCCACAAATTTTTGCAGGTGCCCTGGCTTAGCTAATGGCTTGCTGCTCTTTCCCCCTAACTACAGGCCCCAGCAAAGAGTGTCAAGCATGGGGGGGCTGGGAGGGGAGACTGTCTTGACACGGTGGGGGAAAGGATGTTTATTCACAGGACAAAACAGCGTTTTCCCAAAATGTAGTAGAGGCTTCCTCGGCTTCTGACAATTTTCTTTCCATAACAGTGTTCCCTATGGCAGAGAACTCAGGTTTGCACTCTAGGAGTTGTGCTATACATCGGTTGTGGGATGAGAATTTTCCCACTGTGTTATTCCTCGAGTGGCTAGCTAACTTGTAACCTTGGTCTTCTGTGAAGACCATTTTTATCTTAGTCCAGTTTTGGATACTTTACTAAGAGAAGTTGATTGTAACAAGTTGCATTTCCTCTCTGTGATCCCTTCCTTAGGTCGTGGCATAACGTCTACTGTGTGATTAATAACCAAGAAATGGGCTTCTACAAAGACTCCAAGGCTGCTAGTTCTGGTATTCCCTACCACAGTGAAATCCCTGTGAGTTTGAAAGAAGCATCCTGTGAAGTAGCAGTTGACTACAAAAAGAAAAAACACGTATTCAAACTAAGGTGAGTGAGGGACACAAAGTGTCTCGATGCCGCCACAGAACTAGGGGTCTTGTTTCTGGCTTTGGAGTTGGCTCCTTTCAGATAACATGTATAAATGACTTCACTTCTCATGTGAGTTTCTTTCATCTTCAGTAAAGTGGAAAACAACCCATTGTTGTTAGGCTTACCTGATTTTGGCTTTGGGATAGTGGAGGGCAGTTAGGGTTCAGATTATTTTATAAGCTGACACCTACATTATCCAAAACCCTGATGTAGAACATTCATATTTCCATTCTTTCAGAACCATTTTCCATTGTGTTGACAATATCCTGGAGAATCAGGAGACCTAGGTTTAAGTTCCAGCTGTCACTGGCTCACTGTGTCACTTTCACTAGGCAGACCATTTAACATTTTTCAGCCAGTTTTTCAGCCGTGAAAGGAGTAGGTTGGACAAAACGACTGTTAATGTCCCCTTTAGTTGTTAAAAAAATGTTATCTAGATGGGAGCAAATGATTTGTAAACTTTTAGAAAGTAGAGACACCTTTAGTTCACTTAGAATCAAGTCATGTCAAACTAACTGTATTGTTTTTTTGAGAGGGTTATTAGATTGACATCAGAGGAATGACCGGTATAATATGTATAGGTTTCAGCTGGACTATTGGCAAAAATCTCTCATTTTATATAATCTTGTAGATAGTATAGTGAAATATAAGCCCAGTGAGTCTACTACATTTCTGAATTAATAACTTCTTGAGAATCATATCCAGTGAGGTTGAGGTTTTGAAAAAAATTTTAATAGCATTTTATTTTTTCTAATTACATGTAAAGATAATTTTCCACATTTCATTTTTTGAAAGGTTTTGAGTTTGAAATATTTCTCTCTCCTTCCCTCCCTTCCCCCCTCTCTAAGATGGCAAGCAGCCTGATATAGGTTTTACATATGCAATAATGTAAAAACATATTTCCACATTAGTCATGTTGTTAAAGAAGAAGCAGAACAAAAGGAAAAAAAAACAGTGATGTTGAGTTAATCAGAATGACGACATCCTGGAAGGTAAAAGGAATGTCTCTAGTGGCATGCCACAGTCCTCCATGGTCCTGTTTTGTTCAGTTTGGTTTTTTTTAAATGATTGACCAAGATGATATAAAATTACTTACAAAATTTGGAGATGATAGAAAACTAGAAAGGATAGTTCAACCTGACAGGCTAGAAGAATGGGCCAGAACTAATTCAGCAAATATCTAACATGCATCCACAGTGTACAAGGCCCTGAACAATATAAAATTTAATAGAAATAAATGTTGTGTTCTACATTTAGTCAATTACTCAAGTAGGAGGGGAAAGCCCCATCTTAGAGGGTTGAAAGAGAGGAGGGTTGAAAGAGTTAACTAGTTTTTAAGTTATACTAAGAGCAAGAAACTGTTGGGGGCTGCATTTTAAAGGGGATATTGACAAGAGGGAGCATGTCCAGGATGGTGAAAAGTATTAAAATGATCTCATGGAAGGAATGAAGAAGCTAAGGCTGTTTGGCATAAAGAAAAAACATAGTAGAGATGTAACAGTGGTCTTTAGATATATTTGAGTGACTGTCACTTGAAGAAAAATCAGGCTTGTTTGTCCTAGCTCAACTAGAACCAATAGATGTAAGTCAAAGAGAGGCAGATTTAGATTCACCTTGGGAAATAACTTCCTAACCATTAGGATCCCAAAATGGAATAGGCTACCTTCGTAGGCGTGAGTTCCCTGTCAATAGAGATACTCAAGCAGAAGGCTGATGATCCTTCTGTCGGGGATATTATAGTGCTTTTCTGCAGGCAGTGGGATGTTAAGCTAGATGACTGCTAAAGACCTTTCCAGCTTTCTTCTGTGATTCAAATGAGTCATCACAGTCCGAGAGTGATAAACAGGAAATGGCTTTTGGCACCTGTCAGGCTGTATTTTCCCTTCCCAAAATGGGCTCATGTAACTCTTATCCCCAACTACTTCTGGAACCTTCAAATTTCAACTCTTGCTATTTCACAGAACCAAACACTCCTCCTCCCTTCCCAGGGGGTCCCAGCTTAAAAGTTCTGCATTCTAACAGCAGCTAAATGATAGGAAATCTATCTGCTGTGATAAAGATGAAGAAAAAAAGTTGTGAGGGCAGAGCCTGAGAAGGGCTGTTGTTTCTGGTGAGTTTTTTTGTGTATACAGAGCCAATAACAAGAAATCCCAGACTGTACATGGGTGTGGTGCATTTAAAAGGATGAGAATGTTCAATGTGATTTATGAATCCCTATTGATATGGAGAAATGAATGTTCCATCTTTGGAAACTTGGGATGGGCTGTGCTTCCTTTGGAAGGAAAAGCTACAGTCCTTAGGGCAAAATTTGTATCTCTGAGTTAAGAGTTTAGAGTCTAAACACTTTCATCCACAAAAGAGACCAAATCAATAAACTGGACATGCAATTTAAAAAAAAAAAAGAACTGGAAGGAAAAATTGAGTCCATTTGACTACCCTCTATCAATTTTAAATTTCTAGTGTCTGTTGAGGGACAATGAGTCAGGAAATCCTGAGTTTGAGTCCTGTCTCTGACACATACAGGCTATGTGACTGTGGGCAAATAATGGAACCTTTCAGTGCCCCCGGGGTAACTCTGAGACTGCAAATTATGAATAAATTGCAGGGAATTTTCACACCAGGGAGTTCCCACACAGATTAAATCTCAGATCCTTACCATACCCCTCTATTCAAGTGCCACAGTATAAGAGTGCCACAGGCAACTTTCTAAGACTGTAAGTCATAGGAATAGTTGTAGATCTGCATTGGTAGAGGGAATACCTTTATCCAGAAGCCACCTGGACCAATTAAATAACAAGTCTAAAGGGGACAGAAATTGGTCATTTGAGAAGAATATTAGGACCTTTCTTCCCCATCTCTTCCCTCCCCTTCAAAAAAAAAAAAACCCCACATAGATCCATTCACGGACCTAGCTTTGGGTAGCTCTTACAGTTTCATCCCTGGCTCTACACCCACTCCTAGTTGGGGATGGAAAGAAACAGGAAGGGATTGGGGTGGGGGGGGACAGGAGTTCATCCAACTATCTTTGCAATTTGAAGGGTTGTCATGTCAGAGAAAGATAGGACTTCTACTTGGCCTCAGAAGAACAAACAAAACAAGATGTCCAGAAAGATCCAAAATCTCCTCTTCCCTCAGAACACCTGAACAAAACCCTTCAGTGGGACAGCACAGCCTAGGTCATGTGGCATAGTCTTTGAGAATCAGGATCCATGGCACAGCAGTAACAGAGAGATCCATTTTAGCTTTAATGTAAAGGAATATAGCATTTAACTCATAATAAGGACTCAAAAAGCTCTTGTTTTGTTTGAATAGTCATTCAGATTTGAGAATGCCTCCTAAGTAGAGTCTAAATGTCTTTGCCCTAATGTTCTGGAGTTTGGGGTAAAAACTTGGGCTCTTAGGCCTGGTCGCCCTTGGATGATTTCCCCGGATCATTCGGAGCTTTGCAGGAACAAAAATGATCCAGCTGTTGCTGTGCAGGTGATGTAGTGGGCTGGACGATTGGCTACAGAGAGCTGATTGTCAGTGAGTTTTAAAAATTGTTGTCATTCAGTCATTTTCCAGTTGTGTCTGACTCTTCGTGAGCCCATCTGAGGTTTTTCTTGGCCAAGGTACAGGAGTGATTTGCCCTTTCCTTCTCTGGCTCATTTTATAGATGAGGAAACTGAGTCAGGGTTAAGTGACTTACCCAAGGTCACACAGCTAGTAAGTGACTGAGGCCAGATTTTAACTCAGTAAGATGAGTCTTGCTGACACCAAGCCTGGGGCTCTATCCACTGTACCACCTAGCTTCCCAGTTTTTAAAATAGGAGATATAAGCTAAGGAATAAGATACACCTACAAAAAATAAAGACTTTTTTTTTTTACCTCAGTCATCAGGTGATCATTATCAAATAGATTTTTCTGGTAGGCAGCAAATTAGCCTATAACAGATTTAAAGATGGTTGGAGATTCCCCTAGCTAAATTCTATGACTTTTAAGATGTCCAAGAAGGGCACTGAGTACTATGGAACAAAGCCTTCCTGGGCTTGCATTCCCTTCCTTCATGGGTTGATATCACCAGTTGGACTCCTTTAGAGACCTAGTATATGCCTGTGAGTAGTGTTTTTACATATGGATTGATGTGTATATTTAAATTTTAAAAATCTAACTCCTAGCTTTCTTTTTTCCTTTAATTGTAGACTAAATGATGGCAATGAGTACCTCTTCCAAGCCAAAGATGATGTAAGTTCCTATGATTTATTAATTCAAAAGAAGCATTTGCAAGAAAACAGTTGGTTGTAAGCCATTCTGAAATGACTAGTCACAATCCAGATAAAAGACTGGAAACAGATTTCCTTTGACTTTATTCTTCTTCATGTCCAATATTAGATTATTTTAATTCCCTGTAACTCTAAGAGAAGCTAAAAGAAATGGAGCCTGCTTTCATCAGAGAGCCTTGCAGGAGCCAATTGACAAAAAAAAAACAACATTGAGGGAGATATCTATCTGTTCCTTTCTTTCTTTCTCTCTTGTCCTTCCTTCCTCCCTCCCTCCCTCCCTCTCTCCCTCCCTTCCTTCCTTGTTAGAGCAGCAGAAATGAACATTCAGATGCTTGTATTCTCCCCTTCTCTTCCCTCTTTCAAATTTTTTATATGGAGGAAAGAGCGGGGAGCAGAATACAAAAGCTTTCCAACAAGGGCCCAAACATTAAGGATTTTCTTCCTAGCCTTCGCTTGACCAGTATTATCCCTTTGGCCCCTTTACCCAGAGTTCGGCTTAAATGGAGTTTGAGCTGTGCCTGAATTACCGTGAATAGTACTAAAGTTAAAATTCCTTCCACCCTTCTTCCCCTCCACACCACTTAGAGGAAAGTGGAGTCCAAAGCCCTTGATGGCAGAATCCATTTTTTAAAGCATAGTATTAGAAGTCGCCCCATGCCACTGACTGGGTCCGTCATTCTGACATCTTTCTTGTGACATCCTCTTTGTCCAGGAGGAAATGAATTCGTGGATCCAGGCCATCACTTCCGCCATCTCCTCTGACAAGGGTGAAATATCCACAAGCACCCAGAGCACCCCAGCATCCAGCCGCGCCCAGACCTTGCCAGCCAGTGTTACAATCACCAGCGAATCTAGTCCTGGCAAGCGTGAGAAAGACAAAGAGAAAGACAAAGAGAAGCGATTTAGCCTTTTTGGAAAAAAGAAATGAACTCCCATCTCTACATCCTGTACTTCTCTTACCTTTTCAGTGAAATTCCAGCATGCAAGCTCAGAACCAATACATTACTCTCTGTGCCTAATGTTCCTCGATGTGATTGAATTTTTTTTTTATTTATAGAGAATTTCTGAAAAAAACAAAACAAAATTCCTTTCAGGTTATAAAAGTAACGAGGCACATTGGGCAGCTTTCTTTTATGAGAGGGAAGACCATGATTTTTTTTTAATGAAGTTCATATAGATTAGATCTTAATATTTAAACTGTTCCTCAATTTTGTGAGGCTGTCTTGGAAATAACCCCCCCTCTAGTGCTATTGGTATGCAAGGCAGCGGTGCTCTCAAAACAGAATTTACTGTGCACACCAGAGACAGACGTACCGATTTTCTGACACATTCACTTCCATTTACTTAATGGTGGTTATCTTGAGTCTTGACTATTAGAAACTCCCCTACGATGGCTCTAACCTTTATGAAACGGATAGTGTGTATTATTATATCAGCTGTAACAAGAGTACAACTCTACATTAACTGTGCAGACCAAACCACCTGTACCCTGGCATCACTTACTAACACCCACATGTGGCTTTTCTGCATTCAATGTGACGGTTAAGAATGTCGGTGTACAAGAAGGAATAGCAAACTGATAACTGTTTTAAATAATCTGTAATTTCAATTTTTTTTTTGCTGAAATACATTATATTGTATGTTTGAGATAATTCTAGTACAAAGTATAATAAAAATTAGATGTATAATAAACCCTTTAAATCATTGATAAGTGTAAAAGTGAAACTGAAGCATTTACTGGACAAAGTCATGTTTACTGAACTGGTTACTTGCTTGTGAGCTGCGGCACTGTGTTATAATTTTGCTACATTACCTTGCTATTTGATACATAGTGTGCATTTCTCTGTCACTGTAACTATTGTAATGACAAAATTTCATCTTACTGCACAATCAAAATGACATTTAATAGGAATGAACTTTCAGAGACTGGGCCTGCCTCAGGCCAGAGTAGTCTTGGGCCTGGCACTCACCTGTTTGACCTGTACCTCTCAACTTTTACCCTATCTGTTAAATATATGCTATGTCATTAAATGCTTTTAAAACTAACTCAGTGGGTAGTTTTTTGTTTGGGGTTTTCTGTTATTTTCCTCCGTCACTGATTTAAAATCAGATGGGCTGTTCCAAAGCCAGAAAGACCAATGAGGCTCTTAACAGTAAGACTAAGTTTGTGTTTTTGGAAGCATTTTTTTGGGGGGGGAGGTAGATGGGGCAGGAGGTGTGATATTCCTGCTTTGAAATTGTCCTAATGAAAGCAAAGAGAAAAATAAAGGTGGTATAGCTATATAACAAAATGTCCAAAGATTTGGCACTTAATTTACCAAAGCTGAACTGTGAGATGAATTTGCAAATATTAGAAGTGTTTGATCTGCTTTGCCCGCATAAATATCCAGAGTGTATTGATAAGCTGTTTTTCTCTGATAGTGGGGCTGTATCTTTCAGTGAATATAAGAATGATTTACAGTACTGTGAAGATTTTTGAATAAACTATTCATGAAGACAACTTAGTGTATGACAAGTCATCAATACTGAAATCCAAAACCAAAGGACCAGTGTATTTTTCCTTCTCAGCTCCATAAGTCATTTTGCTTCTGTCTCCAATATGCCAATTAGTTAATGGTTACTTCTGCAGAAAGTCATTAGTTAACTACGTAAAGGAAGTGCCCCTTACTCAACCTACCCAGTATTTCAATATTTTTAAGGAGCTATGCTTTCAAAACCAAGAATCCTCCCACCAGTGCTAATTGCATCCCTTTAGTACATGCCTTTTCATGAGTTGCTGTGCCTAAAAGAAACCATCACTTGGTAGCTAAGCTTATCCAGACTTAACTAGGTTTAGTCCTTGAATAGGACATTTAGTCTATCACTGGGCTTGGTATGCAAAGCCTTTCCAGCTTGGTAGTCCCTGCCTAAGATTATCCTTATACCTTCAAAAAACCCAGGTTCACCTCTGTGCCATTGGAGGGGAAGGACCTTTAAGAGGAAGCCTGGTCCATTATTAGAAGTGAATGTTAAGAGGTCTTGTCAGAAGTATCACTGAAAAAACTCAGTTAAAGAAAGGTGTATTGAATGTGGCATGAGTTTTGTAAATGTAGCTAACTCATTAGGTGAAAGGAAGAGAATACACAAATCATCACCCTAGGCCTGAAAAAAACCTTAAAATTCTAGTCTCTCTTCTTTATTTTACAGAGAGGGAAACAGATCCATTGAAGATAAGTGATTTATTTGCCCATTGTCACATGGCTAGTCATTGGAGCTGAGATTGGAATCCCAAGACCTTAGGCTCCAGTGCTTGCCTCTATGCCTGACTGCTTGACTAAAGAGCCCTTTTGATTCTTGGTTTCAACATCCTTTTCCCAAGAAGGGAATTGATGGATTGAAAAGGGTCCTTTTCACTTATAAGTGGTGGTACTGAAAATAGAAAGGATTTGCACATAGTCTGGGGGCAGGGGTGAGGAGCAGGGAGGGAAGGGGAGAAAAAGAGCTCGGGTAGTTCAGGAACTCTTCCCTTGGTAATCAAGAATTGATTGGTAAGCTTGCTTTAAAAAAAAAAATACGTAATAGTTTATTCAGTGTTCAAAGCTCCAGAGACACAGCATGATGTTAGCATATAGCATTTGTATTTATGCCGTAACCACTACTCAGTGTTAAAAGCTTCACAGACACAGCATGATCTTAGCATATAGCATTTGTTTTTATGCTGTTAACACTACTCAGTGTTTAAAGGATCATTATTTGTTTTTAACAGGTATAATACACTTTTGCCCCAATGTTAGGGTTTCTAAAAATCCACCTCTGTTATCCTGGTACAGTCCTGCTGTGTACATATCTGAGCAAGGGGGGAAGTAAACTGGGGTATGCCATCAGCACAGAGTAAATGGGATATCTCCTAGGATAAATAGTTGTCTCCTTGATTTAATTAAAAAAGATGGCATTGCTTGTGAAGTTCACATTTGTAGTTATGTAGTGGGGGAGGGCAGCTTTACTTAAGACACTTGTGTGGCCTTTCCTCATGGGTCCCCATAGGCCATGCATAGTTTCCTCTAGAATTTTTAAAATTCCTCTTAACATTCTCTGGCCTTTCCTTGCTCTTCCTCTGGAAAGAGCACTTTCAGAGACGTGCTCTTTTGCTGTTTAGAGAAATGTACTTTGATAATTCCCCTAGGAAAAAAACAAACATCAACAACAAAGACTTCTCCACCCATGTCGAAGAAGGCAGACAGTTTTAGAAAATGAGGATATGTTAGTTCACTGCGTAAAATGAATCCCAGTGGCTCAGTTGGGAAGGAAGGAGTTTGCATCCTGTTTGGAAACCTATGGAGTTTCTGGTGAGAACCACCTTTTCCTTGAAGGACTTATGGAGAGGACATTCACGTGGGCTACTCTTCTACTCCTACATAATTTGGTGTTAAGCTATAGTCTAAGAGTCTAACAGAGGTTCTTAACTTAGGGTCCATGAACTTTTAAAAATTGACAATATAATTTGTTTCCTTTATAATATTCATTTAAGTTTATGCACTTAAAAACATAGTGGAAAGAGATCCATAGACTTTCTCAGACAGTCAAAGGGATCCATGACCTAAAAATGGTTAAGAATTGCTCTAGATGTAAGAGGAATTTCAGTGGCCACCTAGTCCAAACCCTTCATTTTTATAGATGAAAGAACAAGGTAAAATGATTTGTCTAAGATTGCTTTGGAATAAGCATCAGAGGTGAGATTTGGGCACAGTTTATCTGATTCCAAAGCCACTGTTCTTTGCTTTGTGCCTATCCAACTTCCCACACCTTTATTTTAGTGTTAGAAAAAAGGATAAAGGTAAAGTCTGAGCTTTAGGCACCAGTTGTCCCCGAGCTGATTGAAGGGTGGGATAATGAGGGAATAGGATAAATCTAAGAGAAGTTAGTGATTAGAACCTGAGTCTGATAACTTGGATGTGTTTCTTCCTAATTACTGCCTTGAACTCATTTCTCTGCAGATGAGATCTGAAAAGCTTCCATGAAATGATTTGGAGGAACCTGCAGCTTGTCTCCTTAACCAGTCACGTTGAAACCTTGGTGTAGGTAAGGTTCAATCATTTGGTATCTATACAGCTTTACTTCCAAACCTTGGGCAATTTATCATAGGTTCATTTCACTGCAAACCTTTCCATCAGCAAATACTATCCCATCAGATGAAACTGGCCCAGGATAGGCTCCTAATGAGCTATGACTCATTCAAAAAGAAAACCCTGCTTCTCCCTGCAGATGGAAAAAGAAGAGCCTTGTCATTCAGCCTTAGGGTGTTTGTTCATCACTGTATTCTTGCTTTGGCGTGTTCATTTTGTGGAAGACAGGCTTTCAGAAGACAAGACTATTTACAAATTTCCCTTAATTTTTCAGTTGCCCTTGTTTTCTCCCCCACATCCTGTGGATGAAGAAGTAATCTGAGAGAAAATGGTGGATGGAGAGAGACTGGGAGGAAGGAAGAACACTGAAGTGTCCTTTAAAAGGAAAGGGAAATTCTCTCTTCTAAAAAGCCAACAGAGACTTTCTCCATTAAGTAAGGCGTCCTTCATTCCATAACTTTGGCTGGACTGGGGAGCCAACGAATCTGGTAGAGCTAGAGTGCTGTCAGTCTTCGCTCAAAGTTTTCCCTACTCAGTGGTCTAATAGTTCAGTTCAAAAGACACGTATTAAGCACCCATTGTATACAAAGCACAGTAAATAGGCACTAAGAAGAATGCAAAATTTAATTAAGAAATCATCCCTGCCCTCATGGAGTTTACCGTCTTGTATTGTCTCTGCTACATTGAGTTATTTTCAGATACATCCTTAATTTTCTGGGGAAAACAATGCTGACATCTCTTACTCGTCATTCATCCATTTCGAAGTTTATTTTAGTGGTGGCTGTATTCTCACTTAAATTGACCTTGAAAACAAGTATCTGGGATGCAGTTCATCTTCCCAGACTTATAATGGGGTCTGACGTAATATCAACCTACTGAACATGCCTTCTACCTGTGTAGGTGTTTAGAAGCACATCCGACAATGCTCTCCAGAGTGCGCTCTAGCACAGATCTGACAAAGTGAATCTTATTTTGGGAACTTTTGTAAACATGTAGGTTGGTTCTTTGTTTGCATTAATTGGTTATTGTTCAGTAGTTTCAGTTGTGTCCAACTCTCTATGACCCCACTTGGGGTTTTCTTGGCAAAGGTACTGTAGTGGTTTGTCTTTTCCTTCTCATTGATAAGGAAACTAAGGCAAACAGGGTTAAGTGACCTGCCCAGGATCACACAAGTAGGAAGTGTCAGAGGTCAGATTTCAACCCAGCAAGATGAGTTATACAAGATGAGGATACACTGTGCCACCTAGTTGCCCCATTAATTGGTTATGGCTACATGTTATTTTTACCAAATAGATTAATCTGACATTGCATACGTGCACACAGGTCTGAAAGAGACAGTATGATGTAATGGATAGAAGCCAGTGCCTTGGTCTTAGAGTCAGGAAGAACTGGGTTCAAATTCTGCCTATGACACCTCAGCGTTTCAGGCTTTTTTTCTAAAACTAAAAGTTGGCATAGAGTGCTTTGCACTTTATAAATGCTTTTTTATTCATATATTCAGATGAATAGTTCCCTACTCCAATGGTGCAGGCTCCTAATGGATGTATACATATACCCACTTACTTCTGGGTGAGCTCTCACTTATTTGGCCATTATGGCCATAGAGCAGGGGACTGGAGGGTTTTGCAAACACATACACACACATACACACACGCATGCGTGCATGCATGCACTCATGCACAAGGAGTGGCACCTTGTCCAAATTAGTGAGAGCTCCCCATATCCAGGCCAGTCCCGTCCAACCATGATCACAGACATCTTCCTGTCATGCTGCAGCACCCATATTTCCCCATACCGTAACCCTTTCCCTTGCCCCTCTACTTCTAAATCTGGTTCTGGGAAACTGAAAACAAATCCACACTACTCTTGCTTCTGGAAAGGGCATGTCAGTTAATGTGTCTAAGGCTTCATTCACTGTCCCTCTGAGGGAAAAAGGAAGAGGAGAGGGAGAGAGAGAGAGAGAGAGAGAGAGAGAGAGAGAGAGAGAGAGAGAGAGAGAGAAAGAAAGGGAGAGAAATTAGCAGAGTCAAAAGCTAAGCCTTTCTCATCTGTACTGTTGAATCATGTAGTGTTTTAGGGATACGTGTATGTGACTATGTAAGACTGGGATGGCATCACTAACAAATGAAGCTTGTTCATGAAGCTTCCTAGAAGGGATTTCTGGTGTTCAAGACCTTATTCCTTTCCCACTCTTTCAAGAGAAAGAAAAGGAGGTACCCGTTTGGAGAGAGGGACTTATTACTCCTTTTATTTGAAAGGAGGATTTTTTTGTTCCTTTTAGAAATATTTTCGTTTATCCCCAATCACATGTAAAAACAATTTTCAGTATTTGGTTTTTTAAAATTTTTAGTTCCAAATTATCTCTCCCTCTCTTCCCCCTTACCCCAAGACAGTAAGCAATCTGATATAGGTTATACATGTGCAATTATGTAAAACATATTTCCATTTATTCATTCTGTGGAAGAAAAGTTGAACCTCCCTCCCCCCACCAATAAAGACAGGGAAAAACAATATGTTTCAGTCTGCATTTAGACTCCATCAGTTCTTTCTCTGGAGGCAGAGAGTATTTTTCAACATGAGTGAAAGGAAGATAATTTAAATCCCACAGTAAACAACAGTCTACAAGATCAGTGTCACACACACTGACACACAGGAAATGCCATTCTGTTTCATAGTGAGTTTCTCTGTGGAAATAGTCCTGTTATAAGAGAATGAAGAAGAAATGGTGATTGCATCTCTGGCCTATTCCTCCAGATTATAAGATTGATTCTCTTCTGTAGCTCACTTTTTATAATTTGGAGGAATAGGCTGGGGATGCAATCTCAAAAAGATACCATTCCCTGGGAGTGAGCAGTGTTTCCCACTTTGGAGTCACCTCCATTGTATTTGGGGAATAAACAAGAGAAACATACCTTCTGCCCAAGCCAAAATCGCAGTTGAGAATGACTGCTGAAGGAGTCTTGAAGAATGGGTTTGTTCTGTTGTCTCTCAGGCTCCAAGAGATCACAGAGGCTCCTAATATTTGAAAAGGCCTGACTTCATGACTCATCACCACCCACTGTCCCTAGTGCACCCTTCCCAGACTTCATCTCTTTTCAATTGTGTTTCCCAGCTCAGGCTCACATGGAAGGCCATTTTTTTCCTAAGGGCTTGGATGCTAACGTGCTTGTGTGTTTGTGCGTGTATGTGTGTGTGTACATATGGCATGGTCTTATGAAAACTGAATTTGGAATTAAGACCTTGGTTCAAGTCTTGGTTCTAAAGACTAATTGCATAAGAAGCCAAGTTCCTTAATTTCTCTGCTCCTCCATTTTCTTTTCTATGAAATACTCTTGTCCTACCAAATTCATAGAATGGTTGTAAGGAAAGTACTTTGGAAACCATAGAGTGTTAAATAGTAACAGTAGCTCACATTTATGGCATTGTAATTATTTGACAGTCTAGTGGGAGAATCACTCATTATGAGTGGTCTGTTGTAGGAAGCGAGGACACTCAGTCTGTGTTTTCATACCACCAAAACAAAGCAGTAGAAAAATGAAAAATTCACTCAGCCAGCTGGTTTGTCTAAATGAGTCCAAACAATTGCTCTAATAGATTCCACTTTTCTTTCTCCACTTGAATTAAGGGATCTTTTGAATTAATTGTTTGAATTAACTTGTTTTGGTATTGTGTAGACCTTCAAAGCTATGAGATGGAAGGTCTGCTACTAGCAAGCAAACTCTTCATTCTGTTGAAATCTTACTCTTCTCTGTTCCCAGTAGGTTTAGATCACAATACTATGGAACCAAATTATAGTCAGATTGAATCTCAGCTCTACTGCTGTCTGTGTGACCTTGGATAAGTCACTTCCCTTCTTCTTGCCATATAGGTTCTGTTCTTTATCTCTAAAATGGAGGTGGGATAGATAATTTTTAAGATCTCTTCCTGAGCTGAAATTCTGGTGTTCTAAACACAGACTTCTATTATTAATTCTTTATGAATCAGAGATGTTCTTATGAAACACTCCTTGAGCTCCTGCTTTCTTCTTATCTCTTTGTTCTAAGAGAATATATAAAAAAAAATCTAGTCTCTACCTTCAACGGGACTTAAAAGTACAGAATCACCATATTTGAGAGATACCTTGGTGACCATCTTCCAACCCATATCTCCAAAACAGCGCCCTCTATGAAGACTTCCAGTGAAGGAGAACTTACTGCCTCTCAAAGTAGCCCATTCCATTCGGGAAAGCTCTAATCGTTAAGAAGATTTTCCTGACATCAAGTCTAAATGTACGTCTTTGCAACATCTACCCCACTGTTCTTTGTCCTGACTTCTGAAGCCAAGCAGAATAAGTCTAATCCCTTTTCCACACGCCAACCCTTTCATGTCCCTCCCCTCATGTTCTCTAGAGTCTTCTTTTCACACTAAACATCCTAGGTTTTTTCAAGTAATCCTCATAGGATGAGAACTGAGACCCTTTACCATTCTGGTTATCTTCCTTTCTTATCTTCCTACTTTCCTTATCTTCTCTGGCTCCTGCAGTGGCCAGAACTAAACACAGTTCTCCAGATAAGGTCTGACCAGGGCAGAGTACAGCAGGACTCAACTCCTTATTCCTGGAAATCATAGCTCTCAATGCAGGCCAAGATGACATTAACTTTTTTGATTGCGGTATCACACTGTTGACTCCTATCAAGGACACTAAGACCTCCAGATCTTTTTCAGTTGAACTGGCATTGAACCGTGCCTCCCTTCATCTTCTACTTGCAAATTGCTTTCTTGGATCCAATTGTAAGACTGCATTTATTTCTATTAAATTTCATCTTCTTGCCAATATTGTTTTAAGAAAGCTTTGAGTACCCAAGTCATGTTAACTATTATAAATACCCAAATTAACTACAAGGGACCTATGAAGTGAGATGCTATCTGCACCCAGAGAAAGAACTGATAAATAGAAGAAGGTATAGTATGGTTTTACATATATATACATATTTGTGTCAATGGTAGCCATCTCTAGGATGAGGATGGGGAAAGAAGGGGGAAAAGAAAATTCTATGATGACTTTATTGTATATTTAAAAGGAAAAGCAAGTTGTACATAATAGATTTGCAGCTTCATGTACAATCCTCCTTTTTCTATTTTACTTTGTTATGGGAATGCTTGTTTTCTTTCTTAAATTCAGAATAAAAAAATAAAAATATATTAAATAAAATAAAATAAATTTCATCTTATGTTCAGCCCAGTGTTTTTGCCTGTTAGGATCCCTTTGCATACTACCACCTGATCAATCAATCAATATTTATTAAGTACCTACTTTTTACCAGTCACTGTGTCAGCTGCTGGGGATACAAGTACAATGAAGAAAATAATGCCTCTTCATAAAGAGCTTACATATTAATAGGGGAGATAACAGATGCATATTTGTTATATATATACAGAATAAATACACAGTGAATATATAGAAACACATACAGAGTAGCTGAATGCAGATAGTTTGGGAGGCAATGCACTAGCAGTTGTGGGGGCTGTGGGGAGGTGAGGATCTGGACAGGCTTCATGCAGAAGATGATGCTTAAATTTCATCTACATGGAAAAGAAGGCACTCTGTAAGGCAGAGAGAAGGAGGGAGTGCATTCCGGTAAGGTGGAACAGCCAGTACATTCACTATCCCTCCAAGTTTTGTCTCAGAGACAAAAGCTCCTAGACCTACATATACTTTACATGGACACCAACAGGAAGCACTGATGACTGTAAATAACTTTTAGAGTAACTTAAGGGAACAAAAATATTTACAAACCTCTATCAAATCAATATTTAAGGTAAGAGTCCAAAATGGTTTAGTTTTGTTTTTACAGCTGACAAATGGTAAACTTTGTGACATGACTTGGAGGCTTGCCCAGAAGAAACCATTTCCATGGAAAGAATTCTCAAAGCTCAGGTGCCACAGGTCAGTGATAACTCCTCACATAAGGGACGGCTCAAGGTAGCTAAAGAAGGATTTACAAAGATTTAATCCAGCTAAAATATCAATGGGTGGTGCAGTGGATAGAATGCTGGGCCTGGAGTTAGGAAGACTCATCTTGCTGAGTTCAAATCGGGCCTTAGACACTTATTAGCTATGTGACCCTGGGCAAGTCATTTAACTCTATTTGCCTCAGTTTCCTCATCTGTAAAATGAGCTGGAGAAGGAAATAGCAAACCGTTCCAGTATCTTTGCCAAGAAAATCCTAAACGGGGTCACGAAGAGTAGGACGTGACTGAAATAACTGAACAACAGCAAAAGTATCAAAAAGATCTTGACAGCGGGAGTTTCAATTAAGATTATGGAGAAAATGTCAACCGGCTCCTGAGATGGAGAATCAACAGGATGTCTGTGCCAACACAAGTTGAAGATCTTTCTGGGCCTTAGCTTTGGAAATGCTGTTTTATCAATTCATCCAGGTATTCACAAACTTGGGAAAACTGATCCATGTTAATCAAGTACACGAGAGGCTAATTTGTAAACCCAAATGTCCATTTATTCAATTATACTGGGGGAATATATTTTTCAGAGTCAGAATGGAGTGTCCACTATAGACAGTAGTGTCCTTTTCTGGTGGAAATTAGAATTAATTGCTTTGTGAACATGGAATTACAGTAAGGGGAGTCGGATGATCTTAAGGGTTGTTTTATCCTGACTGTGGTATTGTAGCCTGAATAATTGCCCCTGTTTCACTATCAATTACACAGCTTTCTAGTGAAAGAATCTTCCTGTCTCCACATTGTCATGAGGAGAAAAGTAAATACTTGTAGGTGGTGCAGTGGATAGAACGAGAGTCAGGAAGACTCATCTTCATGAGTTCAAATCCGGCCTCCAGACACTTACTAGCTGTGTGACCCCGGGCAGGTCACTTAACCCTGTTTGTCTCAGTTTCCTCATCTGCATAATAAGTTGGAGAAGGAAATGACAAACATTCCAAAATTAATATGGAAATTCCAAACTATTGCAGTATCTTTGCCAAGATAATCCCAAATGGGATCATGAAAAGTTGGACACCCCTGAAATGACGCCACAGCAACAATAACTCTTACTGTTTGACTCGCCTTATCCCTTTCCTTTCTTTTCTTCTTTTCTCCATGAAGACCACCATCATCCTTCTCTTTGCATTTCTACTTTGCATCAAAATGATGCTTTCTTTTACATTTATTTTATACTTAGATTGATGGGATTTGGCAGTAACCTTATTCCTCTATTAACATTTTTAGGTGACATCCTCGTCTCATCTGTCACGCATTTATTTACAAGCCACCTCTCGCTGGAGTCAGCGTGCTATAATTAGAAGAACACTGTGGGTTTCAAATCCTTGTTCTTCTGTTTCCTATGGGATGTGTGATCTTGGACACATATTTAATTTATTTAATCTTCCTGAGTCTCAGCATTGTTATCCCAAAAATAGAGACGAGTCCTCATGCCACTTACTTTAAGCTTTGTTTGTGATAACTGAATAAAGTAGTGCTTTTGTAGAAAATAATACATTTTAATCATGAATTGCTATATAGATGTAAGTTATTAATTTTTTATGAATACCAACAGATGTAGGCATTTTTGTATGCAGAGAAGAACAGAAAAAGAAAATTGTATATATGACTCTCCATTATGTCCTTTCGAAAGCATATCATGAATTCATCATATTCAGGCAGTTATTTCCTTGGGATTGAGAAGTAACCTGGTGGGTCTACACTACTAACAGAATGGTTCAAGAGCCTCCACCAGGGTGCTTCCCATTAACAGTTAGCCAGGAGACACAATTAGGTCCTACCAAAGGAATTTATTTAAATGACATAGCAAAAATAATGGCTATAAATCATTTTCCCCCAGAAACTTGGGGCATACTCACCCAGACATTTACGTAGGGTCTGTGGAAGGGTGGGTACAAGCTTAGAAACCATGGTCAATGAGGCATACATGTAGGGGACACATGTGCTGAGGTGACTCACAACTATAGATTCATGTGACCTGGAGTTCCTATTGAAAGAAATGATTATTTCTCTCTTGTATTAATAACCAGTTATTGAATTAGGACTAAAGTTCTTCCCCCCTCTCTTTTATTTCCTCATTTAGAAATCAGCCCCTGTAGGCTATTCAGGCAGACTTTGAAGTACAGAGCTGATAATGAGATGATATCTTGAGTGAAGCTTACTCAGCTCAGGAAAACTTAGACATGATCAAAGGGTAAAGAAATTTTAGTTTAGGTGAATTGATGGATTCTGGCCCATTGTGTTTTAGTCAAGATAGGTCTAGGTGGAAGTGGATTCCCCTTTTGTCTGGTTTACCCTGTGTGGAGTGGTATGGGCATAGATAAGTCTCTTTGACCAAGACTGAGCTATCAGTCATGTCCCTCAGACCCTCATTAGAATAAGCCCACCTCTCATTATAGTATTCAATCTTTCATTACTTCTTAACCAATCAGAGTTGATTTCTACCCTCAGGAACACCCACTCTTCCAAGGGCATATAAGTCTTGAGTGAGCTCCATGAGGCATCTTTGGTTTAGGAGAGAGAGCCAAATGACCCTTTTATTTTCCTCTAGCCATAATTAATAAAATGGTTGCTAATTACACAGAAACTACATCTCTCAAACTTTTTTATATGTCACACTATATCTCCTCATGAAGTCTTCTTTGTAGCCCAATGATATCTGAGGCTAGTTTTCTCTTAGTTCCTAGTTAAAGCTCTTTTTTACTGCTAGCTATCATACTCCTTGAAGATGCTTCCTCCTTGAGTAATTATCTTTCTGTATCTTGTAATGGCAAACAAAGCGGGACTTTTTGTTGTCTTTTGTTTTGCAGTGCTTCTCAGCATTAAGGCAATCAAGAGCCTTTGTTTCAATCAAGAGTCTTTGATGACCTGCTTAAGTTACAAGAAAGCCCCAGGCCTACACCCTTTACTTCCTAAGTGCTAAGTCCAGGCCTACATCCTTTCACTGATTGGGTGTGGAGCCCTCAGGGCCCTAAAGAGTATATATGTACTCTGAGATTAACGTTTTATTTTGGAGGCTCACTCATTGAAAGAGCGTTGGTGTGGAGATTCTGGGTAGCCATTAAGGACCCCCGCCCCAGCTGTGAAAACCCAGATATTAGTGCCTCTCTCTCTGGTAACTATGTATGTACAGCTTTGGTCAGATAGCTAGAAGCTTGTCTGATTTGTGTTATTTGCTCTGCTTATATTTTCTCTATTTGTAATTTCTATTTGTATTTGCTCCGAAGTTCAGGGTGCTGGCTTTTCCTCTGAACTAAGTAAATGATAAATGTATGTTTGATCAAAGTGAGATTGTAAATTCCTTAAAGTTGTTTTCCTTAGAAAAGCAGATCAAAGAACCTGTGCTAGCAGCCCTCCTATGTTCTGGTGTTATTGGCCTTACACAGCCACAGTAGCTGCAAGTAACATTGTTGTTACATATCTGTGTCTCTCCTCTGTGAGTAACAAGCAATCTCATAGGCTTGTCCAGTTGTTTGTTTGTTTTTAATAAATCACAGTGAGGGTTTAAAGTTAGTTAATCGCAGTTTTTTTTTCATTTTTAGTAAATCTGGGAAAAATTTCAAAACATATTCCTTGATAACCTTTGAACCTGATGTGGAAGTGTTCTGAAACTGGGTTATTTAAAATTCTCTATTTTATGATCTATTAATCTAATTTTTTTTGGTTAGATATTCCATCCATTTCATTTAAAATGTTGCTTTCATTGGCAAATAATTAGGTAAATGGTTTCTAATGATTTTCTTTATTTCTCCTTCAGTTGTGATTTCTCCTTTATTTTTGAAAATGGCAATTTACTTTTCTTCATTCTTTTTAAAAATCAGAGTAGTTAACTTACTTTCAAAATGTTTTCTGGGAAAAAAAAAACCCAGCTTCTGGTTTTATTTACTAATTCAGTGGCTTCATTTTTTTTTTTAGTTTTGTTTATCATTTATTTTCAAAACTTCTCTTTTGTATTTAGTTGGAGTTTTTAAAATTTTATGCTTTTTTTTTTACATTTTTTAATATTCATAACTACTGCATTGATCTGTTCTTTCTCCTTTTTGTTGATGAAAGTTTTCGAAGACATAAATTTTCCTGGCTGGACTGTTTTGGATGAATTCCCCAAATTTTAGTATGCTTTATATTGATGTCATTATCTTTGATAAATTTTCTGTTATTTCTATGATTTGTTCTTTGATATAACAGTTCTTTAGGATTAAGTTAAATCTTGAATTCATTTTATTCCTTTCTTTAAAGTCCTTTATTGAATATAATTTTTATTGTATTGGGGTCAGTAAATGATATATCTAATATTTGTTTTTCTTCTTTTATTTGTGAGATTTTTAATGCCCTAGTGCATGGCTAGTTTTTGAAAAGGTGCCATGCACAGCTGAAAGGTATACTCATACTGGATACCCATTCATTATCTACCAGATATCTGCCAAATCTAACTTTTCCAAAAATCCAATCAGGTCCTTAACTTATTTCTTATTTTTCTTTTGGCTAGATTTGTCTAGGTCTGAGATGGGTACACAGAAGTATACTTTATCTGAGATTATGATTGCTATTCCTGATTTTTTTAGTTTACCTGAAGCATAAAAGATTTTTTTCCCAGCATCTTATTTTAACTGTATAAGAATCTTACTGTTTTAGATGTTTCTTGTAAACAATATATTGCTAGGTTCTGCTTTCTAGTCCATTCTGCTCCTCTCCTTTTTATGGGTGAATTCGTTTTTCAACCATGAAGGAAGACAGCAGAATGGATTAGGAAATGGAATGTCAATTGGTTTCCCTCTATCCTGTCTTCATACTATTGGTATGGTATATATGGTATGTTGGGTAATATATGGTATATATGGCATATACCATATACTGTATGGTACTTCTCCCCCGCCACTATTTTTCAAAGAAAGTATTGGGGGAAGATTATGTTCAATACTAGTGACTTAGATTGATACACCCTGCTTCTGTTCTGCTATTTCTCTTCTTTTCCCCTTGCTCAGTCCTCAGTCTCAGGTTCTCACCTTCCTTTTCTTTTATTCTCTTTTTCACAATCTACCCTGGATAGTAGGAGTTTATTTTGCTTATGACTAATCCCTCCTTGAATCTACCTTTCCTCTTAATCCCCACCTTCCTTCTCCCTGTTCCCATCTGATTCCTCATGGGATTTAATGCATTTCTATACAGGACTCTGTATTTAATGTATTTCTATACAGAACTCTCCTTTGTCTAGTTCTGATGAAAGTGAAATCAATGTGTAGCCTGAACCTTCCACCTCCTTTCTCCTTATTTATATCATCTTCTCTGATGTGCTGAGAAGTCCCACACCTTTCTATCTTCCTTATAGTAGTCCTTTGTCTTTCCTTTTTCTCTATTCTCTTGAAATTATAAAATATGTCAAAACTGCTCCCAGACCTTCAATCTTATCTACTCTCTATGTGCGTCTTTGTAGTAGGAAGGCCGAATTTATGATCTCAAAAAGGATCATATAAATATCTGAATGGTTCGAAATCGTT
>CM053625.1:268697583-268708753 GCA_028646595.1 Phalanger gymnotis | reverse complement strand
TAGCATTTAACAGGTGAAAGTACTTTCACCTTAAACAAAAGCCAAACTCCTCAAGGGCACCCGTTAAACTAAGCCCATTTTGCCTTACTGGCACAGTCTTGAAGCCAAACAGTTCTGAGCTGACATTTGTTTTTTCTCATCCTGTTAGAATATAAATTCTTCATCATAGAGTCCCTTCCAATTGTTCAAATTTATTACTTATGTTCCTCTTTACTCCTGTGTTTACATTTCAAAGTATCTACTGAGGTCTGGTCTCTTTCATCAGGAATACTTGGAAGTTCTCTTTTATTTTAGATTCATTTATTTCTCTAGCAAGATTATACTCAACTATGCTGGGTAAATTATTAAATCAAGAAGCATTTATTAAACACATACTATGTGCCAGGCACTTGTGTTAAGCTATTCCTAATTGTAAACCTTTATTGTTTCCTTCTGGAATATCATATTTCAAGCTCTCTTCTCCTTTATAGTCATAGCTGCTAGGTCTTTTATCATCTGGAATATGACTTCTTGGTATTTGGATTCTTTGTGACTGCTTGCAATATTATTTATTCAACAAGAGAGCTCTGGATTTTGGCTATCATGTTCCTGGGAGTTTTCATTTGGGGGTTTCCTTCAAGAGGTTAGTCATATATTCTTTGTGTTTTCACTTTGCCTTCTGGTCCTAATTGGCCTGAGCAATTTTCATTCATAATTTATGAATTTATTCATGTATTATGGTATCAAGAGTTATTTTTTTTTTAATGATTGAGGTTTTCCATTAGTTTGATGATTCTTCCGGGTCAGTTGTTTTTGATAGAAAATGCTTTATATTTTCTGATTTATTTTTTCAGTCTTTCAATTTTTGAGGCTTTTTGCTATTTTATCTATAGCAATCCCACGGATACCATATGTGTTGCAAGATAAGAATACTCTCAAGTGCTCTGGGTGACAAACTACTCAAACCCTACCCTGCAGCCCACTTGATTCACTAATTTCTTAATTCTCTCACATCAGGAATTCTTTTCAAGGTGGTGGAGTTAGTGGGAGCAGAACCGTCCAGCTTCTTCACAATTATTCCAGCAGAGATGAAAAATGTGGTGATGAAGAAATTCAGGAAGAACCTATATTAAGTGCCCTGTGCTGATCCATATCTGTGCAAAGAGACAGCCAAAAGCCTGCAGGCACTAGGGAAAGGAACCAGACACAAACGTTGGGCTCCAGAGTATACCTCGTGGAAGCCTTCCAGTTCAAAACCAAGAGCAAGACAGGGAAGCCTGGAGGTATGTACCTAGAGAAGTGGGGAAAGGAGGAAGAAGCCTGGAACAAGTCTAATAAAGAAGCCTGCAGCCTGCCAGCTGTCACTGACCTAAAATCTGCTATGTATATAATACATCTTCCCCAGCTGAAAATTTACCCTTCCATCAAGGTCTGGGGAGGAGCCATTTCCTCAGTGTTAACCTGATAGACCAGTCAATCAATGCTTAGCTTGAAATTACAGGATGCTGGGAACTATTTACATGACAGGCAAGGCTAGAAATGGTTATTGAAAGATAGGCAACACCAAGTGAAAATCAGCTTCTCCACCATCTATTCCTGCCAGCCCTCAGATGGCATTCGCCTTTGTTCAAAGCCAGGCATAAGCCTCAGCTTTCTAAACTCTGAGATATGCTGCAGACCTCAATTATATAGCAAATATGCCCAGTGACAAGCAGTTCATTGCATCCACAATGAGTCAGCCCACATCCCTGATCAGAGGAATAGGTTTTTATATATCAAAGGAGGAATGAGTGGGAAAGCACTGGCATTGTTCTCATGACAGCTCCTGGGCCACATGACACCTAAGGAAAAGGCAGGGACCAAAGAAGAAAATTGAGGCATCTTTTCACAGGGGCTGCAGGACTCTAAAGAGACCAAATGAGAAACAGAAAATTAAGAGATCAAAAAATGAAGGTATGAGAGATGTCTAATTTTCTGAGAGCTGCAGAAAATGAAGGTTAATAGCACAGGCCTAGCACACTGGGATTCACAGAGTTAGGACTAAGTGCAGTCTTCCATAGTCTGGTTGTTAGCTGTTCATACTTTTGTTTTAGCTTCATGATGAATTCTAGGCGGAGGGGAGAATAAACAAAACTGTGGTTTTTGTTGATGGAACCACTTTTGCCACAGTCATGCCTTTGGTAGCTAATCTTGGCAACAATGGGCTAAAATAAGTGAAATCTTTAGGTTCCAAGGGTTTGGGATGGTATCCCCCAGGAAAAGGCTACCTGTTCAAGGGATTAGGAGAATGAATTCTATAAATAATAGGGTAGGAAGAAAAAAGAAAATTGTGGAAAATTTTAAAATATTGCCTTTTGGAGTTATTGTTAAAAGGACACTTCTCTCATTCTCCACTCCTAATTTTTGCGTCCATAGACTACAAGAGTAGAGATGTCTTAAAAGTGTTCCTTTGTTTTAATATCTTTTTTTCTAGATATTTGGCTCCCAAAATTTTTTGTCTTCTATACATAAAGTTAGATGGCTTTACAGAAGATTGCTATAGACATTAAGTGTGTTGGTAAATGTTTAACAATGAGCTCTCCGGGGGAAAAAAATACACAAGACACACTTTTAAATTTAATCTGCATTGTTAACATTTTCTCCATCACTTTCTTAAGTCTGGACAATCACCAAAGCAATAAATCAAGCCATAATTTGTAATGTTTGCCTATTTCTGAGGCATAAATCTTCACGATAAAAATTTAACAAATGGCTCTTGAGAGCCAGTTTGCTCTGGTTCTAGCACACCCCAGGTTATGGAGTGCTCACTCATTTTTGAAATGAGAAAACTAAAGTTTAGAAAAGATTAAATGAATTGCCCAAGGTTACATTGGTAGCAAATAGCAAAGCCAGGAATGGACCCAAGGTTCCCTGTCTCCAAATCCAACATTCCTTCCACTAGCCATGCCTCTGTGATCCAGCTAAAACACCTGACCAGTGGTACCCAGCCTTTGCTTGAAGATCTCCAATGAGGTGAACCTAATGCAGTCCGTTATATGTACAGTTAGATTTAACTCTAGGGAAATTTTTCCTTAAATCTAACCTACATTTTTGAGGGTTTTATTCATTCATTCATTCATTTATTTTTTCAGCTTGACCCCATTGCTCCTAGTTCTGCCACCTGGGGCCAAACATACATCTAATCCCTCTTCCATGTGACAGCCTTTTGAAGAATGCTTCATAGAATCCTAGGATTTTAGAATCAGAAGAGATGTCAATGATTATCTAGTAAAGCTCAACTCATACCTAAAAAATAGTCCCCTCTACAACAAATTCAACAAGTGGCCCTTCAGTCCCTGCTTGGTGAGTTCCAACAAGAGGGTACTCAGAGCTCCTTAAGGTATCTGATGCCATATTTCAATATCTCTAATTATTAGAAAGTTTTCTCTTATGTAAAATCTACACTTGCCTATGTGACATCTATGCTTTACTCCTAGTTCTCTCTGAGCCAAAGAAGAGCCAGTGTAGTACTGTACCTGTTTTACAGGACAGCTCTTCAAATACATGAAGACATCTGTCATCACCCGCCCCCCACCAAGACTTCTATTCTCTATTTTGAACACCCCTAGTTCCTCATATGACATGAACTTGAAGTCCTTCACCATCATGGTTGCCCTGCCCTTGACACTCTCCTACTTTATCAATGTTCTCCCTAAAATATAGTGCTCAGAAATGAACACTGGCACAAAAGTAGGTTCTTTTTTAACCAAAGTAGAATACAGCAGAGCTCCCACTTTCTTATTCCTGGAAGTTATGCTTCTCATAACCCAGCCTAACATTTCATTAGCTACCACATCACCTTGTTGACTCATATTCAACTTGGAGTACACTAACTCCCCTATATGCCAATCCTTTTCAGATGAACCGCTTTCTCATCGTTCCTCCCCAATCTTGCACTTGTGAAGTTGACTTCTGAGCCCAAGTGTGAGATGTGACATCTGTCCCTGTTTTTATCTTATTATATTTGGCCAGATATTCTAACCTATCAAGATCTTTTGTTAGCCAGACTCCACCATCCATTGTTAGTCATGCCTCCCAATTTTGTTACCTAAGAATTTGATAAACACACAGCTTAGGCCTTTATGACCAATAATGCAATTTTAGTTAGCTCTAAAGCTATATATTTGTCTCTATGTTCATATTTGGCATTGCTGAGAACATGTGTGCATGTTCATATTTCGCATATCTGAAACATTGCTTTTCAGTTGAAGCATGTTCTTATTATAAGTATATTCTTATTATTTGTTTTTCCTGCATGGTATTACCTAATCCTATCCCCACATTCAATTATAAAGATAGAATTCTATCATTTGCTCTCATCTCTCCCTTTTTCTAACCCAGAATGACTTGAATCCATGAATTTTAGCCCAACATTAGAATTCAGGTTGAGTCAGGCTTTTCCTCTCCAATAGGCTATTAAATTTGACAGTGTTTTGACTTCCTAATTAGCTTTGTGTCTCTCTTCATCTTTGGTCCGTGGGCACATAGGTAATTAAAGCATAGTCATTCCTTGACCTTGGTTCTTTTCACTGAATTTGCACTTTGAGTGCTATTGAAGCAAATCCAGATGATGCCACTTGATGTCTTATTCAACATTTTCAGTCACTTTCGCTGTCCCTCAAAGACCATTTGACTGTGTGTCCTCCCCCACCCCCCAGCAGTAGTAGCATGGAGTGGGCTCAAAGAAGAGCCAGGAATAAATTGTTTTACTTGGAGGTATTTTTGCTTTCTTTTAGCAGAGATGATTCCAGGGCAAATATTTCCTTCCTCTGAAATACATAAAGGAAGAGACCAAAAAGCACAATTTATTATTTGTTGTAAACCTTCTTGATCATAGCCTCTTATTGAATGACTATGGTTGTTATTCCAGCTAGGTATAGCATGACTCATGATTAGACCTTCCTTTGTCCCTGATGAAAGCAGTGAAACAATTTGGAAGCGCATATGACCCAATGCCCACAGACAGTTTGCTCATCTGTAAAATGAGGGGGTTGGAATCAATGACCTCTAAAGTTCCTTCTGACTTATGGATCCTGGGATCCATGCTGAGTAATGGGAGCTGGAAATTGTGCATAGAACATGCTCTCATAGACTTTTCTACCTTAAAAGGTATACACTGTACCTCTAGTTCAGAAGTGTTTTGGGAAGTGAGATTAAGATCCGCTTATTTTAAGCTGGTGTCATGAACAAGAAGCCTCTGGTTGTCTGTGGGCCCTGGCACCTGTCCTTTCTAGTACTTGGAGATAGTGGAATCATCAGTTCTACTGCCAATGCAATGGACTTTGACTATAGAAGAGGGGTCCAACTTGAACATGGGTAATTGATCCATAGTTTCAAAATTACCTTCACCCTTTACTTTGATTCTTATCTAGAACCATCCTTGCCATTCCCTATGTGACACGTCAGGGCTAATTTTGGGGGGATTGTGGTTATTCTCATATTATTTATAAGACACTAGATTTGTCAAACTCTGGCCAGCTGGTGCTGCCTGAACCAAATTAAAATCTAATTGAGAAATTTTTAACAAAATAAATAAAAACATAATACATCATAGATAATATTGATTTGTGGTTTTCTAAGTCAATATGTGGCTCACAGGGATCAATTTCTATTTGAGTTTGACATAGCTGGTCTATCAGGAAAACCCTATTACAGCAGGTGTAAAACTCATTTGCTTTACAAATAAGAAAAGTGGTTTGTCATTATTTAACCACTAAGTGACATTGATAGCCCCTCACTGGGAAGTATTGCCCTCATCCTGGAAGTTTGCATATGTCCCTTTGTGAAGAAACTCCAAACTTTCTGAGGTTAGTAGAAAGTTAGTGACCTCTCCCTGCTCCCAGCCCACTGCTAGAGCCTTCCCAATGAAATTACCTCCCATCTACATTGTATGTATCTTATATCTTGTATGTACATTTTTGTTTACATATTTTCTCTCACATTAGAATATGAGCTACTTGTGGGCAGGGACTTGATTTTTGCCTTTATTTATATCTCCAGTACTTAGCACAGTGCCTAGTGCATGGTAAATGCTTCATAAAAGTTTGTTTACTGACTTTCTATCTCTCAGCCTAATCTCTGTTCATGAAGCCTATTGACTCATTGTCAAAGGACTGGTGACTTGGAGATCTACCTACTCACAATTAGCTCTGAGCCCCCAACCACTGGTGAAAACTCACCACCTTTTTTTAAACTTTCTATATTTGAGTGATTCAGGATCTGGCCAAAACTGGAGAGCATGAGAGTTTGTGTTTTCTCCAGTCCTGTCAGTCTTGTTTCCATCTGGGACCCCTCACCATTTCTAGAGTCTCCTAAAAGAGTGAGTAGACTCAGAAAGAAACTGTGAGCACAAGTGAGACATTTTTCTGCTTCAGTTTCATTCCCCAACTGTTTTTTGAAGTGGACAAGAGTCAGCTGATGAGTAAGGGGGGCAGGGGAGTACTGTAAGTGCAATGTGCTTCTACTTTCACGTAACTCATGTTTTTATCATGATGCCTGGAATACTACCAGGGCATCCACCTAATGGTTCAGTGGATAGAGTGTTGGGCCTGGAATCAGAGACCTGAATTCAAATCTCACCTCAGATACCTACCAGCTGTGTGATCTTGGGCAAGTCACTTAACCCTGTTTGTCTCAGTTATATCAACTGTAAAATGAGGGTAATAATAGCACCTACCTCCCAGCGTTGATGTGAGGAACAAATGAGATAATATTTGTAAAAAGTGCTTAGCGCAATGCCTGGCACAAAGTGGGCACTATATAAATGTTTATTCCCTTTCTTTTCCTTTCCCTACCACATGACAGAAAAATTGTTAATAGCAAATGTAACATTATCTGCCGCTCCCTCTTAGTGATCCTAGTAATGTCAGAATTCCAGTAATGTCCTTGCATTCCTACTACCCTGAATTAGGTTCAGATGAGCCACACCTTAAGTCCCCACCCTAGGACCTTTCCTTATAAACAAAGCCAGCTTGAGCCAGACCAGCTTCCAAAGCAGTTTCTGATGTCCCTACCCCCTTCTGTTAGGATTATGGCATGAAGGGCAAAACAGCCAGAATAAAGTGGTTTTCCTTGTTCCGAGTGCCAACGGCACCTGGCATCTCATGACCAGACCTTGCTTCCTGATGTGCCCCCCTCTCCCTTTTCTCCTAAAAGTATAAGAACCTTTCCTGTAAGTCTCCTGATGGGACATTCCACAGGGTGGCAGGTTTTCGACCCTGTTAGGTAGATTAAAGACACCTTATTCCTCCATTTATGAGTTTGATTTATTTCAGGATTTGACAGATTGTAGCATCATAGATTTAGAGCCAAGGGGATTTAGGGATTATCTACTCCACCCTTTTCATCATATACATATGCGTGCGTGCATGCGTGTGTGTGTGCGTGTGTGTAAATATATTTATCTGAAACTGGGACCCAATTTGATTAAGAGACTCAGTTGCCCAGGAAGCGAGGGACAACATGACTTGAACCCAGACCCATTGATTCCAAGTCCACCTCTTCCTTCCCCCATGTCACACTATCTTTCTAGATATTAATACCATTTGGATTTCAAAGGTCTGTCTATCTTTGAAAACTGCTGCTTTGTAATATAGCTTGAAGACCAAAAGTGCTATTCTCTCTTCATTCTTACTTTTTTTTTCATGATTTCCTCTAGGATTATACGCCTTTTATACCTCTGCACGAATTCTGTAATTACTTTGTCTAGGCTTATAAAGTAGCCCCTCGTTGGTTTCATAGAGCACTAAATCTGTAAATTACCTTTTCTTCTTTAAGAGCCCCTCTATTAAGATGTAAATTTCCCCCATAGGGTCATGTATCAAGTCTTTATCACCTAACGCCTTAAGGAAAATTATTGGCAACTAGTTTGGGCAAAGCTTTGCAAGATTAGTGTGTAGTGTAAGAGCCTGGAGGGAGACATCTGTTCAGAAGCGGGCTGAAAGGAATGGTGGGAGGATGCCAATGCATAATAATTCACATTTAAGGGGTGCTTGAACATTTGAAAAGTAATTTCCTCATAGCAATCCTAACAGAGTCACTGTAAGTATGATTAGCCCCCTTGTCCAGATGAGGGAACTGAGGCTTGGAGAGATTAAATTATTTCCTGGGATCATTCAACCAGTAACGTTGGGGGCCAGAATTTAATCTCGGTTATATTCAGACTCCAAGTCTTGAGTTTTTCCTCTGGGAAAGGCTATGCTGCAGGATCATAGGACTGAGAGTTGGAAAATTTTAGAGACTGATAATAGTAACAAACGATAATAGTAACTAAGATGTATATAGTGCTTACTATGTGCCAGGCGCTAGGCTAAGCATTTTAAGATTATCATTTCATTTGATCCTCACAACAACCCTGGGAAGTCGATGCTGTTATTTTCCCCATTTTACATATGGGGAGACTGAGGCAGAGATTAAGTTACTTGCTCACTACCACAAAGCTAGTTAAGTGTCTGAGGCTGGCTTTAAATTCAGGTTTTCCTGACTGCAGGGCTGGTGCTGTATCTGTAATATCATCCAGCTGCCTCTAGCACAACATGTTCATTTTACCGTAAACCACAGTCTAAGATCTCAGCTTTGGGCGTGTCCAGCCTGGAAATCTCTGGGGGTGTCACATAGATAATAATTAACACTTATACAGCGAGATTTAAAGTTTGCCAAGTATTTTCTATATAATAATTAACATTTGTATAGCAAGATTTAAAGTTTGCCAAGTATTTTCTATACATTATCTCATTTGAGCTTTACAGTTAACCAATAATGTGGGTGCTGTTATTATCCTTATTTTATAGAGGTAACAGAGACTCAGAAAGGCAAGCGAAGGGGTCATGAGTATAGCAGGATTCAAGCTACAAATGCAAATGCAACACTATACACTACGATTTGTGCCTCCACTCAGGATTTCTCCTGGGAATTTCAGATTTGACTTGATTTATTTCCACAGAAATTTTCCACCAGGAACGTCTGAATGCAGCCCCATCCAGTTCTCTGTAGATGTGGGCAAAAGGACCCTTAGCTTTAGTGCAAACATTTGAGGGCTCTGTCTCTGTGTCTCTGTATCTGTTTGTCTTTCTCTCTGTCTCTCCTTGCTTACTAGCTGTGGGATTCTAGGCAAGTCACCTAATCCTTCGGTGTCTTAGACAACTCTCTAATTCTCTGCAGTAGAGCAAATGACAATCTGCATCAGAAGAGGAGGTTTCCACCCTGGGGATTCCCTTCACAGATGAGACCACAAATCCACATATCAGCTAAGAAGACATGCCTTATTTCACCCCCTGGGAAGCATGCAAAAGACTAAAATGGCTCAGAGGAGTCATAAATAATCCAGATCCACTCTTCTCCCTCCAGTGAGTACTGCTTTCTCCTTACGGAACATACAGTTCTCCACACTCATAGTGCCACCCTGTGGCTCATACTCCTTTGGAAAAGAAATGCACTTAATTTCAATTGAGAGACAACTTCTCCACTGATGAGCCCTATTCAACCTAGGGAGTCCCCCTGACTGATAGTTACCTCAAAGTCTGGGGTTCTCCGAAGAGAAGAGAATGTTGCACTTGGGTTGCTAGAGATTCATCTCTACACACCCCTCCCCCCAAATGAGAAAATATTTGTAAAGTGCTTAGCCCGGTACCTGGCAAAGAATCAATAAACATTTATTAAGCAACTGCTGTATTTCAGGCACTGGGCTAAGTGCTGGTGATACAAAAAGAGGCAAAAGACAGTCCCCGCCCTCACGGAGCTCACCGTCTAAAGTGGGAGACAGCAAACAAATATGTATGAATAAGCTATATACAGGATAAATATGAAATAATTAAGAGAGGGAAGGCACTGGAATTAAGAGGAGTTGGGAAAGTCTTCCTTATAAGATGGGATTTTAGTTGGGACTTAAAGGAAACCAGGGAGGTCAATAGTTAGCTCAGAGGAGGGAAAGTATTCCAGGGAAGGGGGCGGGGATAGCAAGAGAAAATGCCCAGAGCAGAGAGATGGAACATCTCATTTGTGGAACAACCAGGAGGACAGTGTCATTGGATCAAAGAGTATGTGGTTGGAAGCAAGGTATAAGAAGACTAGAAGGGTAGGAGGGGGCTAGGTTGTGAAGGGTTTTGGATGCCAAACAGAACATTTTATATTTGGTCCTGGAGGGGATAGAGGGCCACTGGAGCATATTGAATTGTATGTGTGTGTGTGTTTCTGTGTATGTATATGAGAAAGAGAGAAATAGAGAGAGGGAGAGGGAAAGAGACATGGTAGAACCTGTGCTTTAGAAAAATCACTTTAGTGGTTGAATAGAGAATGGAGTGGGGAGAGACTTGAGGCAGGCAGACCCACCAACATGTTTATTGTGATAATCCAGGCATGAGATGGTGAAGACCTGCACCAGAGTGGCGGAAGTGTCAGAGGAGAGAAGGGGGCATATTTGAGGGATGTTGCAAAGCTGAAATGAACAGGCCTTGGTGATAGCTTGGATATTGGGGGGAAGTGAGAAGTAGTGAAAAATTCAGGATGACTCCTAGCTTTTGAGCCTGGGGGAGAGGGGAGGCTGGGAGGACGATGTTGCCCTTAACACTAATAGGGAAAGTAGGAGGGGGGAAGTTAAGGGGTTATGAGTTTGGTTTTGGACAAGTTAAGTTTCAGATGTCTGCGGGGAGTCTAGTTCATGATATCCGAAAGGCAGTTGGAGATGTGAAATTGGAGGTCAATATAGAGTTTGAGGCAGGATGGGTAGATCTGAGAATCATCAATATAGAGATGGCAATTAAATCCATGAAAGCTAATGAATTAGATCACCAAGTGAAATAGTATAGAAGGAGAAGAGAAGAGAAGAGGTCCCAAGGCAAAACCCTGTGGGACACTCATGCTTAGAGGAAGTGACCTAGATAACTATCCAGCAAAGAAGACTGAGAGAGCACACAGATAGGAAGGAAGAAAACGAGACAGAGTGGTGTCCTGAAAACCTAGAGAGAAGAGAGAGATCAAGAAGGAGTGATTAACAGTGTCAAAGGTTGTAGAGGTCAAAGAGAATGAAGATTAAGAAAAAGACATTGGATTCCACAACTAAGAGAGCACTGGTAACTTTTTTTTTTAAATTTATTTTTAATATGTTTAGTTTTCAGCATTGATTTTCACATGCGTTTGAATTACAGATTTTCTCCCC
>CM053625.1:268670457-268697083 GCA_028646595.1 Phalanger gymnotis | reverse complement strand
AGCCCTGCTTCCCTCTGCCACTTTGTGGGTTCTGCAGTTCTAGAATTGGTTCAGAGCCATTTTTTTATAGGTTTTTGGAGGGACTTGGTGGGGAGCTCACGCCAGTTACTGCTTTCCAGTCGCCATCTTGGCTCCGCCCCCCACTGGTAACTTTCAAGAGGACAGTTTTGGTGAAAAGATACAGTGAGAAGTCAGATTGTAAGAGGTCAAGAAGAGTGTGAGAGGAGAAAAAGTGGAGGCATCTATCACAGTTAGCCTTTTGAAGGAGGTTAGCCGCAAAAGGTTTTCTTGGCAAAGATACTGGAGTGGTTTGCCATTTCCTTCTCCATATTCATAGTTGTACCTAAATTCTGACAAGTTCTGCATGGTCATACTTCAAGAACCACCAGGTTCTGCCTCCAGGTTCTTCTTGGAAGCAAGAAGCAAAAGGGTGAGATAAATCACTTAAATCTTGTCTTGGCCTTTAAAAGAAATTGAATATTTAGGACACCCTCTAGGGCTCTCTCCCCAACTTGGCTCTCACAGGCTGGTAGGTTAGGTCCCTAGGGAGTAATTATTGTGTCAGGTTCTAAAGATACTCTTGTGGGTCTGCATTATAAAAACTACAACATGTAAGTAAGCCCCACCAATGGTCTTACCTTTAATAGCTAATAGACACAATTAGTTCAAAATAAAGACATTGACATAGTATAGGAAGATAAAGAATAATAAAGTATTCTCCCTCTAAATGTAGGGTACACTCTCTAATAAATGTGCACACCATTGGTGGGAACAATGGGCAAAAACTTAGAGTAAAAAGGTAGAAAGGCTTATGTAGGGAACAAATGTGGTCTCTAACATCTTTTCTCTTCTTTTGTTGTCTATATGCTGCAACAGGGGCAGGTAGGTGACCCAATGGGTAGAGCTTCAGGCCTGGAGTCAGTAAGACTTGAGTTCAAAATCAGTTTCAGACATAATAGCTGTGTAACCATGGGCAAATTGCTTAACTCCGTTTGCCTATTTCCTCATCTGTAAAATGAGCTGGAGAAGAAAATGGCAAACCAGTATCTGTGCCTATATTACGGTATCTATGCCAAGAAAACCCCAAATTGGGGTCAAGAAGAGTCAGACAAGACTGAAATGACTGAACAACAATAAAATGCTGTTTCGCCTTGGGTACAATCTCTGTTGAGTGAGTTACTCAACTTGGCTTCCTGAGGCCACACCTTGACTCTGAACTGTCAAGGCTAGTTCCCTCTGAATCTATACAGGGCTCTCTTCTCTGTTGATGGAGGTCAACATCCTTGACTTTGTTTTCTGCCCCTAATTCTTTGTATATGTATTCTTTTCCTGCTAAATGTGATGCCTTTATTGCAAGGCTCCATAGAGAAGGAAGAAGGGGAAGAGGAGAGAAATCTCTTTGCTTCTTTCTAGATCTATCACTCATATCCTTGCTCTGACTGTTTATTGACTATTCAGTGGGAATATTTGTACCTATTAATTGCTTTACTCTGTTTGAACTTTCCTTCTCAGCTGAATCTAGTTAATCTTTTTGTCCCTCTACTTTCTATTTATATAACTTGACTCATTAAAGGACTCAAAATCAGTGTTCAGCCCCTCATAAGCAGCAGCCATCTTCTCTAATTGTGTTTCCACCTTTCTCTTGCACTTAAAGACCAAAAGATCAAGGTGAATTATAAAACATACTCAGAATGGTTGGTGGTTATTGTGGTAAGCTTTCTTTTTTTAGCCCATTATTAGAAGCTTCCTCTTTGAAGTAAGATTATTTTCCCATTTCAGAAGTCATTAATAAGGCATGGGCTTGAGCATAGCAACCTCCACTGGCAGCAACGACATCAATAACCACAGGGAATCCTGGGATTAAAAAAAAAGAGGAAATTGGAAACTTTTTCTGTTATAGTCAAAGGGAACTCAAATTGGTAACCTGGGAGGAAGAGTATGACTTCTTTCCAATGGTGAAAAGGTACAGGCATACCTCAGAGATATTATGGGCTCGGTTCCAGACTACTGCAATCAAGTGAATATCACAATAGTCACATGAATTTTTTTTGTTTCCCAGTGCATATAAAAAAGTTATGTTTACACCATACTGTAGACTAATAAGTGTGCAATAATATTATGTCTAAAAAAAACCTCAATGTACATATACCTTAATTTAAAAATACTTCATTGCTAAAAAATGTTAGCCAGTAACTGAGTCTTCAGCAAGTCATGATCTTTTTGCTGGCGTAGGGTCTTGCCTCAGTGCTCATGGCTGCTGACTGATCAGAGTGGTGGTTACTAAAGGTTGGAGTGTCTGTGGCAATTTCTTAAAATAAGACAACAAAGAAGTTTGCAAATTGACTCTTCCTTTCACTTGAATACTTAGAGGCCATCGTAGGGTTATTAATTGGCCTAATTTCAATATTGCTGTATCTCAGGGAATAGGGAGCCCTGAGGAAAGGGAGAGAGAATGGGAATGGCTGGTCAATGGAGCAGTCAGAAAACACACAACATTTACCGATTGTCTTATATGGGCATGGTTTCTGGTGACCCAAAGCAATTGCAAAGATCACTAATCATAGACCACCATAACAGATGTAATAATAATGAAAAAGTTTGAAATATTGTGTGAATTATCAGAATGTGACACTGAGAATGATTTGAACACATGCTGTTGGAAAAAATGGTGCCCACAGACTTGCTTAACACAATGTTGCTAAAAACCTTCAATTTGTCCAAGCATCTGGGAAGCACAAAAAGTAAAGCAATAAAACAAGGTATGCCTGTAATCTTTTCTTTTACCTTTCCATATGTAAGCATTAAGTCTTCATCTAGACCATTCAACCTTTACCGTTTGTTAAGTTTCTTTCGTTCATTTGTTTGCATTTTTAAAACTGTCTGACCCCTTTTTCTCTCCTGTGGAGTGCTTGGAAGTCACCAATTTTGTTAAACATCTGTAAGGCCAATGTGTAAGTGAAAGATCTTTCCCTGCTCATTGAATAGGCCTCAGGTGGGGCCAACAAAGGGAGGCCTGATTAGAGGCAGGCCCTCACACTTTCACTAACTAGGTGTGAGGCCTCAGGCCCCACACCTATTTGTTAAGTAGGCTCTGAGTCCTCAGGGTATAAGACCTCAGAGGTTGGCATTTTTACCTTTGGGGCACACTCATTGAAAGAGTGTTAGTGACAAGACTCTGGGTAGCCACTGTTAAGGAACCCCTCCCATCCCCACCCCACCCCAATTTGAAAAACCCAGATGTTGGTGATTCTCTGGTGATTATGTATTGTGATTTGGTCAGACAGACTGTCTGTTGATCTGTTTATATTGCCTCTGTTTATAATTTCGGTTTGTGCTCTCTCTGAAGTTCAGGGTGCTGACTTTTCCCCCCTGAACTAAGTGATTGATACATGTATGTTTAATTAAAGTAAGATTGTTAACCCCTTAAAGTTGCTTTCCTTAGAAAAGCAGTTCAAAGAATCTGTGCTAGCAGCTATTCTGTGTGCTGGTGTTGTTGGTCTTATACCTCCAAAGCAGCTGCAAGCAATGTTGTTGTTACACCATCCTTCTTCTCCTCCCTCCCAGTCACTTCTTCGGCTTCAGCTGTGACATCTAAACAGAAGATTCCCAAATCTATGGACATTTTTGTGAGTTTTCTTTTAGTCTCTAGACTCACATGCCATTTTCCTAATTACATTTCTACCAGGAGGTCTCACCAACACCTCGTATTTAACACATTCACAAACAAACTTATTTTACCTCCCAACTTCACCAGTTGCTCTGCTTTGAATCTATTCTCTGCTGACCCTTCGTATCCAATTGACTATCAAATCCTGTCAATTCTACCTCCACATCTGATGTTTGTCTGTTCTTTTTTATTCCCCAGGAGGGGAGAAGGGGCAACTAGGTAGGGCAGTGAATAGAGTGCTGGGCCTGGAGTTAGAAAGACTCATCTTCCTGAGTTCACATCTGACCTTAGACACTTACTAGCTGTGTGACCCTGGGCAAGTCACTTAACCCTGTTTGCTTTAGTTTTCTCATCTGTAAAATTGAGCTGGAGAAGGAAATGGCAAACCACTCCAGTATCTTTGCCAAGAAAATCCCAACAGGGATCACAAAGGGTTGGAAACAACTGAAAAGGACTTTATTCCCACTGACATAACCCTGGTACAAAAGCGAGGGAACATGTAGCAAGGAAACAATTTTCTAGAGATGATTCAGTTTACCAGAAGCATTTGTTTAAAGAAGTAAGAAGACTATGGACCATGTTGGGGAAAGAGCATATTTTTTTCTTGGAAATTTTCTCAGTCATTGGGGAGTTCGGGAAAATTGTGAACTTCAGCCCAAATCTTCTGATCTATCATGCTGGTAGGGCCAACGGACTTCTTCGGTCTCTCTCTTCTCTGCAGTTTCTGTGTCTAACTTTTTCCTTTTGTCTTTTGGGCCTCTGCCACTAATTCTTTAGGCCTTAGCTCATTAAGTCCTTGGTGGGGGTGAGGACACTGACCCAAATTTCTACTGCTACTTGGATACTGAGGTTCCCACCTTCCCCTCAGTTTGTCTCCCTTATACCCTGTGTGTATTTATAAGAATTCCAGAGCACGGCTCCATGCTGCTTTCCAATAGGTAGACTGGAGTAGGCAAAAGTTGCCTCTTTGGGTAGAGCCAGGAGTTCACAAAGATTACATTCATTACCACAAATTACAAATCCCAGGAAGCCAACCTATCTATCATATGGGGAAGGCAGGTGGTGCAGTGGATAGAGTGCTGGGCCTGGACACGAATTCAACTCTGGCCTCAGACACTTCATAGACGTGTGACCTTTGAGCAAGTCACCCAATCTTTGTCTACTTCAGTTTCCTTATCTATAATATGGGGATAATAATAACACCTACCTCCTGTAATTGTTGTGGGGAAAAAATGAGGTAATGATTTATAAAGTGCTTTGTGAACCTTAAAGTGCTGTGTAAAGGTTAGCATTATTATTCTCTACATCTTTTGATCCATTATCAGATAATAAAGATACAGTCCATCGTTGAATATTGTTTGCGAAAGCCTACTTCTTCCCTAGTTATACTGTCATTCAGGATGTCTCCTCTAACTTTACTTGATCCAATCCAGCACCTTTCCCCATCTCTATTCTCTTCGTGCCATCTCTCCTGTCTCTATAACCATCTCAGAGATTAATGGTAAGGTTCAACCGAGGTGGTTCCATTATCCCTGAAGAAAATAATTGTTTGTTATAAGAGTTTTTGCAAATCTTTTCCATTTTTCTTCCATTGTTGTCTTTCTTTTTTATCCTCAAATGCCTGTGGGATGATTTTGTCTTTTTAGATATCTCATTAAGCTTTCTTTAGATTGGCTTTACCCTCCACTTTTCCCTGTTTTGTGAGACGATATTGCTTACAATCATCCATTATTCTCCTTTGTAAGATTTTGTAAGGAGGAGTCTGTATTTTAACTCAGTGTTGCCTGTGGCAGTCACCTCTCTCCATTTGGCAAGTAAGTCCGATGTTTGCTGACAAGACGTTTTCTGGGCTCTTTTGATCTCTCTGTTGTAGCAGTTAATTTATATTGGTTTAACTTCTGGGCGATTATTATACTTGATATTTCTGTCGTGCATTTTCCTTTTTTCTTTTCAATAGCTTTTAAAAATAATTCATGTTTAAACAGGGCTAACTTAAATCAAAGGGTACAAAGAAGGAAAGACAGAAGCATTTATCGTTAACAATTTATTATGTGCCAGGCACTGTACTAAGCGGCACTTTACAGATATCTCATCTGATCTTATTCACAACATTCCTGAGAGATAAGTGTTCTCATTATCCCCACTTTACAGTCTAGTAAGTGTCTGCGATCATATTTGAATTCAGGTCTTGACTACTGCCCTAGCACTCTATCCACTTTGCCACCTACCTGCCCTTTTCCCTCCAAAGTGAAAACAGAAAAGGGCATAGGTTGGAGGCTCATTTTCTTGAATTCTCTAGCTCTTTGCACCCCTATCCTTGATCTCCAGTAGAAATTACCTAAGGTTTTGGTTTATCTTATGACTCTGATTTATTCCCCTAAAGAAGAGTAGAAAGGTATTCAACGTATAATGAAGATTGGGCAGAGAAGAACCTATTTATTTCCCTTTCTCTCAAAAGAAATGCTTAAAACCAAAAAGACCCCCAATTCTCAATTTGTAAGCACAATTAACAAAGACTTAAACATGAAGCAATAACTTATAAATATAATTATGCTCTTCAGAAAGATGATACTTAAAACACCCAAACCCAAACCCAAATGCATCTCACCTTCCAGCCCAACTCTTTGTCTTCTTCAACAGAGGTGTCAATCTCATGGCCCCAAGTTGCCCAGGGACTGTGGCCAGAAACAGATTAAATTGTGATTGGAAGATGTTTAACAAAATAAGTAAAAATACAATACGACATAGGTAATATTAATTTGCAGTTTTCTAAGCCAATATGTGACTCAGGATCCATTTCTATTTGAGTCTGACACCTTGACATTCTTTAAGCTCCATGTCTTAAAAGGAAGCCAGGCCAGGGTTTGGGCTCCTTCTTCTATCTATGGTTGTCTTCTCTATAAATCACTGTAGTCAGTCCAAGGAGGTCACCTTAAAGTATATCTGGCATTGGCTGAGGAACTCAGGAACTCCCCAGGTGACTATTCCCAAGAGTTCATTTCTCATGATCACTTTGGTTACCTATGCTCAGGGAAAGAAACACAAAGCAAAATAATGCAACCAGAGGCTCAAGTTCGTCTATTCAGACATATTGTTTGAAGCCACCGTAACTATGGAAGGTAGGAGGGGATGTCCCCATTTTCTACTCTTCATGGGAAGTTGTTGAGGGGAGGAGAGGAAGAGAGAGAAAGATAGTAGAAGGGAAGATGCCAAACATTCTGGAGGGTGGAAGAGGGAAGAAGAGAGAGCACCAAAGGATGGGGCGACTCCTTTTAAGGTCTATTTAATAAACTACTCTTCCTGCATTAATGACCAGTCCTCTTTGACACTGACATCATGGGACAGCTGTGTCATTCCAAGGCAACAAGCCCTTTAAGCCCCAGGGTCTTGCATATGGTTGTAGAAGGCTCATGGATTACCATTGATTGAACATATGTAAAAGAAGTTGTCCTATACCCTAAATCCTAATTACTATAACTAATAAGATACTGTATATCCTGATACTTATTAAATTGTGAACTCCTTGAAAGGGAATGTCTTTTGCTTTTTTTTTTTTACTTCTAGCATTTGGCACAGTGCTGAGCACATAGTAGGTGCTTCATAGTTATTGATCATTGATGTTTTTATCACGTGAAATCTCTTTGATTTTGTGGTTAGGGAGTCAATCAATCAGAGTTATAAACTAGATGTTAATATTTCCCAGGAGGCACGATTGAACCACTCAGTCAATCAAAGGTATGAATTGAATGACAGCAGATAATGCTGCATAATTTCTTGTAGTTGATTGAAGAGAATCAGTCATGCACTATGGGCCTGCATGAAATGGCAAACTAGTTAGGGATCTAGCATTCCAACAGGAGTAACGGAAGAGTAGCTCCAGCCAGGTTCCCAAGAGGGAAATGCATGAGCGGAGGGCGGAAGAAGAGAAGATCACTGTCTCCTCTTCCTCTCACCCTTTAGTAAAAGAAAACTTTATGACCTTCAAAAAATCAGAATATTTAGATTTATTAACTTCAGTGGTAGCGCTGTCCCTACAGCAGTAGTGACTGATAGCAGCATGTGAATTGGGAGCTGAGAGATACACCGAGGACAATATAGACACACTGAGACAGCACCTAAATTCTACAAGGCTACTAACCCTTACAAATCAGCAAAGGGTAACTTCGTAAAGACTCCATGATTTTTTTATACAATGTGCCAATGAGCTTAGACATAAAATGGCAACTCATTATTTTTAATTCCAGAAACCATGAGTTACCCCATTTAGCACATGTGCTCTCAGATATTAAGCAGTTTTCCCCAGATTCCTTTTATATGTGAAGGAAACATACTTGTGTCCCAAAACTTTTGGGGGGAATGTTTTGTTCCAATTGTTTTTAATACACACACACACACACACACGCACACATATTTTTCAGTTGTGTTTGATTCTTCATGACCTTATTTGGGGTTTTCTTGGCAAAGATACAGAAATGGTTTGCCATTTCCTTAGCTCATTTTATAGATGAGGAAACTGAGGCAAACAAGGTTAAGTGACTTGCCCAGGGTCACACAGCTAGCGTGTATCCGAGGCCAGATTTGAACTCATGAACATTAGTTTTCCTGATTCCAGGTCCACTTTACCATCTAGCTGTTTACTGTACACTACATTTTAATATACTTGTCTCTAAAAATGTATTAAGTCTGGCTGGCTAGTGATCGATATTGAGGAAACACTGGGATCTCATGAGTTATGAAAGTAGACGATTCTCATCCTTAATGGTTCTAAGGATAATCCTGAGAGATTGAGGTTGTATAGTTCTAAGGATAACCTTGAAAATAAAAATAGTCAACTATCCTTTGGTGAGTTAACCTGACAATGGAAGTGGGGGTTGGGAGAGTGAGAATACAGTGGGTGCTACAAATGCCTGAACAAACATTCAAAGGAGCATCTTGGTTTAGTGGTAAGACCTCTGGATTTGGAGTCAGAGGACCTGGGTTAAATAGCAGCTCTTCCGCTTAGTGCCTTTGTGATATTAGACTTTGATCAACAAGCGTTTATTAGATTAGATTATAAGCTCTTTGAGGGCAGGCACTGACTTTTGCCTCTTTTTGTATTCCCAGCCTTAGAACCTGACCCGCAGTAGGTGCTTAATAAATGTTGATTGATTAAGTGGCTAGTATTTGGCGGGTACGGTGATAAGCACTAGGATACAAAGAAGGGCAAAAATAATCCCTGCATTCAAGGAGCTTATAATCAGTATTCTCATCTGTAAAATGAGGGGGTTGGACTGACTGACCTATAATTTTCCTTCCAGGTCAAAATCTATGAACCATTATATAAAAGTGAGATAATCAATCAAGCTATAAAATTCCTCGACCCAAATATCTATACTATACCTACAGACCTTAATTAAAATTCAGCAGTGGTTTAATTTCCTGTTTCAGTAATCAGGCGCAATCACAGATTGAAAAAGGTTAAAATAAGGACTAACCCTCCAGAAATTTGCTGCCACAAAGACAATTCAGGCTGCAGGGCTGGCACAGGAGTCATGGATACAGCATTATGGTTATATGCTGTGAAACAATCTGTCAGCATTTTCAGAAATATGATATAGACTGCCTGGAGCAGCCAGCATTCCAGCCTCTGTGGTGCAGATGTTAGATGGGATGGACAGTGGTGCATTGGGTTGACATCTGTTTATAAATAGCTCAGAGGCCAATGCACACTGCAGTTGTCAGTGATCCTCCTGATGTTTCAGCTGGAGATAAATTCAGAGCTTTATCTTTATCAAAATATGTGGAAGCAGTACAGCTTTCCTAAGAGGAAACCTAGGGTAAGTGTCAAATGTAATTAAGATAGTAAGTTATTACCATATTTCCCATTAATCTTTAATTGGGAAGTATGGAGTCATGTCTACCTGATATAGATGTTAGAAAATAGGTCAAAAGGTGATGTCTCTGAAACTCATTTTCTAGTATGCCAATGAGTTTAGATATACAAATGGTGATCTGTTATTTATACTTTACATGGAAGATTTCAATTGTAGCAGGCCTATTTCAATCCCATGCTTATGACAGGGATTTATGCTATGGAGTTAAAGTAGAAAGGTTTTGATAACAGAGGAAATTTTTTTTTTTAAAAATTTAAACTTGTGGTGTGCCTTATTACGAGAATAGTTCAAATGAAGGAATTGAGTATAGGATCCTGGGGCCAGGTTGAGACCAACTAAGTCCAGTATATCCTAATGGATCACTTAGAGTCACCCAATCCACTGTTCCTGGGAATGTCATCCAGTTAGCAAGCATTTATTAAGAACTTTCTATGTGCCACTCACTGTGCTAAGTGCTGGGGACACCAAAAAGGGCAAAAAAACCCAGTTCCTACATTCAAGGAACTTAAAATCAAATGGGGGAGCCAACATGTAAAGTAATAGGTATATACAAGATCTGTAGATGGCACAGTGGATAGAGTGCCAAGCCTGGAGTCAGCAAGACTCATTTTCTGAGTTCAAATCTGGCCTCAGACACTTACTAGTTGTGTGACCCTGGTCAAGTCACTTAACCTAGTTTGCCTCAGTTTCCTCAACTGTAAAATGAGCTGGAGAAGGAAATGGCAAACCGCTCTAGGACCTTTGCCAAGAAAACTCCAAATGGAGTCACGAAGAGTTAGACGTGACTGAAAAAAAGACTGAACAGATAAGATGAAAGGGAACCTCAGAAGGGAAAACACTAGCAGTTGGGGGTGGGACAGGGACTGGGAAAGGTCTCCTCCAGAAGGCAGGATTTGAGCTGAGTTTTGAAAGAAGTCAGAGACTCTAAGAGGCAGAAGTTAGGCGGGATAGGGATCTAGGAATGGGAAACAGACAGTACAAAGACACAATATAAAACATAACAGAACCAAAGTTGTATATGTGTTTGAGGGGAAGATGGTCAGGAAAGGTGTCCAAGGACAGAAAATTTGAGAGACATTCCAGGCTGATATTACCTAGACGTCAGTAACGGAAGCTAGAGTGATCCACATAGTATACATGAACCAGCAATAGGGCAGGATAAAGCTTATGTCCCAGGATCCTTCACTGTTAGTGTCCAGATATGGCTCAGGCAATGTTATCTAATGTGTTTGACAGGTCCTGCATAGGACAGTCATGCAGGTCACTTGTATGGTCAGATGTGCCAAGGAGCTGAGAGCACAGATAACACTATCTAGAAACACTGACAGACTTCCATAAATAGCCACCATTCCCACTGTTTTCTGAAGGTAGCGGCCAATAAGATTTAAAGTCTCTTCTAACAATTGAAGGTATATAATTACATCAATGAGATCTGTCTCTGAAACTTGGACTGGTGAGAAAGACAACACCACCTTTTTATGGGACGATAGAACACCAGTTGAAGATGATTTCACTTTCATAGAATCTTTCCAAGATTTTTGCTTTCATTTTTGTTAACTTTTTTATTTTTAAAATTTATTTTAAATTTTTAAATTTTATTCTGAACTTAAGAAATAAGCATTTCCATAACATAGCAGAATAGGGAAAGGTAATTTGCTTTCCTCTTCACATTTGTGGCTTCTACTTTGTTCCACAGATACTGAGCTTTCTCCCTGAAGGGGAGGGGAGTGGAGGTGGAGAGACCCAAGTATCCCTATGAATTCTCTCACCACCACAGTGGAGAGTCCAGAACTGTTTTGCACATGGAGTATTGCTTCTCCTCATGCCTCTCCTTATCCTTATTCATTTTGCTTTTCTTTGATTCCCCTTGCCTGTGGCCATGTCTGTCATCTCATCCAAAGTCCTGGCAGTAGGGTTGGCACAAACCAGATACCCCACCTGTGGTTCCATGTCTAGTATAATAGGTCACAGAGCCTGAATGTTCAGATGAAGAATTCCTTTACTGAAAAACAAATACGTCCGACAATTGCTAGGTAAAAGCCGTTTCCAAGGCAGTAAAAAGCAGTTCAGTAAGGTTTTAAAAATGTGTATTAAAACCTCTGGGGAGGAAATTAAAAGCAGTTAACAAGGAAATTAGTTCCCAGTGGTCTTAGGAGCTGCTCTACCAAGGTTCTAAAATTGTTTTTATGTAGCCCACAAGACCCACAGATGGGTCACAAATAAATACATAAATAAGTGCTCTGTCCACTCACAGGACTGATTCTACTGCTGATTGACATGGAAGATTTTACTTGCTCTCTTATCTGGCCTGGTCCAGTTTGGGCACCCTCTCAACTTTGCACCATGAGGCAAAGTTAACTCAATCTACTCCGGGTCTGCCCCATTGCTTCTTGGTTCACAACAGCCATTCTTGGTGGTTTGGAAGTATAAGTTCTAACTCAAGCCTCTCTAGGTTTCCCTAGCATCCTGGCCCATAATACTAGGTCATCACTACAATATCGATGGCAAGTAATTCAACATGGAAAAAAAAAATTACGCCTCATAAAAAACCCACTTCTTTTAAATTCAAAGGACAGCTCTATATAGCAGATGAATGATTCATTAGTCAAGGGACGCTGGCAAGAGAATTGGGATCTTGTAAATAAATGAGACTGTTAGATGGAATCATAAAACAGACAATCAGCAGACTAACTAAACCTTGTCACCTGGGACCAAGCATATTGGCCATTAATTTGGAAAATTATTTTGACAATTTCATAGATAAATGACAGTGAAAGGGATGAATGTTGAAAGAACTGCTTGGTCCCAAACTAAATTAACAATATCAAAAAAGAAAGACAAATGAGTGGATAACGGTGGAAAAGGCTAAAGGTCTCCTTTATATATGCAGTATGGTATTGTGCAAAGAACTCTGAGCTGGGAATCCAGACTCCTAGTAGGTCTGAATCTCTGATCACTTAGTGCATTTTTATTTAGGAGGCAACCTGGCCTGATGGATACAGGGCTAGATTTGGAGTTAGGAAGACCTAGGTTAAAATCTCACCCCTGTTATCTATTACTCATGTGATCACCAATAAGTCTCTTAGCATCCTGGAGCTTCAAATTCCTCATCTGTCAAATAAGTACAATACTGTCGGTAGTACTGATCTTATAGGGTTACTGTTAGGTTCCCATGAGATAATGTGTGTGACATGCTTCGTAAACATTAAAGCACTAAATACATGTCAACTATTGTCACTGGGCAGTGTCATATAATCTCCCTGGATCTGTTTTTTCATCTGCAAAATGGATACAGTAATATTTGTACTATCTCATAGATTTGTTTGGGGATCAAATGAGACAATTTGTATAATAAAAATATTTTATAACTTCTATATAAATGTGTAAGGTGCTGCCCTGTTTAGATTTTGGCAATTTTGCTGATTGAAAGGGGCAAAGGCAAAGATAAATGTCATTTTTGCTTTGAATATTTTACTGAGATTATGGAGATTGTTACTGTCTCTTTAAAAACCATATGAAAACTCAGCTATTGTTACTGCAATTTTAAGTTGCAAATAGAATATTAAGAAAATAATTATTGGTTTTGATGGTTGGGAGTAACAAATGAGAAATGAGTAAGGAAAAAGACAGGTTATCTGTGATACAGGAAGATCTATAAAGAATTCGTTCCATGTACAAATTTGCACTATATGCCTTTCCTTATGGAGTCAGAAAGAGCACATGTTTTTGACTTTTTAATATTTGAGGATTTTTGATAAATCGTAGAGATATCGAAAGTATTAGCTTGAGAAATGGGGGGTGAGTGTTTCCTATCATTGCTGGAGAGAGGCTAAAGAAGACACAAAAACAAAAGAGATGAAGAGATCTTTCAGAGAAGAGACTTTACTTAATATCTCGAAAGACAAGGAATGGAATAATACTGAGTTTCCAGACAAGTAAAAATGAGCCAGCTTAAAATATCATCTACTGATATTTTAAAAGTCTAAGGTAAATTTTGCAGTAACATTGGTGATAGCCAAAATATTATAAATAGTATGTATATATCTATCTCTATATCCATCTACATGTATGTATAAACATTCATATCTTATGTTTATGATTTCTCTTGTTTATTGATACATTGTATATATTTAGTCAACCACTCTTGTAACTCTGCCAAGAAAACCCCAAATGGGGTCATGAAGAGTTGGACATGACTAAAAATGGCTTAACAACAACAAATATATTTAGTCATTTTAGTATCTATTTAAATAAAGATAGCAAGAATAATTACTGATACTGGGAACCACACTGGTAGAAGCGCAGAAGCTAAAGCAGTGGGAGTAGACACTCCCATGGTTACCTTTAAAATCCTGAGAGCAGCTGTAGCAGCTGCCCTTGGGAGATTTCAGCTTGCCAGCATGATCTCGGTTTGTGGAATGAACCAACTCAGAAAGGGAAGGCCAGTAGAAGGGAATTCTCATTATTATTCTTAAAAGTATAAGGATACTATATATCATGTTCTCGTTTACAATAATTACTGAGTAAACTCTAAAACATAAGTGTGAGTGGAAATTAAAAATATTTGTCAAAGAATCATTTCTTTTTTGGGGGAGGGGGATGGCAAGACTGGGTCTCCCTATCTCACGCAGGTCAGAAGTACAGAGTCCACTCACAGGACTTATTCCACTGTTGATTGACATGAAAGGTTTTACTTGTTCCATTTTCTGGCCTGGGCCAGTTTGGGCACCCTATCAATTTTAGCCCACGTACAACTCGGAACTCCTAAGCTCAAACAATCCACCATTCTCAAACTCCCCAGTTGAAGACATTATGGGTGCAAACCATCAAAGCCAGCTAAAAATTATTTCATTTCAAACAAGACTGGTGGTGTACTAGTGAAGACTTAGGCTGGGGGTGGGGGCTAGGGGAAGTGTTCCCAGAACATTTTTGTTTATATTTTGTGATTCGTTTCATGCAAAGTTTGATTCACATTTCAGAATTAAAAGGCAAAAAAACAAGTTGCATGATTCTTTGGGGGTGTTATCAATAGATTACCCAAATGTAAATTAACATCAGTAAAGCTTTTTTTTTTTAAGTAAAAATCAGAATAAGTTTACATTTTAGTCTGTGTCTAAACAGGTCAACTTGAGATTATTATATTTCCTATTTGGCCCTAAACACTGCTGTTTTCCTCATATCTGGGTATAGCCAGTCATGACAACCAAACCTCTTTATATGTTTTTCAGAACAGCTTCATGGATCATGGCCACTGAAATGTTCCTTGACTAATTTACTCTACTTGTTATGGTCACAACATCCTTATTTTTTTTTTCAGTGCTGTATTAAGAGAAAAGCTTTCAGGAGCACCAAGTGAATAAGTCTGTGAATTTCCCATAAACGCTTCAAAAAATATTTCTATCCATGTAGATGTGGATAATCACAACAAAAGAAAATGTGCCCAGAAGATTTAATGATGCACATCACTGACTAGCCCCAAAGAATAAAATACGTGGAGTAGAAGCATATGTTGCAATTCATTTTTGATAGATAATCATTTAGTCTGTCACAATAAATAATCCTTTTCTTATTTCATACAACCTAATTGTAGATACTGCTGCTGTAGGGGAAAAAGGCAGGAGAAAAAATACCCATTAAAAACAAAACAAAACAAAACAAAACAAAAATAAAAACACCCCAGAGATCAGAGAAATTATCTTGTCTGGTTATGCAGAGAGTTAAATTATCTATTTTCACCGCCTTTCCCTGTACAGTCCCGTATAAAATGTTCATTCCTCTTTTTTTTTTTTGCATTTTCAAATTGTTTTAATGATATATCTTTTCATATTTAAATATCACTACTTTACAAGAACTTTCCTCTAAGAACATTAAGAGGAAAAAAAAGACTTTAGCACACAGTCTGGTGTCGCCATCTTCAGGAAGAAATTAAAAATACTCCTCCCCATAAAGCTTCATGCATTGGCCAAATGTTGTTAGGGCAAAAGGAGAATAATGTTTTCTCATGTTATGGGTTTTCTATACTCAATATGTCCATATCACTTCTTCTCCCCTCCATTCTAAACCCTACAGTTTCTGACCTCATCACTTAGCTGAAACTGTTCTCTCTGAAGTTAATAATGATCTCTTAATTACCAAATCCATTGGCCTATTCTTGATTCTTATCCTTCTTGCCATCCCAGGACACTGTTGATTACTGACTCTTCCTCGATGCTCCCTCCTCTCTGAGTTTTCCTAATGCTGATTTTTCTTGCCTCTTCTACCCATCTTATCACTCCTTCTCAATCTCTTTTGCTGGATCTTCATCAGTGAAATGCCCAATAACTTAGCCTTCCCAAGACTCTAGGCCCTCTTCTCTTTCTTAGTGCATACTCTATCACTAGATGATCTCATCATCATCCATGGTTTCAATTACTATCCCTCTGCAAATGATTTTCAGATCTATTTATCCAGTCCTAATTTCTCTCCTCGGCAGTTAGGTGATGCAGCAGATAGAGTACTAGGTCTAGAGTCAGAAAAGCCTGAGTAGAAATCCAGTCTCTAGCTGTGTGACCCTGGTCAGGTCACTTAATCTCTGTTTATCTCATTTTTCTCGACTTGAAATAGGAGTATAATAGCAGCTACCTCAAAAGGTGTCGTTAAGATAAAAAAAATAATATGTGTAATGTTTTTAGCACAGTTGTTGTTGTTTAGTCGTTTCCAGTCCTGTCTGATACTTCATGACCCCTTTTTGGGGTTTTCTTGGCAAAGATACTGGAATGCTTTGCCATTTCCTTCTCCAGCTCAATTTTACAAATGAGGAAACTGGGGCAAACAGAGTTAAGTGACTTGCCCAGGGTCATACAGTTAGTAAATGTCTGAGACCAAATTTGAACTCAGGTCTTCCTCACTGCTAGCCCACATCCTATCCACTGTGCCGTTTACCTGCCCTACTTAGCCTAGTACTTGGCACAAAGTAGGCCCTATATAAATGCATATTCCTTCCCCCCTCCCAATACCCACTCCTTAGCTTCAATCCAACATCACCAACTGGAGATCAGATGTTTCACAATGGATATCCCTTAGACTACTTAAACTAAATATATTCGAAACAGAATCTGCCCCCAAGCCTTTCTCTTTGTACAACCTTCTTCTTCCTGTTGAGGGCACTACAATTCTTCCAGTAACTCACATTTTCAATTTTGGTATAATCCTCAGCTCTTTGCTCTTCTTCTCCTCAAATATCTAATCTGTTGTCAAGCCTCACTATTTCTACCTTTACATCTCTCATATAGGTCTCCTTTACACAGCTGCCAGACTGGTTCAGGCCCTCCTCACTTTTTGACTTGACTATTGCAATAGCCTTCTAGTTGGTCTCTCTATCACAGGTCTCTTCCTACTCTAATCTATTCTCCACACAGTTTTTGAAGTGATCCCCCTGAAGTATATGTAACCCTTGTCCTAAAGCCCATCCGTATAGGATTCTCTCCTTACTGATGAGAATGAAGACCCTGCCTTTCGTGAGGAAGGGGGTAGAATTGATGAGAGGCAAGAGCTTCAGTTCTCAGTAAATCCCCTTTAGGGATGCATCAAGCTTCAAGGTTTCTTCACATCCTGGAGCTATTGAGAGAGAAGATGGAAAATGCCAAACCCACTTCAGTTTACTGGAGGAAAAGACTCTGGGAAGACATGAGAGGAGCTGGCAGTCTCCATCATGTCCCGATCTCCAGTTTGTCATTCTAGAGACTTAGGGGAGTTTCCCCTTGGATGAGATCTAGGATTCTCTCTCTTGGTTGGGCTGAGTTATCTCATTCCCAATGGGAGAGCTCTTTCACTCTGTATTATCTGGTATAGCCTCTTATGTATACCTTTTCTGATTTCTGTTTTGCTATGATTTGTATAAATAGTCTTCTTTGCTATTTTCTATGTGTGTTCATTGTGGAATTGGCATTAGATGGGAAAGGGGTCAAGCCTTGGATATAGAATTAGTGGGCTCCCTTCCCCCCCAAAATGACAAAGGGATCAGAAATTAGGTGGTAGTTGATCATATTTCCTAGACAAACAATCTTTAAGGGACCAGATAGATATACTGCTAGCCTGGTACCCCCTCTCTCTGAGAGGAACAGGGTGGTAGACTCTAGCACCAACTTTCTGCTTCTCCTCTGGGTAGAAATGAAGGCCTCCCTCAGACAAGTGTTGGGGGAAAAGAGGCTAAAGATATCTATTCTGCTTCCCAGCCACATAAGGACAGGCCCTGTTCTGTCCCCCTTGCAGGTGGGTTTCACTACACATGTGGGGCCACTACCTTCTTAAATGTATGACTTAAATGTATGTTACTTCGCCTCCCCTCAAAAAACTCTGTTAGTCTCTATTATTTCCAGGATAAGACAGAAAGTCCTTTGTTCAGCATTAAAAACTCTTTACAACCTAGTTCAGTCCTTTTATATGCTCCTCTCTTCCGACTACTTTGGAAACTGTGAAGAAAATGGAATTGGAAAGGATAGAAGGTGGGAGTCCACATTAGGACACTGTTGCAGAAGAAAAAGGGACAGATGTGAGAGACATTGTGAAAACAGAATTGATAAGACTTGGCTAGTGATTGGATTTGGAGTGTGAAGGAGACACATAACCTATTTTTCTCACTGTGTTCCGCTCTTACAACCTCCCAGAGTGCCATCTTTTATAATAAAGAATCTTAAGAGGGGGAAGGGGAAGTTCAGCAAAACTAACCAACATATCGAAAAAGATTAATGTTATAAGAAGCATTCCACACCATGGCCCCTTACCTCTATAACAAAGGGTGGTGGTAGGAGTATCTTCTTATATCTATTCCTTGCAGCCAAGAGTGGTCATTATAATCTCACTGAATTTAGTTTTGAATGTTTTGCTGTTCTTTCTATTTACATTGTTGTAGTCATTGCATATTTTTCCCCTAGCTCAGTTCACATAAGTCTATGTGTCTACATTTATGTACCACCATTTTTTTTTAGCCATTCATACTCCATGGGCATCCACTTTGTCGCCAGTTTTTTGTTACCATAAAAAGCACTGCTATAAATACTTTGTTGTACATGGGGCCTTTTTTTTTTCTTCTTTTTTTGGCGACTGACCTCCTTAGGGAATATGCTTAGGAGTGGAATCTCTAGATAGGGTTCAAGGGGAGGGGGGAAGAGGGAAGGGAATTAGCATTTATGTAGCCCCTATTATTGGTCAGGTACTGTGCTAAGCATTTTTTTTAACAAATATTATCCCATTTGATAAAAAGGTACACACATTTGAATTCCTCTTTTCACAGTTCTGAACTGCTTTCCAGAATGGTTGTACTAATTCACGGCTCTACTAGTAATGCATTAGTGTGCCTGGCTTTCCTCTAAAATGTACCATTCCCGTATTTTTGTCATCTTGGCCCATTTGCTTGGTGTGAGGGGAAACCTCAGAGTTATTTTGATTCACATTTTCTTATTATTAATAATTTAGAGCATCATTTCATATGATTTTTAATAGTTCACATTTTTTTGCACAACTGCGCTCATGTCTTCTTGTTATTATTCCTTATTTGTTTTAAATGCCAACTTATTTACAAATATGGACTTGTTTTAAACATTTTTCTTTTTCACTAATTGTATTACATATTTTAAACTCAAACCTGATAATTTGATCTTATTATAGTTGCAAAAGTTTATATATAGGTCTTATTTTGTGATCTCAACAACACATAGTAACAGAATTAAATTATGGTATTTCTTGCAAGTTATTTATTTTTCAGTAGATCTAGAACCCCTACCCTATTACTTACTGAAATCTTTTTTTTTTTTTCAGTTTGGGTTTTGTTCCCCTTCTAGTTCTCCTTCTGACTTTTTGGACTTTGCTAACCATCTCAACTGCCACCTTATCCTGGAACTTCCTTCAGCTCCTACAGACTTCTCATCCTGGAATCTCCCTTTGTCATGCTGGCCCCCTTCTCCCATTGGGGAGTTTTTCCTGAGACCTCCATTTTGATTTGAGACCTAGACCAGCCATCCTTCATTAATTCCCCTCCTGGCTCTGCTTCTGATTTTCCAGACTTCAAAACCATATACCTCTGACTCTCTTCCTCCTTTACCCCACCTCATCGCTTTTCAGCTCCCTTTCACACATTGTCTTTCCTCATTAAAATGAAAGCTCCTTGAGGGCAAGAACTGGCTTTCTTTTTGCTTGTTGCCTGGCCTTGTGGACAAATTATTTTAGGATGGTCTTGATGATTTTTGAAATACATTCTTTTACATTAAAGTTATATGCTTTTTTGGGGGGGCCTAATCCTATCTCGTGAATATTTTTGTCTGGCTTTATCATCATTCCTGTGTTGTTGCTAAAAAAAAATCTGATGATGTTTTAATTAGTAGTTTTTAATAGCTGCTTCTTTTTTTAGTTTTTCAAAGCTTGAAGGAAACTTTCTTTGTCTTTAAAATTGAAATTTAACTGTTATATGCTTGGAAGATTTATATTTAATATTTCTCTGTGCTAATGTTCTTGGAGATTTTTTTTTCAACTTTAGAGTTACCAATCTTGAATACTCTGAGACATTTTCTCTGATTCCTCAAATATAGTCTCTCTTTTCTCTTTCAATATATTGTGAAGTGTGGATTAATCTAATGCTCAATCTTCTTGCTCTGTCTTTTTTCAGTCTATTACTTTAGCTTCATTTCCATTAAATGCTTTTAAAATTCATTTTTCATTGTCCAATAATCTTTGTTCTACTGTTTTTACTCTACCATTTGCTGTGAAGTGATTTTTTTTCTTCTGTTACTTTATTTTTTGTTATTACTTTCTATGCTTTTTTATGTGAGCTGAAAGTCTTTCCTAAATCCCTCAAAAGACTTTATTGATTTATTTAATCCTTTATTCTTGAATCTATTCTAGGGACATTTCAACATTTCTAATGTTGTTTTACTCCTACAATCTTTTATATTGCAGAATTTCTTCAGTGTCCAAGTTTTCCTCTGACTTGCTTATTATTTGTTCCACTGGTTTTGTTTTTCTTGTTTTTCTTTGTAGGGCATGATGTGGAATGCTGGAAGTCCATTTATTATGTTGCTATTTAGACCTCTGTTGCTCTATGTTTTATTAATTTCCCCCTTATCACTTTTTCCACTTTGTTCATTTTGTTCCTCCTTCCTCTCAGGATGAGGCAGAAGTGTAAAGGCTGTGTAGTTGTTCTGGATTCCAGTGTATTCATTTAGTTAATTATTAGTCCCTATTTGCTTTCAGGGTGGTAGTTGTAGTTGGAAAAGGTTTAGAAGGGGAATTCTAGGCAGGAAGTTCAATTGAAGTGCTCTTGGAACTAAAGGTGATAGTTAACACTTTCCACATCATTACCTTCCAGGGCAGCTATGTGACAAAGTATAGAACACTGGACCTGGAGTCAGGAAGACCTGAGCTCAAATCTGACCCCACACACTTACTGGCTCTGTGATTCTGGGCCATTCACTTAACCTCTGCTTGCCCCAGTTTGTTGTTGTTCACTTGTTTCAGTCATTTCCAACTCTTCGTGACTCCATTTGGGGTTTTCTTGATAAAGATATTGCAGTGGTTTGCCATTTCCTTCTCCAGCTCATTTTGCAGATGAAGAACTGAGGCAAACACAGTTAAGTGACTTGCCAGGAGCACAAAGCTAGCGAGTGTCTGATTTGAACTCAGGACGATGAGTCCTCCTAACTCCAGGTCCAGTGCTCTATCCACTCCACCACTTAACTGGCCCTTGCCCCAATTTCCTCAACTGTAAAATGGGCATAGGGACAACACCTACCTTCTAGGATTGTAGTAGTGATATTACTATTTGTAAAAACACCTAGCACAGTGCCTGGCACATAGTAGCTGCTATACATACATACATACATACATATACACACACTTATATATACATATGCATACATACACACACATATACATAAATGCTTATTCTCTTCCCCCTTCCAGAGCTAGGAGCAATGGCCTCTGAACTAGAGATGAACTACTGGTGTTCAGGGAGGGAGTGGCTATTGCCCTCCCTGTTGGCTTAGAGGCAGCATATGTTGACATAAGGGGACAGTGTTGACTCTGCTGGATTGGAGATCAAGCCTTTTGGGAAATAGCAAAATTCCTTTAGTTGGAGGTTGCATTTGCTACAGTGGCGGGGTGGGGGGTAGTGGTAGTTCATGGGCCTTCTGGCTGGTGGGGAGAAGAATGGCCTAGTGAGTCCCTTCTCTGTTAAGGTAGAGATTGCTTCTTTGCATTGAGGGCTTGCCTAGCAGCTCGAGATCAGCTAACTAAGGTTTGGAGATAGTTGAGGTAGTTTGCCCAGTTATTGCCTACTGTGAAATTAGTGGCAGATGCCACAGTCTATAGCTCTACATATAGCAATATCTTGGCATAATTTATAGAAGCAGATAGGCAATGGCTGTGTCTTCTCCTCCCTCATACTCCTACTGTTTCTGGAGACCTCCAATTAAAGATCTATATCCTCCCCAATCCTCTACTTCTCTCTCACCTCTTTTCAGCCATGAGTGGGATGGTTTTATGTTACTGAAGGAGTCAGACCAGAACTATACTCTTTGCTGTTTTTTACTTTGCCATTTCAGAGGACTTGAAGACAAATTTCAAAGCCAACTATGAGACAATTACCAAGCATTTGTGAGAAGTAAGTGCAAATTGTGGGAAATGCAATATAATTTTGCTACCTTGGCAGATTTAATAGCTCCAAAGAGGAAAGATATAAAACGTAGAGAGATATAATTGTAATGATGCAAATAAGGTGTTTCATGTTATAAATTGAAGAAAGGGGCATATTGATTAAGCTTATAGGGTTCACAGGGGAAGAAAATATAATTAAGTCAGATTCAATGTTCCAGAACTAACAACCATTACAGGATGCATAGATGTTTTCTTAATTAACTTTAGCTAAGCCATTTTACATGTATTTAAAATGCATCACCTGCTTTCAACCTCATGACCACTTTTTCATATTTTCTCTTTGGGATTAATTATCTCATATTTATAAAGAAAGTTTAGGAAGGATATTAATAAATTGAAGAGCATCTAGAGGAGGGAAACCAGTGTGGTGAAAGATTAATAAATATTCAGTTTGTATTATGACCTTCACCATGCTATAATTCCCTTGGCCTGCCCATTTTTATGTTTTCTGCATTAAAGTCAATTTTTTCTGATATCATTATTACTACTCCTGATTTTATTTTTAAACTTCCATCAGAATTATATGTATATATATGCAAATACATATATATATTTATATGTACATATAAACATATGTATATAATTTAAACCCAATTCTTTAATGTCGGGTGAGGTGTCATGTCATGGAAGGATTGGTTGAAGGACCTGGGGATGTTTACCCTGGAGAAGAGAAGACTGGGAGGTCAGACGCAGGGCAGAGGACATGATAATTGTTTTTGACTGACTTGAATAATGGCATAAATGGCATGCTTATAATATTTATAGATGACACAGAGCTGGGAGGGATAGCTAATACTCTGGATGACCAAGCAAGCATCCAAAAAGATCTTGTCAGGCTAGAGAACTGAGCTGAATCTAATAAGATAAATTCAGTGACTGCAAATTTAAAGTTTTACACTTGGGTTCACAAAATCAACTTCACAAACATAGGATAGGGGATGAAGAGACAATAATCTATCTGAAAAAGAGTTGGGGCTGTTAGTGGACTTCAATCTTAACATGAGTCAGCGTTTTGATGGGGTAGATGAATAAGCTGGCACAATCTTGGACTGTAAGACATGGCTTCCGGGAATGAGAAGGCAATATTTCATTTGTTCTCTGTCCAGATAAGACAGAGAACAATACTCATCTGGCAGACAGTCCTCATTTGGAGTTCCATTCTAGATGCCCTAGTTTAAGAAGGGTTTTGGAGAAGACTGTTAGAATGATGTCACATAAGGAGCAGTTGAAAGGACTGAGGACATTTAGCATTGAGAAAAGAAGACTTGAGGGGGCATTATTGCTGTCTTCAAGTATTTAAAGGGCTATCATAGAAAGGAGGGAATTTGTTCTGTTTGGCCCTGAAGGGCAGGATTGGTAGCAATGGGTGGAAGTTGCAAAGAGGCACATTTAGACTTGATATAAGGAATAATTTCCTAATTATCAGTCATTTTTCAGTTGTGTCTGACTCTTTGTGACACCATTTTTTTCCAAATATACTAGAATGGTTAGACATTTCCTTCATTGGCTCATTTTGCAGGCAAGGAAACTGAGGCAAACAGGCTGAAGTGATTTGCCCAGGGTGCCACAGCTAGCAAGTGTCCAAGGCCTGATTTGATCTCAGGAAGTTGTGACTTCCTGACTCCAGGACCTGGAGCTCTATCCGCTGCACCACCTACCAATCCTAACAATTAGACCACTCCAAAAATGTAATGAACTTTGTCAAGAGATTGGAAAGTTTTCAGGAAGAGACCGGATGACCGCTTGTTGGCTGTGTCATATTAGGGATTATTTAGGGGGCAGGGGTTGGAAAGGATGATTGCTGAGGTCCGTTACAATTCTAAAATTATGCAATTCTGTTAATCATATGAAAAACTGTCATGTGGAGGAGGAATGCATTTTGTTCCATTTAGCCCCAGGTAACAGAAATGAGAGCAATGAGTCAAAGATATAAATAGGAAAACTTAGACTTAATATAAGAAAGAACTTCCTAACAACTGAATCTATTCACAAATTGGAATGGGCTGTCTCAGAAAGCAATTGGTATTTCCTAAACGGACATCTTTAAGATGAACAATAAGACAAGACGAACACTTGTCAGATATATAATGGGTATTATTTAGGGGGTATGAATTGAACTGGATGACTATTGAGGTCCCTTCCAGCTTTAAGCTGTTATTTTATGATAATATAAATGTCTCAATAGGGAATTTATTGGAAAAGAATATTAGCAATAGGTTGGTGTAAGATAACAAAAACCTCTTATCCACTAAGAAGTAGGCTATCTGACATGTCAACATTAGCAAGTCTTAAAATTGTAAATGTGTTTCTACTGACAATTGATTTTTAAGTATTGTTACATTGAAATGGGGGCGCTCATAAGGTAAGGAATGCTTTTAGTAAACCGTGTTTAAATATGGCTTAAAGATGTTCTTTATTTCTCTAAATAGATTCCTTAAGGAAATCTTCATTGATTAGCAGAATGTTATGTTTATAGTAGCTTAAATAATGTATCAATGAGTAAACATTTATAGTGTCTGCTATGGTATAGTGTCCATAAAGTTTCTTAAGACCATTTGTAACATCTGAGCAAATCCTTTGCTCCCCCTACCGAACTCCTTAGATCGAATTTTTTGTAAGTAGTGTGGAGAGGACGGCTCAGCTGGGGTTGTGGCATAGGTTCCTCTAGCTGCTATACGATTAAATAACTGATGTTAGGCGTGCCACCCTTTCATTAAACTTTGTTGTTGTCCACTCATTTCAGTCAGGTCTGATTCTTTTTTTTTTGTGGATGAGACATTCTTTTTCACTTTCTTTATTCTTCTTGCCTTTTTTTTTGTTGCAACATGGCTAATATGGAAATGTTTTGCATGACTTCATTTGTGTAATAGGTATTATGTTGCTTGCCTTCTCAGTGTGTGGGGAGGGACTGGAGGGAGGGAGAGAATTTGGAACTGAAAATTTAGAAAAATGAATGTTTAAAAAAAGAAAAAAAAGAGTGCCATGTCTGGAAGGCACATATGAAGGTCACCTGTGGCCAAGGCAACTTACATTTCCAACACTGAAGAGCCTCAATGTCCTTTCTCTGCCTTCACACTTTATGGGGCCACGAAGGAGGTCGATGACTCTTTACAGCTATGTGATTGTCTCTCTGCTTTCTCTACTTACATCCTGGGTTTTCCTGACCAACTCTCCTGAGTGGGGAACTGGTTGGAGTCCAACTCTCCCACATTTAACATGTTCCCAAGCAGAATGGACAGAGGATGGTTTTCACATTTTTGTCTTCATAACCCTAGCCTCTAGCAAAGTGATTTGAACATAGTAAGTGCTTCTTAAATGGTTTTATTGAATTGAAATGTTACCTACCACCCAAATTATTGTCTCTATTGTTTTTTTATTTAATATTTTTTTAGTTTTCAGCATTGATTTCCACAAGATTTTGAGTTACGAATTTCTTCTCCATTTCTACCTTCCTCCTCACTCCAAGATGGCATATATTCTGATTGCCCCATTCCCTAGTCAGCCCTCCCTTCTGTCGCCCCACTCCCCCTCTCCCCCATCCCTTCTCCCCTTACTTTCTTGTAGGGCAAGATAGATTTCTATGCCCCATTGCATGTATATCTTATTTCCCGCTTGCATGCAAAAGCAACTTTTTTTTTGGAGCATCTTCTTTTAAAACTTTGAATTCCAAATTCTCTCCCCTCTTCCCTCCCCACTTACTCTCCCTGAGAAGGTAAGCAATTCAACATAGGCCACACATGTATCATTATGCAAAACACTCCCATAAATAGTCATGTTGTGAAAGACTAACTATATTTCCCTCCATCATATCCTGTTCTCCTTTATTTAATTTTCTCCCTTGACCCTGTCCCTTTTCAAAAGTGTTTGCTTTTGATTACTTCTTCCCCCTATCTGCCCTCCCTTCTATTGTCCTCTCCTTTCTTACCCCTTTCCCCTACTTTCATGTGGGGTAAGATACTCAATTGAGTGTATATGTTATTCCCTCCTCAAGTCAAATCCAATGAGAGCAAGATTCACTCATTCTCCCTCACCTGCTCCCTCTTCCCTTCCAATGAACTGCTTTTTCTTGCCAATTTTATGTGAGATAATTTACCCCATTCTATCTCTCCCTTTGTCCCTCTCTCAATATATTCCTCTCTCATCTCTCAATTTTATTTTATTTTTTTAGATATCATCCCTTCTTATTCAACTCATCTTGTGACCTCTGTCTATGTATATGTATATTCCCTTCAACTACCTTAATACTGAGAAAGGTCTCATGAATTACACACATCATCTTTCCATGTAGGAATGTAAGCAAAACAGTTCCACTTTAGTAAGTCCCTTATGATTTCTCTTTCTTGTTTACCTTCTCATGTTTCTCTTGATTCTTGTGTTTGAAAGTCAAATTTTCTGTTCAGCT
>CM053625.1:268626157-268669957 GCA_028646595.1 Phalanger gymnotis | reverse complement strand
TTTGTCAGTGTATGACTGCTTGTAGAGTAGAGAGTACTTTGTCCCAAGCTTCAGGGGCTGTGTTGCTGTTTTCAGAGCTACTTCTACACAGCAAACTCTGCCACACTATTGCTCCTCCTCCCCCAAGAACCACCAACCCAGACTGTGACTCAGATCCAAGTAGGCTTTGCACTCTTGCTCTGATTCACTGTGTAATTCCTCTCACAGGGTGGGCTTGGGGCTGGAAGCAACTGGAGCTGGAGCTCTGGAAGCAGCCCCAGAGCTGTACCACTTCTGCCACCCCCAGGGCTAGGGCCGACCATGCACTCCTTTCACTCTAGCAGTTTTTCCAGTAACCTTCTCTGTTGTCTTTGGTGTTTGTGGGTTGAGAAGTCTGGTAACTGCCACAGCTCAATGATTCAGGGCCCTACCTCCTGTTCTGCCTGGCTCCCAGTCTGGTTGGCCCTGCTGTAGCCCATGCTGGGCTGTGCTCAGCTCTGCTCCCAGCTCTGTGCGATAGACCCTTCCCAGTGACCATCCAGGCTTTCCTGGGCTGGAGCCCCATTTCCCTCTGCTATTCTGCAGCTTTAGAATTTGTTCAGAGCCATTTTTACAGGTGTTTGGAGGGACCTGGGGAGAGCTTAAGCAAGTCCCTGCTTTCCAGTTGCCATCTTGGCTCTGCCCCTTCCATCTTGGCTCCTCCACCTGCCATCTTGGCTCCGCCCTCCCTGATTCTTTGTATTAGCAAAGCAATAATCACAACATAGATGATAATTGTCAATATGCCTATATGATTCCGTATCATAAAATATAAGAGATTCTTCATATAGAAGGTAGAAGAAGTAAACCATTTATTCAGACACCAAAGAACCAGCTTCCAAAACTGATAAGCCCAATCCATCACAGCAACAAAGAATTCAATATACAACGTCACAGCAGAAAACCACTTCATCCCATAACCTTCCCACCCCCTGCTGGGGCCTTGCCACCAATGGACTCACAGCCACCACATGTCTTCTCTTTCCCTCAGCTCTAACTGCTCTCTCTCAGCATTTCCTGTGACACACACTCCTTTTCCTCTCCAAAAGCTCCTCCCACCACATGTGACTTAGGCTTCCTGTGATGTAATCAGGTCACATGGCCCATTAATGGATGAGAAAGATCTTCAAAACTAAATTGTCATTACATTCTTCATGACCCCATTTAGGGTTTTCTTGGCAAACATAGTGCAGTGGTTTGCATTTCCTTCTCCAGCTCATTTTACAGATGAGGAAACTGAGGCAAACAAGTGACTTGCTCAAGGTCACACAGATATTGAGTGTCTGAGGCTGGATTTGAACTCAGGTCTTCCTGACTCCAGGTCCAGCGTTTTATCTACTGTGCCACCTAGCTATCCCCTTCTTTATAGTATGAGGTTAATAAATCCTATTGACTGACTATGGCTATTCTTTTTTTTTAACTTTTATTTTTAAATTTTGAGTTCTAAATTCTTTCCCCTCCCTCCATCTCCTCCTCTGCCCATTGAGAAGGCAAACAATATGACACCCATTACACATGTGAAGTCATGCAAAACATATTTCCATATTAATCGTATTGCAAAAAAAGCAAGAAAAATAAAACGAAAAAATATGCTTTATTCTCCTTTCAGAATTCATCAGTTTTTTCTCAGGAGATGGATAGCATTTTTCATCATGAATGCTTTGAAACCATCATGGATGATTGTATTTGTCAGAGTAGCTAAGTCTTTTACAGTTCATTATCATTACAATATTCCTGTTCCTGTGTATAATCTTCTGCTTCTACTCACTTCACTTTTCATCAGCTCATATAAGTCTTCCCAGGTTTTTCTGAAACCATTATTTCTCATTTCTTATGGCACAATAATATTCTGCCACAGTCATATACCACAACATGTTTAGACATCAATTGATGAACATCCCCTCAATTTCTAATTCTTTGCCACCACAAAGAGAGCTGCTATATTTTTGCACATATAGGTCCTTTTCCTTTTTCTTTGATCTCTTTGGGATGTAGACCTAGTAGTGGTATTGCCAGAGCTATTCTTCTTTGGATAATGAGCAGCAAGGCTCATTAGAAATTAAGCTCTTTGAGGAAAGGGCCTATTTTTATTATTTATGTTGTCTACCTGGAGTCTAGCACAGTGCCTTACACACAATAGGCACAGAACAAATGTTTACTGAAATGGAAAAATACTTATATTTCAACCATTCAATAACCATGTGATCTCATCAATTTGGGCACTGCCTTTAACAGTGCCCATCACGATCCATTCATGTCTTTTCATCTTGTGCGACTCTTGCTTATGTTCTCCTGTATGTGCTTTCTCATAGATCCATCTAGATGCTTTCCTCTTGGTCTATTCACCATTATATACATGGGTTTTCCATCTGCTATCCCTTACTTTGTCCTATTTGCTTTTTCTATCGTATATCTTTTGAGTGATATTTCTTATTTTGCTTTTTACACTCATTTTGTTCTTGGTAATATAGTTCTGCGTGTTCATAGCGACCGTGCCTTCTCAAGTGCACAATCTGTTTTTGGATTGTGGTATTCCTTGATTTGAATGCCAGATAGCAACACAAGAAGAATATTAATGTAAAAAAGATGGGAGATTTTTTTTATTTGTTTGTCTCAGGGAGAAGCACTGAAAATGCTATACAAGTTTTCATAAGCAATCCATCCTGCTTTCTCTATCCTATTAAAGTCTAGACCAGTTTTATTGTCCATTTGCAGTGACTGTCCAAGATTTATATACTGACTGACCTGCCTCATGGTATATTTATCTAAATGTATATATAACAATCACTGGAAAGCTTTGGCTGGCCACAAAGACCATGCTTGGGAAGAGATGAGTTATTACAAGGCCAGGCCTGGAGGACTAGGACTTTTCACATATGCAGGAAGTTTTGAGGGCTCTTGAGGGAAAAGGAGAATTGGTAGGCACCCTGTGGGAGCAATGAGACTGACATCCACAGTTCCCTTCTTTAAGACCACGAGAGATAACCACTAAGTGGGCAAATATAGAGGTGTGTGGTTGTTTTTTGTCATGGATATTTGCTTTGGTAACTGGGGTCCTGAGGAAGGAAAAAAACAGACAGCAGTAATTAATAGTTCTTAATTCCCTCTGCCCCCCCTTTACTTCTACTCAATTATGTTTTTAAAAATTCTGTTAAAGAATACATTTGATAGGTTTGATCTCATTTCTCATAAACATCTATGGTTTAGCCTGTCCTTAAATTGCCTGGTGCCCTTTTGTTTGTGGCATGAGGTCATGGGACAGATGTGAGAGCCACACAAGAGAGAGTGATCCCTCCTAGCAGAGAACTGAAATCTCAACCCCCAGCCTGATGTTAGAAAATTTTACTCTCTAACTAGGGGCACAAGCATGAGCCATTTTATAACCATACTATCACAAGCAAAGCCTGGCTCACAGTAGACATATGATCAGTGTTAGATGAATGATCAAGGCCAATTTTTTTAAATATAAATCTGCTTCATGGATTGGAGCCTAACAATAAGTAGGGGTTACTCATGTCTGTACAGGTCTGTACAATAGGCGCTTTTCATCTACTTGGTCTTCCTCTGTGGAGAATCAGGCTAAACTCCGTTAAGTGATTATAGATCTCAGCTAGGAGGCTCTGCAATGTTTCAGAGCGATCAACCTCTAAAGCAGGAGCATCTGGATGACCTTACTACCTATAGAGAATCCCTCTGTCATTTGGATTCTGTGCTGGAGTCCTGGGTGATGGTGCCAAGCTCCTCTGGTAAATATAGTCTCCGTACTCTATTCTGCAGCTAGGTGGTATAGTGCTGGACTTGGAGTCCGGCATAGGGTGCTGAACTTGGAGTCAGAAGGACTATGAGTTCAAATCCTGCCTCAGACACTTATCAGCTATGTGACCTTTGGCAAGTCACATATCCTCTCTTAGCCTCAATTCTCTCATCGATAAAATGGCATCTACTTCCCAAGGTAGTTGTGAGGATCAAATGAGAGAACATATACAAAGTTCTTTGCAAACCTTAAAGCATTATGTAAATGGTAACTATTTTGTGTTCATTTAAGCTTCACAATGCTGTAAAATAGGAAACGAAATATTATATCCATTTTATGAATAAGGAAATCAAGGCCTAGAGAGGATAAATGACTTGCCTCTTGTCACCCAGCTTATAAATATCAGAGACAAGATTTGAAAAGAGGGCTTCCTGATTCTTAAGTCCAAAATTCTATCCACCATGGCACAATGTCAACTGTGAAGCTATATGTCTATTTCTTTATGTCCCAGATTTAGCTAACTTAAATGATCTAATAAGAGGGTTTTCAGATTTATCTTTATTGTGGCATCTGTCAAAGGATCTTCTGTGATTTTAAAATATGCATGGAGATTCCTTGTTGGAGGAGAACCTTTACATTAGCATTTTTTCTACCTGATCAAATAGTCTTTATAGACTACGAACAATAAGCACAGTGGAATCTCATATTTTCTTCTTCCAGTCAACTGTGTGCCTGTAAAGACATATTCTGTTGCAGAATGTCACTTAAGAAAGTCTGACTGCTATATTCACATATTTTCATCAATGATGCTCTCCATAGGTCTCTAAATTTTCTCATAATACTCATAAAGATTTTGTCAATATAAGTCAAGATGTGTCAGTAGTTACCAAGATATTTTTAATCTTTTTTAGTAGTAAAACATTCATATTTTTCTCCCAATCATTATTCATGTTCATGTCTTTCAGGCTTCTTGAGCCTCACACTTGAGGGCCTCAGTGCCCTCAAAACTGTATTGCCTCCAGAATATACTTTCTGTCTGTATATGCTTGGTCTGGTCTAGCTGCTCTTCCAGTAGTAGACTAGCAATTTATTGCTATAGTCCTACATTATCATTATAATGTAAATGTACAGAATGATGAGAATAATCACATATGCCGTATGCATAAATCATTCTCATTACTTTAGTCAATCACAAATTGTTTCAAGTAATCCAACCGAATTCTATACTTTTCCATCCTTTACAGATATTAGCAGAATGCTATTATTTCTGATAGTTTTTTTTCATTCTTCAAGTGGCTCCACTGACCGCTGCTCAAAGCAATTAAGTGCAGTGATCTTTGTCAATGCCCTAATGAAGCACAGAAGCTTGTAGGTACCCAACAAAAACCAGAAAGAATAATATACAGAATCTTCTTCCATGATCACACAACAAATGAAGAGCTCTGTAATGAAGTTGGCGTGGCAGATACACCAGAGGCAACTTATCCTTTGAAGAGATATTGGGCAGCTTATGTAGCAAGAAAGGTAGATTGTAGAATATTATAGCTGGAATTTATGCCGTACTTTAAAGTTTATGAAGCGTTTTACAGAATCATCTTGTTTGGTCTTCAAAATAAGGGTGTGCTGGTAGATGTTTAACAACCAGCTCTCTGGGAGTGGAAATGCACATATAGCACACTTTAAGGTTTAATCTATATTATTAAAACTTTCTTCATTACTTTATTAAGTCTTCACAATCAGCAAAACAATAAATCAAGTCTTGTTTGCTGATTTCTGAGATTTAAATGCTCACACTGAAAATGTAACAATTGACTCTTGTGAGTCAGTATAAGCTAGTTCCAGCATGGCCCTAACTATAGGTATCATTACCCCATTTTACAGATGATGAATTTGCAGCTTAGAAAGATTATGCAGCTTGCCTATGATTACTCAGCTAATACGTGCTGGAGGTAGAATTTGAATCCAAGTTTTTCAGACTCCGAGTCTAACATGCTTATCTCTCTATCCCACTGCCTCTATGATATCATGCTGTATCCCAACATAAGCTAATCCTACAAGACCCCAAACAACTGATTGGGAGACTGAAAATTTTGTAGGATGAGCCAGTAACCTCACTGCTTGGATAGAAATGGAAATGGTGAGCATTGGGTGGTGGTAAGGGAATAAGCACCCACTATGTGCCAGATACTCTGCTAAGTGCTTTTTACAAATATGATCTCATTTTATCTTCACAATAACCCTCTGAGGTAGGTGCTGTTATTATCCCCATTTTACAGGTGAGGAAACTGGGGAAAACAGAGGTTAAGTGAGTGGCCCAGGGTCACACAGCTAGTAAGTTTCTGAGGTCAGATTTGAGCTCAGTTTTTCCCGAATCCAGGCCCAGGACTGTACCTGCCATGTCACTGGCTGCCTCTAAGATCTTCAAGTTTAGTATTCCATTTGTCTATAAAATTGTTGTATCGAGAAAATATGGTTATAAATGAATGAACGAAAGTTCGGTAAGCAATCTTTGAATCACATGTTCATAGGTCTAGAGCAGGAAGGGACCTTAGAGGCCATCTTGTTCAAACTCCTCATTTTATAGAGAAGGAAACAGAGACCCAAAGACATGTTCCAAGTGACTTGTCCAAGGTCACATAGTCAGTTTCCTCCAAAAGATTATCAACCAGGTTTTTTTGCCTGTCCCACACCCTGTCCCTCATTAAGGTATTGTCAATCCCTATGCCATACTTTTTTGTTAGTCTAATATGGGATTTAAGGAAACAGACTCAAAGTTCTCTTTTCAAAGCCTTTCTTTGACATTTATGAGCTGGATGATAATGGGCAAGTCACTTAACCTTCTAGGACTTAGATTCTTAATCTGTAATATGGGGATAATACTTCTAGTTCCTATTCCACAGGATTGTGAAAACTTAAATGAGCTTTATATCAAGGGTCATACAAATGTTTTTGATGGTATTCAATCCAACCTAGGAGCAAAGGTTACCAAGGAGATATATGTATCTGCCTACTTATCATCATTTGTCTTGGTTTAGTTAAGGTTCTGAGATTGAAACAGTTTATCTATAACTAACTGGTAGATATATATGTCCCATCTGATGAGCGCAGCCCTATTTTTCACGTCGAACCCATCCATAAAGTCAAAGAGCCAAGACCTAAGTGGCATGGCTAACCCCTAACCTGATCCTGTTTCCAATAATAAAAGCCAGCTTCTAGAAAGTTCCATGCTTACACTGGTAGTTACAGGGTATACCCCCAAACCAGAGGGACCTCTGGGAGAGAACAAGACTCTCTCTGGTTTTAAGAGATTGGGCTTTTTACCCACAGCTATGCCTGTCTCTGAGAGGTCATATTTATTGTGTTAGTTTAAAGACTATAGTTGGTATGGATTTGTCTAATCAGAATAGTTCTAAGCCTCCATCCCATGAAGAAATTTCAACTCTACCCCTGACTTTGTTGTATATTAAAGAAGAACCTTAGTTATGTGAAGATAATAAAATGGCATCTGCCACACAAGCCACCAAACAGTCATGAAATATAGAGGGTCATAGAGTCAACAAAATAAAATCAAATACATTTAAACTACTAAATGACAACCTATAGCTTCTTCTAGACCTGGATTGACCACAACAAATCCATGGCTTATGTTAAGAGAGGCTCATCTTTCACTATATTCTGTACTTAATAGACCTCATCTGGATTATTTGTTCAGTTCTAGACACTATAGTTTGATAAAGACATTGATAAACTGGAGAGCATCCAGAAGAGGGCTACCAAAATGATGAAGGTCCTTCAGTAAATTTTATCTTAGGAGTGATTGAAGGAACTGGGAATGTCTATCTTGAAGAAGAAAAGCCTCAGATGGGACATTATAGCATTCAAGTATTTGAAAGGTTGTCATGTTGGAGCAGGGATTAGGTGTTTTCTGTTTGGTCCCAGAGGACAGAACAAGAAGCAATGAATGGAAGTTGCAAATCGTTCAAATTAGGCTTCATTTCAGACAAAATTTCTAATAATTCAAGCTATCCAGAAGTCAACAAATCAACCAGGATTTATTAAGTCATCTACTATGTGTCAGACATTGTACTAAGTGCTAAGGATGTAAAGAAAGGGGAAAAAAAAACCCAGTCCTTGTTCTCAGTCTAATGGGGTGACAATATGCAAACAACTATATATGATTCAGGCCACTATCCTTCTTTTCAACTTTTGATCCAGAGTTTAGCTATATTTTCTGTAGAACACATATACGTATATTTATACATACATATATGTATATATATGTACATATATGTATCAGATACATAGGCTTATTGTCCAGCTATATTGTCTGCATCAGATATACAAGCTCTTTTGCATATCCATTCAGATGCATGTTGATGTGGTCCATGTGGAATATTGTTGGTGAAAACTTGTTCCCTACTACCCTCCTCTAGGATGAGTGTATAGGTGAGGGTTTTAATGTGTGGATGGATGACTACCATAAAGATTTTATATAGTTGGGACAGTAGGCATATAAGTTGGTATTTGTTGATGTCCTGACACTGTTTTTTGGTATCAATAAATTCTAAGATTTCTCTGTACTTTCAGTATTTTCTTATCCTTTAGATACTTTGTAAATCAGTCCGATGTCTTCACAATTGTATTGTCTTTAGCATGGATCTCTTCTATATATGTTTGATCAAATCTAATTGACTTTCTCATCTTTATTCTCTTTAGTTACATTTCTACTTCCTCTGAAACCACTCAGGGACTATGACATTATGGTCCAAGTGTGGTGTCTCCACTACCCTTGATGAAAAAAAATTGTATTTTGCAGATCTTTTCTTCTGCTTGTTGCCCTCTCTGTTTTCATCCTTGAATATCCTTGGAGTGATTTTGTTTAGTTGGATGTCTTACCAAGTTTTCTTTAGACTAATTTTACCCTCCATTGTTTCTTCAGGTAATCCTTCCTTTTTTGCCACCAGTGACCAGTACCCCATCTCCATTTAACAATTTAACATCAATTAACTTTTCCAAATGGATAGTTATTTTGAAAACACAGCAAGAACAGAAATGTAAACATTTCTTCCCCCAAACATCCTACCACTAAGATCTTTGGAGTCAGACTCTCTGCTCTATCACCTCAATCTCTGGGGAGAGTGGGCTCAGACTTAACATAGTTTCTACATAGTACAGGTCCTATCCAAATGTAGCATTGCTCCTGGCTGAGTCTCTGTGTCAGCTGCTGCTGGGCCAGGCCTAGTAGGTCACTCCTTGAGGTCTCAAAGCTGATCTGGCTACAAAACCTTGACTTGACACCCAGACCTCAGGACCCTCTGCTGACTTCTCAGTGCTTATAAGGTCATAATCATCTTCAATACGCTTCAACTAAAACACAGGACAAAAGTGTAGCCCCAGAATTGTGGCATGTAATGGTCACATTTTGGCCTTGGATAAAGAAGGCCCCATGCCTCTCCCTTTACAGCATTGTCTCTCTCCTCTCACTGGACACTATCAGGCAGGAAGAAATCACAGGAAGAGAGAAGGCTGTGGCTCTGGTCAGCTAGTAGTTTTTGAATGCATCTTTAGTTCTGGCTATGAAGCTGCAGCCAATCAGAGAGGCTTCTAGTCACCACTACATGGTTTGTAGACCAGAGCCAGTTACAGAATGTCTATGTGCTCCAGATTACTCCAGGGTACTTCCATTACATGTTATCATGACTCTCCCAGAAGCAGACTCCCTAGCCTCTTCTGTGTAAGGAAATGTATTAGCTGAGTATGATAATATCTTTTCACAAGGGCTGGGAAGAAAGAAAAAGGATGGATTGATTTTTTTTTAACATCACCATAATTTTCCCCAGTATGCCTCCCCCTTACCTTCCCAGAGAGTTAGCCATATAACAAATACTATTTTTAAGGACAAAAAGATAAAAAGGAGAGGAAAAAATCATCATAACTGATTGTACATAAGGAGAATTTTGTTATTCTTTTAGAGTTCAGTTTCTCAGGATCCATGGCCATGGCAATGTCTAGTTTCCAGGTGTTAGATAATAACTCACAGAATAGCTCCAAGGATTCCAGATAGTAATTCCCAGAATTCATAGAGGCAGACAGTCCTATTGAGGCTGCGCCAAGAGATATAGGGGTGACATAATTGATATTTACTAAGCTTGTACAGAATGAGGATATTGCTAAAGTTAACCTGTGAGCTTAATGTTGGCAAGATGCTTTCTTTGTCTGTTGCCCTATAAGCAAGTGGGCACAGGTCAGTGAGTGGGGAATCCATGGGGAAACCACAGGGAAAGCACGGGGAATCTGTGAATGCCTGGACTGGCCCCCATCAAGGCTTGAGGGGATTTAGGGCAGTGCACAAGCTATGCCTGTCATGAAATGTAAGGATATTTGCCCCTCCCTTCTCTACCATCCCCTGGAAGAAGGGTTGTGAAGGAGTGGTGCTTCCATTATCAGCAACCTTCTGAGAAAACTAGACTAGAACAAAGCTGATTATTAATCCTTCTGAAGGTGTCTGCCAGTCTGACCAAATCAAGAGTGAACCTGTTAGAGGCTGGAGTAAGAAACCTCCAGTGTCTCGTGTGTTGTCTGTGAAACACTGATCATTGCACCAAAAAAATCTGAAACATATGTGAGTTATGCAACACCTGCCACCTTTGTCAAGGGGCAGGGTGGGAGTATCTTCTCATCCCTCTTTCTTAAGAGTTATGATTGTTCTTTATAATTTTGTAAAATTCACTTTTGTGTGTAGTTCTTTTCATTTACATTGTTGTAGATATTGCATATAGTATTTTCATGGATCTGCTTACTTCACTCTACATTAACTCATGGAGCTCTTTCCATGCTTCTCTGTATTAATCACAGTCATTATTTCTTACATCTTAGTGGTATTCCATTACATCCATGTACCACAATTTATTCAGCCATTCCCCAATAATGGTTATCTACATGTTTCAAATTCTTTGCTATTACAAAAAGTGCTGCTATAATAATTAAGATGAATATAGGGATTTTCTTCTTATCAACGGCCTCCTTGGGACAAATGCCTAGTAGTGGAATCTCTGGGTCGGAGGATGGGTATTTTAGTCACTTTAGTTGTGTAACTCCAGATGACTTTCCACAATGGGTGTACCATTTCACTGCTTCACCAACAATGCACCAGCGTTGCTATCTTCCCACAAACCCTCCGACGTTGATCGCCCATCTTTTGTCCTCTTCGCCAATTTGCAGAGTTGCTGGTTTTGACCCAACTGCACTTTATGAATGAAAAAGGAAACTGAATGAGATAGAAAACAAAATTGCTGCCCAGTTCTGGGAGCCTCAGGAGAGGTCTCAGGGGAATGACTTTCCAGGGGGTGGTGGGGAGAATAAGGATGTACTCTTCTTTCATCTCCCGCGTCCTTCTAGCCTCACAAGCCCGCACAGGCCTCCAGCGGCAGCGGTCGCTAGGGCGCGCCCCTCCAGAGATGCGGTCGGCCCTGCATAGCTCCCCACCCAAATACCTTTAGCCGCCAAAGCGCCCTCGTTCTACGCTGCTGCGAATCCTGGGACTTGTGGGCGTCCCCCGCACTATTCCTGCAGGGAAGCTGCGTAAGCTCGGCCGCTCGGAACTGCATTTCCCAGGATCCCTCGAGGCACAAAGGAGGCTCTTGGTTGGAAGGAGGGGCGGCGTCGCGGTTTCCAAGCGCCGCGCTGTCTTAGTAACCAGCGGGCTGTGATTCTCCAAAGCCAGGGACGCCTGCGCCTAAGCCCCTCCTCCCTCTCTCCAGTACCCTTTCCCCGGGAGCCTTCGCTGGAGAAAGAACGTTCCTCCTTTGTTGTCCTAGTGATTAAGCAGACCCCGCCGCCCCCACCCGGGAGCGGGAGGCGAGGCGGGAGGGAGCAGGGAAGGGAGGGAGCAGGGTCTGCCTGTCTTCTAAGCACAAGGACTCGGGCACTGCCTTTTCCACGGGCGGCAGGGGAACCCAGAGCTGGACAGCTGCAAGGGCAGGCAGTAACGGAAGGAGAAGGGAGGGAGGCTGGCTAGCTGTGGACGGGGGCGGAAATCCAGCCCCCCACTGTGGGGGAATGAGTATTGGACAGGGGTAGGTTCACTGCCCCTCGCAGTGCCGGTCACCTTAGCTGCACCCCGGCGAAGGGCGGCTTGGAGGGAGCGAGGGTCTCTATATGACAGGCAGGTGAGGGGTGCACAGAGCTGAGACGTGCACGGGGACGAAGGAGCGCTAGAGGCATCGTGGTGAAGCCTGGCTCTTTTCAGGTTGTAAATGGATTTAGGGCCCCCGCCCCCACCCCACCCTAAACTACTGGTTCAAAGCCAGGCAGTGTACCTCCACCCCGCACCGCACGTTAAAGCTTTGGTTTATATTATGCCTTTAGGGAAGGCTTATTAATCTCCATTTCATAATTGTTCAGTTTTTTCAGGCCCAGGAGTAGTCTGTGTCAATGTTTAATGTCTCTGTCACAGTCTCTTTCTCTGACTCTCCTCTCTCCCTCCTTATCTTCCCTCTCTCTATACGCGCACGCACACACACACACACACACACACTCTCACACTCACACTCACATACACACACACTACAAAACCGCTCTTGTTTCTCTATCCTCAAATTCAGAATCTCATATGGCGCTTTTGATTCAGTAGTCTCAGGAGGGGGGCGAATGCATTGAAGCTGGAGCTCTTTAATTTTTATTTTCATACAGATCTAGGGAGAGAAGAATGTGGATTTAAAAAAAAATGTCCCCAAAGGATTTGAACAAATATATGTATTTTTTTCTCTTCAAAAATGACCATTCGACTTCTGTCTTGGTTTTAGGGTCATTTTTAATTGAAAGAGAACAGGAGATGTTCTAAATCATTACTAGCTAGCTCAGCCACCAACCAGCGTGATTTGTTAGCTATTTAGTAACAGTAGGGAGTGGGGAGAAGCCGCAAACTAGGGTTAGTTTGGAATCATTTGGTTAGATTGGGTGAGTGTGTGTGTGTGGCCTAGTAATTTTATTTAATTCTATTTTTCTCTTGTTCACTCATCCTGAATGTAGATGGACAATTTGGAAAGGAAGGACCATGATGGAAAAGCTTGAAAGAGTTCCCAGTAAAATCCAGGTTGTCACCGGATAAATCCAAGGGATTGCTGCAGAATCCCAGCCCTCCACAACTTAAACATACAGACCGATTCCTATCCTTACCATTTGAACATATAGGTCTCTGTTTTTAAAAAGGTGTGTTTGGGGAAGGGGAGACAACCCCAAGAAGCTCTTTTGCTGCGAATTACGAGAAGGGACAGCAGCCAGAGAAACCTTGCAGGTGGTGGCGGCACCTGGAAGTTGCTTTTGTCTTTGGACCAATATCCGTCCAAGCCTAGAGAGTGTTTCCATTTCATCTATCTCCCCCAAAGTGTCTGGGTTGCAAACCCGCGGAGCGGTGGTGGTAGCAGCAGCAGCTGCTCATCTCTAGCAGCAGCAGCAGCATCAGATTATGGTGGCAGCGGGCACACGGGGCTGTGGATGCGTTTCCTCTTGGAAATCAGAATCTCCAAGTACCAACTGAAGACTGTCAGCTCTGCCGCAGCCCCAAGCCTTTCCCAGTGAGAGCCTTAGGCAAAGGGGGGGGGGGGGAAGAACCAAGCAGACTAAGTGTGTGTGTGTGTGTGTGTGTGTGTGTGTGTGTGTGTGTGTGTGTGTGTGTGTGTGTGTAGGTCTGTGAGTGGGGTTGCGTTATCATGGCGGATCGGACAGCTCCTAGATGCCAGCTTCGGCTGGAGTGGGTTTACGGTTACAGGGGTCACCAGTGCCGCAACAACCTGTACTATACCGCGGGCAAGGAGGTGGTCTACTTCGTGGCTGGAGTCGGGGTGGTGTATAACACCCGGGAGCACAACCAGAAATTCTTCTTGGGACACAACGACGACATTATCAGGTAAGAGGAGTAGGCTGGGGTTGGAAGCTGGAAAAGGGACAGGGCAAGATGAATCAGCCGGTCTTTTCTCACGGTCAGGTCGGGAAGTCATGAAAAGCAATCCTTTGGTACAACCCGGCACAACAGAAAAGCATATTTCAAGGCCGAGCGTTTCTGGGGGAGGGTGGTGGTGTGGGGGACAGTGTGCACTGATTCTTTTCATTCTCTTAAGGGATGCTAAGTCTCTAAGGAGTAAGTGTCTTGATATCTGTTGTTGTTTTTCATTCTTGCTACAAGTGGAGGGAACCTAGGTAACTTTTAAACACTTTCCCTTTCCCCCCTTTATTGATTAAAGGTAGGACATGTTAATAGTACCAAAAGCTTGAACTACCCTTGTTACCTTTTGGGTGTCACTCAGAAAATTGTCAGAGGGGCAATCTAAAGGGAATTAATTTTTGTCAAAAAAAATGAAAAAGAGAAATTTTGGTACCTTTTCCACATCACTAAGTCTGAGGGATTTCTTCAGGGAAGTGGTGAGTTTGTTTTTAAAAAATACTGTGATACAATATTTTACTTGGCAATGTTTGAATATCTTACAGTATAGTGATGAGACTCTAAGAGCATGCTTCCATACCAGTAAGGTTATTAAATACTGGCATCTTCTGGGTCACACCACATCCTACCTGCCAGACCCTAAGACAATCAACATCTGGTAGCTGATGCCACTAGACTGTAAAGCTGGAAGGCTGGCCAGTTTAGGGACTGATGATAGTAAACTGTGGAAAGAATTAACCTGATTCTTGTTATTCATTTCCCTGTTGCAAGCAAAACAAATGTTTTCTTCCAACTTCATAGCTCCTGGGTGACCAAGCAAGGTGTGGCCCAGGAGGCTTTCAAAGGGAATCTCTATCAGTCTTTGACAGTTAAGGAAGGTTTTCCAGCCATGGAAGTAGCCTCCAATAGGGGAAATCAGAGCATGAAATAAAACTAAGAGAAACTATGTTTGACTATTTATGCTTCTCAAATTGACACATTCTAAAATAAACTGTTATTTACTTTGTACGCATCTTCAAAAATGTATTATCTTGCCATAGGGACTATTTTTTTTATCCCTTAATTGCAGCAGTGAAATGGTTAACTACTGTAAAAAGTTAGTCACAATTTGGGTTCAGAGCATATTTCCCATCACAATGAATGATACTGAATTGGGCTGCTTTTCCTGCCCATATTTCAGTATGTCTGGTGCTCTGCCGAGACAGTGAATTCTATGGTTATTCTCATTATGTTCAGAGTTGGAAAATTAATGATATGAAATATAAAATATGCTAGAGTCTTGATTTTTCAAAGTTCAGGATTTTTATTACTTAGAGTTCTCACCCTCTGAGAGAAATAAATACATGAAACTTCATTCGTATTGCATGTGATAGAACAGGTCTTGTGCCTACAACCTGTTAATAGAAGGCGTGCTGATCTGGACATTTGCAATAAGTTCCCTCCCTGAGATTTTGCTTCTTTGACTACACTGCTTATTATTAAAGTCACATATGTGAACCACTAAATTAAATGACTGGATGTTAAAAATTGTAAAGGCATTATGTATTTGTTGTATGTCTTAGGGCATTATATCCATTACAATATCTTCATAAAGATGTGATTATTTGGGGATGCAGAGGGTTTCTTCTATACTAGGAAGTCTCTAAGGTTAAATGGTATTAACATTATAATTAATTGAACAACTCTGAGAAATTGGACCACTAAATCAAGAGCGTTCAAATGTTGGAAAACCTTAACAATAATGCAATTTTCTAACAGTGAGATGGGGTGAGGGTGGAGTTGCAGTAAACCATTGTAGTGACAGGCTAATTGGACCATTGGAGATGTAACAGTATGGGGCTGATTGGGGTTTATAGAAACCTTTCAACCCCAAATAATCAGATATTTTTTAAAAAAGATGAAATAATTTATACTCCAAAATTATTTGTGGAGATACTAAAATTTATAAAAAGAAAAAAAGGATAGTTTATCTCCTGACTTGTATACACTGGTTTCTTTAAGAGTGTATGTATTCAGAGATAGCACTTTATTGTTAAATTCTCTACCATATTGGATTGGGTCTAAGTAACTCAGCAGTAGGTTTTTGTACTCTGCTTATAATCTCTTTTTCATAAGAATAAAAAAGGAAGATGATTGAACACAAATAAAAGATTACATTTTAACCTAGATTTCTTTTTAAAATTATCATACTTTTATGTTGTTATTTTACTTTATTTTCTATGTTCACTTATTTATTACTGAGAGTAATGGCACATGATTTGTCCCTTCCTCTTTTTTAATCCTCAGTATTTTGAGCTCTGTGCAATTGCTATTTAATTTCAGAAACAAGATAGATGATTAAAATCCATATTGTGAATTGCTGACAGCTTGTATACTAGAGATACATGCATGTATATGTTGGGAAATATACTTAAGCATTTTATAGATTTTGATTAATTTCTGAGTCACGCAAGTACTGTTTTCCATAATATTTTGAAAATTATCTAGCAAATAAGGGCATTTTCAAGTTTTCCACCAGTCATCTTTTAGATTTCTTGTATTCTAAATGTTGACATTGTTTGACTACCTTGATTCAATAAAATATGTTAAGATAATTAACATCATCCTATCTCATATTTTGCTTTTGTATAATTTGAAAGTAGATGCATTTCGCATATTACTGCTACCGTTGCTTTATTATTGTATCACTTTCTTCAGGATATTAGCTAGAAAGCCAGCCCAATAAATATTGATAATATCCCATTTCAAGAAATCAAGCCACCTCTGAAAATTAAGTTGATGCCTAGTAATAATGTAGGATTTGGCAGAACAAAATGTAGTCCATTGGCAAATATGTCCTCCTGCAGTGATAGGCTGTAAGTTTAAGACAATTTTTTTTAAAGTGAGTGTACTAGGAATAATGTGATTTATTGGACCTGGAGGCTTCGTTTTCTTTTCTTTTTTTTAATGATTGCCTTTTAACCCAGATAACACATTAGAGGATGATGCTACATTTTAGCTGTCTTAATAAAGCTACATAGAAGAAACTAAATAAAATAATTTAATGTGTTTTAAGTAAATATATTTTGAATGAGAGAGTTCTTAAAGGCAATTAACCAATCAATAAACACATTATTGAGTACCTTCTTTGTTCTAGTTGCTGGGGATACAGATACAAAAAATGAAACAGTCCTTACTCTCAAGGACCCAAAGTTATACTGGGAAGATAATATATCTAAGTTCATAGAGAATAAACATAAAGCAATTAAATACAAGGTAGTTAGGGCTGAAGAGCACTAACATTTGGGATCAGGAAAAGTTTCGTGTAAAAGGTAGTACTTGAGTTGTGTGAGTAAAGAAACGGAGACAGACGTAAGAGATGTAGTAAAGGAAGAAATGGCAACATTTGAGAACTGATTGAATGTATGTGGTGAGAGATAGGAAGAACAGAAGATGATACCACGATTGCAAACCTTGGTAACTGTTAGAATGGTGTTGCCCTCGACAGCAATAAAGAAGTTTTGAGGAAGGGTGGGTTCATAAGATTTCTGATCAGTGACAACCGTGATTCCAGAGTACCAATGGTGAAAAATGTTACACCTGATGGACTCTGTGAAAAATGAGAAACACATTTTTGGACAAGGCCAATGTGTGAATTTGTTGTGCTTGACTATGCATATATACTGTATAGGGTTTTTTTTTGACTCAATGGAGGATGGGGAAGCTGGAGGGGGAGAAAAATAAATACTTTTTAATTGAATAAAATTTTTAAAAGATAACATAAAATGTTTTGAGATGCAGATCACAAATCACGCAAGCCTGCTCATCTGGTGCAACTCATGCATTCCCACACAAAACAGAAAGGGAAGGAGGGTCCTTATTCACTGGTCACCACTTCAGAACACAGATTCCACCCTAAAAATGGCACCTGTCACAGCAACAAAAAGAGCTGGGGAACAGGGGGTTATGCTAGCAGCAGAGTATTTTCCCAATGGAAACTATATACACGGTTGCTGCTGTCAGTGTCTGGGTAGCAGTTATGTTATAACAGCCCTGAAGGGCCTTCTCTTGGCTCAGAAGGGGAGGAGTTGGGAGCTTTCATAATTGGAAGGGGGGGCAAAGGGGAGGAGTGTTGAGGGATTTAAATAGGTTTGGTTGTGTGTGAAACAAGTACCGTGGCTGGCTATCACAAGGAGGGTAGAATGAAACTTACCCATCTTACTACCCTCTAACTGGTTGCTCACACCTTCAGGGGGTTGCCCTACTTTGAAGGTCACTGGTCTACAGAACGGTATACTTACTATTCAGTTTTATACTCAAGGTCTTAAACATTTGTCCCCAGTTGACCTTTTCAGCTTTATGTGAAGTTTCTGCTTCAGACATAGTCCACTTATTTTCTAAATATGCTTTGTGCTTTCTTGTCTTGGCACCTTCCCTCATGTAAAAATGACCTCTTAGTTTTCTCTACCTATTTAAATCTTACCTATCCTTTGAGACCAAGAAATTCCACCTATTCTAGGAAACTTTCCATGGCTACATTAGTTGCAATTGACATCATACAGTTTTAATTGTTGTTGCTGCTGTTATTTAGTCATTTTCAGTCATGCCCGACTCTTCATGACCCTTTTATGAGTTTTCTTGGCAAAGAAACTGGAGTGGCACCACTTAGCTGCCCCATGGTTTTCATTACCTCCATAGTTTACTTGGTCCTTACTTTTTGCTTTGTACTATTAATTTTTTAAAAATCTATTTGTTATGTCTCCAAATAGGTTATAAACTACAGGTGAGACCAAGAACCACAACTTTGTTGTTAGTAGGAATTCAAATAAAATTTATTGATTTATTTTAAAATATTAATCTCTTGCTGTCTCCTATAACATGACTTCTAGAACTCAATCTTTAAATGTTTTCAGATTCAAGTTTATTTTAGGAATATGATCAGTTTTGAAACTATTGGGAACCAGGTATGGTAATGAATGCCTATATTCCCTTCTACTAGGAGGCTGAGACTGCCAGAGCAATTGAGTTCTGGAGTTCTGAGCTATAGTAGGGCTAAAACTAATAGGGTGTCTGCACTGTCAAGCACCAACATAGTGAGGCCCCAAGGAGTGGAGGGCTACCAGGCTGCCAAACTGGCTAGGGTTGGAAAAATAGGTCAAAACTTCTGTGCCAGTCAGTATTGAGAATAGGACCATGAGTGGCTGCTTTGCTTCTAACCCGGGGGACATAGGGAGACCAAGTCTCTAAAACAAAAGGAGTAGAATAAAATAGAAAAATAGAGAGAAAGAAAAAAGGAAGGAATGATGGAAGAAAGAAAAAAAGGAAGGAAGAAAGAAGAAAATAAAAAAAAACCCATTGGTAATATTTAATTTAAAAAATCCCCATGTAATTCCTTGCCTTTAGCCAGACTAATCATGATCAAGATGGTATGGGACTGGTCCCACCACCGTACATATTTGATTTGGACAGACAGTAATGGTTTGGGCAAATATACCCAATTAACATTAAAATGATAACCTAAAATGGTTAGATTATGAATTCCTTAATAAACGGATGAGTCTGAACATTGGGGCCACTCATGTGACTTTTTCATTGTATCCTGTTGATCTGTTTACTTGGGTCTGAAATTGCTGATTGCAAAGGAAGTTTAGGGTGTGCTAGCAAGTAGCAATTACTTTGTAGATGTGACCATAGATTATAGTCTATATAGTTAGACAGTTATAATTTCATTATTGCTACACTTTTGTTAATCATTCTTTTATGATTATCTTCTTTATTCCTTACCATCCACTCACTTTCAGATAACCAGATCCCCGACAGCATAATTATAGATCCAAAGAACAAGAGAAAGTGTGAGGGAGGGAAGGCAAGGGAGGCCAGAATTCTTATTCAGGTTATTAACACCCTATTGACTGCAGCTTGAAGAACATGGTACTGTACTATGATATCATAAAGATCATGTCATACTGTTTACCATAGTAAGTTCCAAATGCCTAAATGACCTAGTTATAAAAGATTACCTCATTAAAAAATTGGAGGAAAATGGAAGAAGGTATCTTTTTCAGCTATGTGTAGTAGAAGAATTCTTAACTGAACAAAGAATTGAAATTACAAAAGCTGTAAGAGACAACTTTGATTACATGATTCTGCCTCACTTAAGTCTAATTTACACGCAAGTCAAGACATCACCCCTTGATATCGTTGGTCCTCTTAGAAAACAAAGGATAAATTACAACCTGATGTTGAAAAGCTGTTGCATGAACAAAATCAATGCAACTAGTTTAAGAAGGGAAACTGCTAATTGGGAAAAAAATTTTGCATTACTTATCTATGATAAAGGTATGACATCTAAGATATGTAGGAATTTTATACATACATATGTAAACAGTCATATAGATTAGGGGCCAAAAGGAACCTCTAATATCCTCATTTTACAAATGAGGAAAATAAGACATACAGAGATTAAATAACTTGTCCAAGGTCACATAGGCAGTGAGTAGTAGATGTGAGATTCAACCCCTGGTCTTTGGATTCCAAATACACTGTTCTTTCTGTTTCATTATGTAGTAGGATGTAGGCTCCTTGAAGGGAAGACTTATTTTTCTTTTTGCTTTGCATCCTTAAAGATTTTATTGATTGTTTGTTAGAGGAGCTAAAGGAAGACAAGCATACCAACCTAATGTTGGTAGAGCTGTGAATTGGTCCCACCACACTGGAAAACAATTTGGAGTTATGCAAAAAAAAAGAGTGATTAAAATATAATACATTAAACCATATAATACATTAAACTACTGCTATGCATATATTCCAAAGAGGCCAAAGATGGAAATACAGGTTTTAAATACGCAAAAATATTAATAGCAACATCTTTTTCGTGTGGTGGCAAAGAACTAGAAACAAAGTAGATGCCAATTTGATTGGGCTCGTGCTTCATGAATGTAATGGAATCATAGGAGTAGAGAAATAGAATGTCCTTCAGCATCCATCTAGCCCAGTCCAAAGGGATTCCCCACTATAATGCATGCGACAACTGAATACCACCTCTTCTTGAATACCACCAATCAGGAATAACCTACCACTTCTTGGGGTAATTCATTCCACTTTGGAACAACTTGAATTGTTGGGAAGTTTTTCCTGACATAAAGCCTACATAAATTTGTCTCTTTGCAGTTTCCAACCATTGTTCCTGGTTCTGCCTTTTGGAGCCAAACAGAACATGTCTAATCCCTTTCCCACGTGACAGCCCTTTAAATACTTGAAGAAAGTTTTCAAAGGACTTCCTTAGTCTTCTTTTTTCCTGCCTAAACCTTCCTTATTCCACCAACCAATCTTTCTGCCTTGGACTCAAGGCCCTTCACTAGCCTGGTTGCTCTCTTCTGAATACTCTTCAGCTTATCAGTCTTTCTTAAATTATAGTGCTCAGAACCGAACATGATCATTCTGTAAGACAATAAATATGAGGAAATCAGGGAAACATGGGAAGACTTAAATGAATTGATACAAAGCAAGCAGAACCAGGGAAATAATGCACATGATGGCTATAAATATGTAAATGCTAAAAAAAAAAAAAGAAAAAGAAACCAAACCATTTACAATTATAATGGACAAATTTGGCACTAGACACCAGATAAGAAAATGTACCTTATTCCTCTTGTTGAAGAGATGGGGCCCTGTGGTTATGGAATGTCGCATATACTGTTAGACATGGTAGATGTTTCAATTGTTTTTGCTGATGTGCTTTGTTTTTTAAGGGAAGGGAAGATGGGTTGGAAAGGTATATTCAGAAATGAATACGATGTAAGAAAGCAAAAGTCACCCATACAACTCTTTTTTTAAAAGCACCATATCAACTCCCTTAATAATGTTATCAGATATGCTGATTAGCTAGTATGCTATTGAAAAGTTAGTCCTAGTTACAGTTCCTCTACTCCGTGACTCAATATTTATTGAATGTCTGCTATATGCGAGGCTTGATGCTAAACCCCTCCAAACAAAACACCTACCTTTAAAATCCTTGTTGCCCTTTGCTAACTACTCCCCTTCACACCCACCCCCCACTAGAAAAAATCACTACTTGCTATCTGTATATGCTATATGCTTCGGGATGTAGAAACTACTAGAGCATTTTATTTTAATTATTTACAAAAAGAAAAAGGAGGTGGTTGAGAAGGATGACCTCATTCTGGTTTTAGCTGGATTCCTTTGCCTCTTGTTCTCTTACGCTGCAGATCAACAACTGTGTTTAACAAGCTGAATAAGCATTCTTAGCAAGTAGGTGTCCCTTGGAACTTTGACACTGAGTGGGTACTATAGGCACGCCTCAGAAATATTGTGGGTTTGGTTCCAGACCCCTAATAAAGCAAATATCTTAATAAAGTGAGTCACACAAAATTTTTGGTTTTCCAACGCATATAGAAGCGAAATGTACACTATACATTAGTCTATTAAGTGTACAATAGTATTACATCTAAAAACCCTTAATTAAAAAATACTTCATTGCTAAAAAATGCTAATCATCATCTGAACCTTTAGTGAGTTATAGTCTTTGTGCTGGTGGAAAGTCTTGCCTCAATGTTGATGACTGCTGACTGGTCAAGGTAGTGGTTGCTCAAGGTTGAGGTGGCTGTGGCATTTCTTAAAATAAGATAACAATGAAGTTTGCTGCATAGATTGACTCTTGTTAGAACACTTAGAGGCCATTTCAGGGTTATCAACTGGCTTAATTTCAATGTCGTAGTGTCTTGGAGAATAGGGAGGCTGGAAGAGACGGTGAGAGACAGGGAAGGACAATTGGAGGAGCAGTTAAAACATACTACATTTATTGATTAAGTTTGCTGTCTCATGTGGGCACAGTGAGTGGCACTCCAAAATAATTACAACAATACAAAGATCACTGGTCACAAATCACTATAACAGATAATAATGAAAAAGTTTGAATTATTGCAAGAGTTACCGAAATGTGACACAGAGGCATGATTGTGAGCACATGCTGTTGGAAAAATTGTGCCAATAGACCCTTTGTTGTTGTTGTTGTTTTGAGGGAGGAAGGCAGGGCAATTGGGGTTAAGTGACTTGCCCAAGGTCACATAGCTAGTAAGTGTGTCAAGTGTCTGAGGTTGGATTTGAACTCAGGTCCTCCCGACTCCAGGGCCAGTGCTCTACTCACGGTGCCACCTAGCTGCCCCTCCAATGGACTTCTTGATGTAGGATTGCTACAAACCTTCAATTTGTAAAAAATATAATATCTGTGAAGCTCAATAAAGCTAAGCGCAATCAAATGAAGTATGCCTGTATATGGGTGTATATTACATATAAATAGTTTTCTAAATAAATACACACTCTACCTTCTGTTAAATTACTAGAACTTTTTAACAACAAAAGGCAGTTAGGAAGAATATTTGTTCCTGCAACTTTCCAGACTAGTCTCTTGGGGCAGCTAGGTGGTACAGTGGATAGAGTGCTGGGCCTGGAGTCTGGAAGCCTTGAACTCAAATTCTTCTGCAGATGCATAGTAGCAGTATGAAATAGGGATACTAATAGCTCCTACCCCCTAGGATTGTTGTGAGGATTAAACTAGCAAAGCGCTTAGCCCAATGGTGTCTGTTATCTGTAGTAGGCACTATATAAATGCTTATTCACTTTAGTTTCAGCAGCCCCATGCTCTGCAATATTATGGAAAGGTAGTTGTATTTCCTTGTCAAATAATAAATTAGATGACAGATGTTACAACTGCTCCTGGCATTGTCACTCTTGTTTAATTTAGCTTCTGTTTGCTGGTGCCGCTAAAAACATTTTCCAGATCTATATGAACTGATGCATAGTGTGAAGTGAGCAGAATCAGCAGACCAGCATGCAGAATTTCTACAAAAAAAAATAAAGAAAACAACACTGAAAGGCTGTCAAATTTGATTTAATTGTAATGAGTAAGCTAGCTTTTCCAGGGGAACAGATGATGAAACTCCCTTCCTTTCTTTCTGTAAAGAGGTGGGAGCTTACAGGTGTGGAATTTTGTATTTGCTGTCAGGCTGGGTTACTATGTGTGTGATTCTTTCATACAAAGGAGAGTTCACAATTGGGGAAGGTGGACTTATAAGAAAAAGTGATGGCGAAACAAAATGGATACAATTTCAAAAATAAAAACCAAATCATCCTGATCTCTTTGTGATCTTGGTTAAACATATTCTGGAGAAACTTTGTTTCTAACTGGGTCTGGTTAGAGAAGGAGAGGGCATTGTCTGATGACTAGAAGCTGTATGAATAGTTATTAGGAGAGATGGTAAGATGTAAATAAATGAACCCTGAATAAACCTATCTGTGGATTCATAATCATGGGCCTGTGGAGTTTTTTAATGTATGTTTTGTTTTCTGTATTTCAATAGGATTGATTTTGTTTACAGTCTTATGTATTTATTTCATGCATTTGAAAATATTCTGAGAAGAGGTCTGTGATGTCTTTTCTTGGCCTAAGCTGGAATTAGGAAGGAAGGAAGGGAACAAGCATTTATTAAGCACCTACTAAGTGCTTTACAGATATCTCGCTTGATCTTCACAACAACGCTGTGAGGTGGGTGTTATTATTACCCCCATTTTCCAGTACAAAGTTTTCACCCAACTACCAAAAAGGCCGATGACACAAAGGTCAAGTTCCCATGCTATAGACCGAGGTTCTAGCCTCAGCTGTGCTGTTGACTAGCTATTTGGCCTTGGGCTAAGTCACTCTTCATCATTTGGCCTCAGTTTCCTCATCTGTAAAATGAAGGGGTTGGAATAGCTTAGTAGTTCTCAGAATGAAGCTGCCAGATCCCTTGGGGTCCTCAAGAACCTTCCAAAGAGTCTCTGAGATAACAACAAGAATGATAATACTGTTCACTTTTCCGACTATGCGTCATTCGTGCCTGGACTTTCTTTCGTATACTTCAACCAGAACAATAGAGTACAACAGTTTGAATGAAGAAGCAGATGTGAAAATCTAGCTGTCTTCTATGGAACCAGACATTAAAAATATTTGCAAAAATGTTTTTAAAAATCCCATTCTTCTCGGTAAATTTCTTTTGTTTTAGAAAATAGTTATTTTTTTCACTTAAAATATGTTATTTATGTTAACATGTAATGACTTTATTTTTCAGTGACTCAATAGTTTTAAGCGTTATCCGTTTTAATTTCTAATATGGTAAATATTGTTAGAAATAATTCACATAAGCAAAAGCTCTTTGGGGACCTCAGAAATATTTAAGAGTAGAAAGGGATCCTGAAACTGAAAAGTTTGAGAATTACTGGATTAGACTGTTTCCAACATTCTTTCCAACTCTCATATGATTCTAGATGTGCTAAATGCATAGGAAGAGCGATATTGGTAAAAAGTGGTATGCTAATAAGGTTTTTAGTGTCCTAAACTGGGCAATCCAATAAGTTCTAAAACTTTATTTCCTTATAGTTATTTACTGTGGTCTGAAAGGATGCCCTATCCCCAAAATTATAGAATCCAACTAGATTACCTAGTTGGTGGTCACATCTGATAAAAAGATTTTATGTGTTTAAAACATTCATCTAAATCCTTTAATGATAACCTTGGTATTTTTCCACGTAACTGCATACTGTAAATGCATTTGTATTCATTCTCAGGCCCAGGCTTCAATTCTCAGATGAAGTAAATTGATAGGAATAAGAATTAAATTGGGAAAGAGGTTTTACCAGCACTCAAATCTAGGTTTTTGTGGGGGAATTTTGATGTGTGTAAAAGAAACAGGAAAATTTGTTTTCAGCTGGCATTCTGGGGCAGAATCCAGAATCTTTTCTGTTTTTCTTTCTTTTTAAATTACTAAGGCCTTAGAGAACAAATAATTACAGTAATTACTTCATCACTCTTGAATCAGATATTGGCTTCTCTTCATCATTTTTTCCTTTTCTATTTCTTCCTACCTTTCATGTATCTCTTCTTCTTTCTCTACCTATATATGTATATTTCAACAGAATATGGAAAAACACGAAAGTTTAAGAACTGATTTTATTATACTGACATTCTTCCATGGTCCAGCAGTTAATGAGACATGTTGAGTTATGTCGAAGGCTGTAATTTTACTTTTTGTACTTTTAAAAAAATCTTGTTTTGTGGCTCATTAAATTTTGGAATCAAGTGCCCCATGCCAGAAGAACTTAGAGAAACTTTGTCTTTTAAATTTTTTTCTTTCATTTTCATAAAAGGGAAGTTAAAAAAGGTTTTCTTTTGCCTGTTTAGTTTTGACATTTTAATTTAACCTTACATCTTTAGACAGTATAGGATGCACCTTACTCCTGAAGGCTGTAATCTAGAAAGCCTGGAGAAAAGAAAAATTGACAGGTTAAATGAACAAGCATTCATCAAGTTCTTACTACATACCAGGCACTGTGCTAAGTGCTGGAAATATAAACACAAGCAGAAAGAAAAACATCCCCTGTTTACATTCTGGTGGGGTAAGGTAACACATAAAAGAAAAATAAAAAACTTAAGGGAACAGAAGGAAGAAGAGAAGGCATCCATATGGGGGCATGATAGAGAAGTCTCAAAAGGCTAGTAGAACCCAGAGAAAAGGGAAGTTATGACTGAATCAGATACATTCTGTAAAATGGAGATTCTGAGGAGGACTAACCAACCAGAGGAAGAGACTGTAGGGATGTATTATACCAACAATGTGAAAAATTGAGGGGTCTGGAGTGGGCTTTCAGGATGAATAGGCTGCTTCAGATAGCTCCTCATATTTCCTTCTAAGGGGCTAACTTTTTCATTTCTTCTGGAACAGAAATAGCAACAGTAGTAATGAGTGGGACATTTGGGTTGGGTGTTAGTAGCTGGGAACAAGTAGCATTTTAGATATTTGAAATTTCACATCCTGAAGGGGTTACCTATTCCTGATAATGAGACTTTGGAAAATTCTCCTTGACTCCTTTCTAATTTAGTTTGAGGTGTGAGGAAAATAGAAATAGTGTCATTTTCTTCCTTGTCCTTTCTTCCTTCTTCCCTTTTGATAGTAGCAATGACAACTAATAAACAATCTTAACTTTTAACATAGGCTAAGTTCTACCTGCTCGAACAATACTATTCTATCCGGTCTCTTCCAACAGCTTGCTACCTTTGTCATCTCCACTCTATCACTATTTTCAGTCTCTTCCTACCTAATGGCTTGTACCGTACTGCCTACAAACATACGGGTCTTCCCAACCTGAAAAAAACCCACACACGCTTCATCCTTCTATCTCGCCTACCACTCTGTATCTTTTTGCCGTTTGTGGTTAAACTCCTCAAAAAAGGCCATCAACAATAGGTGCCTCCACTTTCTCTCCTCTCACTCTCTTCTTGACCCCTTAGGATCTGGCTTCTGGCCTTATCATTCTGCCACGATTGCTCTCTCCAAAATTATCAGCGATCTCATAGTTGCCAAAACCATGACCTTGACTCTGTCCTCATTCTCCTTGACCTCTCTGTAGCCTTTGACACTGTTGATCCCCCTTTGGTTCTTGATACTCTTTTTTCTCTGTTTTAGGGATACCACTTTCTCCTGGTTCTCCTCCTACCTATCTGAGTGCTCCTTCTCAGTCTCTTTTGCTGGATCATCATCCTGATCATGCCTTCCAATTCTAGATAGCCCACAGGGTTCTGTTCTAGACCCTTTTCTCTTTTCCCTCTATATTGCTTTAACTTGGTGATCTAGTCAATTCTAATGGATTTAGTTTCTATCTCTATGATGGCAATTCTCAAATCTGCATGTCCTGTCCAAACTTCTCTGTTGACCTCCAATCTTACATCACCATTGCCTTTGAGACATCTCAAACTGGATGTTCAGCAGAAATCTTAAAACTCAACATGTCCAAAACTGTTCCTATTATCTTTCACCCTAAACTATCTTCCCTCCTAACTTCCCTATTACTGTTGAATGCAACACCAACCTCTTAGTTTCTTGGGCTGGAAGCCTAGGTTTCATCATTTACTCCTCAATATCGCTCGCCTCCCATATCCAATCTGTTGCCAGAGTCTGTCCTTTCTACCTTTGTAACATCTCTCCTCTAAGATTGCCATCACTCTTGTGCAGGCCTTCATTACTTCACACCTGGACTATCATAACAGATTGCTGGTGGATTTGCCTGCCTTAAGTCTCTCCCATTTCCAATCCATCCTCCACTCACACACTAAAGCAATTTTCTTAAAGAGTGGATCCAACCATGTCACCTGCACTTTTCAATAAATTCCAGTAGCTCCCTATTTCCTCCAAGATCAAATACAAAATACTCTATTTGGTGTTCAGAGTACTTCAAAACCCAGACCCCTCCTAACTTACCAGTCTTCTTACTCCTCATCTTATACTTTTCAGTCCAGTTGATAGTGGCTTCCTTTCTATTTCAAGAATAAGACTTCTTCTCTGGATTCTGGGCAGTTTCTCTAGATGTCTTTCATGCCTGGAATTCTCTCCCTCCTCATCTCTGACTCCTGGCTTCTCTGACTTTCTTTAAGTCCCAACTAAAATACCATCTTCTACAGGAAGCCTTTCCCAACCCTTCTTAATTGTAGTGTCTTCCCTCTGTTAATTATTTCCTATATGTCTTGAATATAGCTTGTTTGTAAATATTTGTTATCTTCTTCCATTAGATTGTGAGCTCTTGTGGGTAGAGACTGTCTTTCCACATATTCATGGAAACAGTTAATCAATATTTATTAAATGCTTAGTATGTGCCAAACACTGTGCTCAGTTCTGGGGATAGAAAAAAAGACCAAAGATAATTCCTCTCCAAGATGCTTACTGTCTAATGGAGTAGTTAACATGCAAACAGCTGTATGCAAACAGCTGTATACAAACAGGGATACATTGGAGATAATCAACAAAGTGAAAACGCTAGAATTATTAGGGACAAGGAAAGATGTTTTGTAGAAGATATGATTTTCGCTGGGACTTGAAGGACACCAGCGAAGCCATGAGGTGGAGATGGGGAGTGATAGTATTCCAGACATGAGAGACAGCTAGTGAAAATGCTTTGTAGTCAGGATATAAATTGTATTATTGTTATGGAGTCCTATCTGACTCTTCCTAGCCCCATTTAGGGTTTTCTTGGTGTGCCATTTCCTTCTCCAGCTCATTTTACACAGAGTCACATAGCTAGTAAGTGTCTGAGGCCAGATTTGAACTCAGTTTTCCTGACTCCAGGCCCAGCATTCTATCCGCTGAGCCATCTAGTTGCCCCAATTGTCTTGTGTAAGGAACAGCAAAGAGGCTAGTGTGACTGGATTGAAGAGTATGTGGTAGTGAGTAAGGCGTAAGAAGACCTGAAAGGTAAGAGGGAACCAGGTTATGAAGGACTTTGAATGCCAAACAGAGGATTTTATATTTGCTTTTTGAGGTAATTGGGAACCACTGAAGTTTATTGAGCAGGGAGGAATTGACATCATCAGACTTTCAGTTTAGGAAAATCAATTTGACAGCTGTGTGGAGGATGAACTGGAGTGGGGAAATACTTGAGGCAGGGAACCCAACCAGCAAGCTATTGCAATGATATGGATGTGACATGATAAAGCTTCGACTAGGGTGATAGCAGAATTGGAGGAGAGAAAGGGTGAATGTGAGAAGGGGTGAGTTAAGTAGGCAAAATTAATAGGACTAGACAACAGATTGGATATGGGAAGTGAGAGAGAGAGAGAAATTCAAGATAACACCTAGATTGGGAGCCTTGACTAGGTTGAGGGTGGTACCTCCAAAAATAATAAGGAAATTCAGAAGAGGGAAGACTTTTTTTTGGGGGGGGGTAGAAATGTGTTTAATTTTGGACATGTTTAGTTTAAGATATTTATGGTACATGTAGTTCAAGATGTCTAATAGGCAGTATTTCATATGTATACATATATACACATACATTATCTCATGTCTCTATATATGTATATATGTACCTATTGTGCATATGTGTATACACACATATTGGTATCCTATATCAGTTATAGGATAATAGTTAGCAGGGATAGTGGTTAAAGGAGGGATTTTGAGCATGGGGGATACATAAGCATGTTTGTCAGGAGTAGGGAAACAGTCAGTAGACATGGAGAGAGTGAAAATAAGCGAAAGTGGGGATGACAGAAGGGGAAATCTGCAAGAGAACAAAGGATGGAATGACATCACTTGTGCACGTAGAAGGGTTTGCCTTGGCAAGGAGAAAGGCCACCTCTTCAGGTAAGAGTATGGTGAAGAAGAGTAGCAGAATACATCTGAGTGATGTGAGATGAGGAAGAGAACATGATAGGGAACTTTAGGAGAATGGCCTCAATTTTTTAACACTTCAAGAAGAATCTTTGGCAACCTCTTTCTGGATTAAAAAAAAGCATAGTCTGTCAGTGGTAGAAATTAATGGTTTGATAGGAAATGTTCACATCATTACAACATAAAGTTCATTGGCACATGATCAAAATATGTAAAGGAATATGAAGGGAAAAGGTATGTCAAGAAGAAGAATGACCCTTAAATATTATATCTGCTATAACGAAAAGTTTAAAACCCAGAGCATTGTGTTACCCAGAGAAAAGTCATTATCTTTTGCGTTTCTATAATACAAAGTATTCTTTTGGACATGAATCCACCTTTGTTCTTTTAGAGAGAGAATTCTTGGGAGTTAGGCTCTTTACCCAGAAGAGAATTTTGTGTCATCTGAAACATTCATTTAGCCACTATATTAATTTTAAATAAAAACTCATGTCCCCAAATGACAGAAATATACAATAAAATTATGGCCATACAATAAATCTTTACTTATTTTATCTTGAATTTTGACTTTAAATATCATTATAATTCTTTAATAAGAGTTAGTGAAAATTAGTAGTGTGGTTAACATTTTCCATTTAGAAAACCTCTTCTGAATGCTTAATATTTCTAGTCAGTATCTTCCATCACCTTACTCTTGAAACATCAAGATATGAATATAAATATTTAAGTTTTCATAAAATATTCATTTCCAAGAGTGTTTCACAATAAAATCATAATTGGAAAGGTGTCCTTTATGTAGGGATGAATTGGTAAGGAAGATAATACTCTTGCATAAATATAACTAGAATGTCTTTGTTTCCATAGAATCATACACACCCTTTCCTTAGGCTATAGAAATCCCCTTTTAACATTTATGGCAGGAAAGTCCATCTTTTTCTTTGATATGGGCAGGGACTGAAATATATAATGATGAAGGCTGCAAAGCTTGTCTTTAACCATTCTTTTTCCATGCCTGTTGCCTTCTGCCTTCCTTTATTTTCATCTCCGTTTTAAGGGAATTTCTTACAAATAATGTACCACATAAAGTCAGTGTTATTTTGGTGGAAAATAAAGCTTAGTGTAAATGTAACAGCAAAAATAATTGTTTGTGGTGGTGCTTTTGGTCCCAGAGGACTCAGTGCTCCCTACTTACTAAGAGGCCCCTCTCAGCTCTAGAACCATGTATGTATGGATCAGGTGCAGTCCTGGGGTAGTGTGAATTCTAGAGAGAGGAATTAGACTCTTTTCCCTCAAGCTCAGGCTCTTTAAACCCCTGCTCTGGTGCCCCAGGAAAATTACTTAAAGCTTAGGTTTCAGTCATGTTTAGGGTTTCCACAAAGGATCAATATGCAATATAGATCAGTTACAGGACAGTTATTTATTTTTTCAATACAAAAAGAATGTTAGACACAAGAGATTCATAAACATGCATTCACAAAAGACTTTAAAAAAGCAGCAGCGATTACTTCTAGCTACTGTTATATTAGGGCAGCTAAGTGGCACAGTGGATAGAGTACTGTGTATGGAGTCAGGAAGACTCATATTCCTGAGTTAAAATCTGGCCTTAGACACTTACTAGCTGTGTGACCCTGGGCATGCCACTTAACCCTGTTTGCCTCAGTTTCCTCATCTGTAAAATGAGCTGGAGAGAAATCACATATTTCCTGTATTTCTGCCAAGAAAACTCCAAATGGGGTCACAAAAAATCAGACATTGCTAAAATGACTGAACAACAAATAATAGTATTATAGTCTCCTAAGAAACTGATACTTAAAACAACAAATTCTAAAATATTTGGTCATCTGCTGAATAAACATTTCAGCTTTGACTTGGTTCTGTACTATCTTCCCCCAAAGTCCGTGTCTTCTTCAAGCTATGCCAGGGTCTGTGTTTATCCTCTTGCTGCTGGTCATCATCTCTAAGAAGTGCTATAATAATTGATGGGGCTCTTTTCAAAGTACAGCCAGCAGCAGCTAAGGATGCAGGAACTCGACTTTTTCAACTCATAAGAATGCCTCCGAGCCTGGATATATTCAACTTAGGATCTCTGTTTGGTCTTCTATATTCCGGAAAGAAACACAAAATGGAAGGAGCACCCACAACCTCTGAGATCCGTTCTCAAATTCATTCAAACCAGCACATTATGCTGACTGCCATGCATGACTAGTTAGCCATCTGTGGTGTAGTGAAGGATCCATCATTCCCTTTTCAGGAAGTTGAGAGAGACAATCCCAAGACAGGAATGAAGAGAAGGAGAGAGGAAGTTGACTCTCCTTTCAAAAGCCAATTCCCTTGACCTAGATACTCCTTGATATCAGACTGGCACCAAGGAATGTAAAAGGGTTCCTCACTATTCCAAAATGCCAGTCAAAATCAGTACTACCTTTGCTTTTGAAAATGGCAGGCCAGTTGACTATTCTGTTGCTCCACTCATCATCCTTGTGACTTCCCAGACCATAGATCCTTACTTTGGCTGCCATTCTCCTATGGGTATTATCTCCTCCATTAGATTAAATTTCTTGAGTACAGTAACTGCCTCAGTTTTGAACTTTTATCCCAAGTGCTTAGCACAGTGCTTGGCTCAGAATAAGTACTTGATATTTTTTATTCATCTTTTTATTTATTCAAAGTGACTTGACATCCTTTTTATATACTATTACAGTTATTTTTTTGGGGGGTGGGGCAATTGGGGTTAAGTGACTTGCCTAAGGTCACACAGCTAGTACATGTGTCAAGTGTCTGAGGTCACATTTGAACTCAGGTCCTCCTGACTCCAGGGCCGGTGCTCTGGTACTCACCGCACCACCTAGCTGCCCCCTACAATTACAGTTATTACAGTCTTTTGGTAGATTGTCAGAGACTGTATACAAGCACTGATGAGTTCAACCATGCCAGAAAGGTTTCATTTAAGGTTTTCGTAACAAACTAAATCTGATTTCTGAGGACTAGCCGAGTCAAATATGGAGAGGCCATTTGATTATAAATGGAAATAAATACCTATGTATTCATTGATTGATTGATCAAAATCACCTTAGTATTCTTGATATAAGTGAAATAAGACAGAAGAAAGTTATAGCTAAATTGAAGAGTAGTTCTGAGGCTCTCCTTGAAAAGACAAATAAAGGAGTTGGTTTTATTGTATGGCTACAGGCAATGTAATCTGTACATAGGCCATGCTCTTTTATCTTTTTCAAATTAATGCTTACCTCTTGGCCCAGGGTGATGATAGTCAAGAAGAGACAGAATAGAAAAGTAGTTTCTGATTATCTGAATATACCCTCCTTCCTGGAAATCTTGATGAGGATGCTCTAGGGCAAGTAGCTACAAGAAAGGACAGAGGGAACTGTGAGAACTAGATGATGGCAAATAGAATTGGCTTTTTCCCTTTTTTTTCCTGCTACATTGAGCTTCAGATTTCCTGATTGTCTTGCAAGGGACAGGGTCATTTGGTGGCTACTTTTGGAGCCAAGTTTGCTGAGTGTCATTCGGACAGCTACAGATTGCTGAGATTGCTGGGCTTCCTTGAGATTAGCCAGAATGGTTGTGATTGTCACACTGGCTGCTGCTGCTGGGGGCCAAGTCTCTACCAGTTGATGACTGAGATTATTGAAGACCAGTGCTGCAGAGGAGATCCAAACTAGCGCAGAGACAGAGACTGGAGTATGTAAAGGGAGAATCCTGAAGCCTGAGACTGGTACCTATTGAAAATTCCATTGAACAAGGACTGGGAAGACTGGTATCTTCCAACACTCTTTCCTTGCTCTCCTTGTCATTTGGATCTCAGATATACATACTTCTTCCTTCATTCATTTTCTATGAATATGAGTGGTTTGGAAATTTCTTTATACCGTTCTCAAAGATCTTGGAGGGCAAAGTAGGAAAAAGTTTGGGAGATTATGGCATGGGTAATTCCATAGACAGGCACTTAATTTTTTTCTTTCATTTTTGCCATGTTCAGCATGCTTATGATCCCACTATTTTGAGTGTCTAAGTATGATAAATCTAGGGGGTTCCAACCAGAGAGAGAAGATTCTAGATATGGAGGCTGTAGGGTTGCTAATAGGCTATAGATTTCAATTTTTTTATATTTTCTTGTATTTCATATAAATAACGTATCAATATATAATCTATTTTAAAATATAATCTATTTTATATTATATATTTCATCTACTAGATAATTGCAAATTATATTCTATTTTATCTGCTAGATAATTCCAAATTAACCAGAATGGGTTTTTATTGTTTAACCTCGTCTATGAAGCATGGATTTCCTGGTAGTGGGGAGCAGCTAAGTGTTTGTCAGTTGAGCATTCTGGTGGCACGAGGATACTGCAGCCTTTAAAAAAGCTACTGCACAGATATGCCAGAAAGGAGTTGAGGTGGCTTCTGGCATACTTAATCAATGGGCATGCCACCTACTAAGCAACCTTTATATTACACTCATTTTCTGGATAATTAATAGCACCATAATATCACTCTGTAGGCTTTAGGAAGGCAGCACAAGAGCCTATTTAGATTCCTTATACTGCATAGTGCCACAAGTATCACTGCTGTCACATTTAGCAGAAATGGTATACAAAGTGTTACAGCAATAAGAAACATCATTTCAAGGGATATTTGATCATCTTGTTTTGCATTGCTCATGGTAAGTATATGCAAAAACACTGCTATGAAAATAATTGCAGTTTGTGTACCATTGTCTGTTGCAATTAGAGAAATTCTAAAAGAACATAATACTCTCTAAATCAAATCCACATATACTTTGGTATTTGATAACCTCAATGCAAAGGTAGAAATAGGTGAGGATGGTGAAATAAATATGTTAGAAAATATGGCTCAGGTATAAAGAATTCTATAATTCCCTTCCCTTTACTACTTGTGTGACTTTAGGCAAATCACTTAAAAGCTCTGGGGTCTATCTTCCACCAATAATTAGTTAATCAAGAGGTATTTATTAAACACTTAGAGGAAGCATTATTAAGTGCTTATTATCTTCCAGGTACTATGCTGAGCACGGAGAATACAAATACAAGCAAGAAGCAGGATAGTCCCTGCTGTCAATAACTTACATTCTAATGGGGGAAGATAATACATAAAAGGGACCTAAAGGGAGCGGGGTGGAGGAGAGGGAGCCAAGTTTGGAGTAAGCACGGCTCCTGTGGATACTTCCTCAAATGAAGATTCCCAGCAGAACTCACCAGCAGAGTTTCTGGCTTGTGAAAACAGCAACTGGGTTGGAGGCCCAGAAGTCCAGGGCATCATGGCCTGAACCAGATCTGACATAGCCATGATTGGCATGGGTTCTTCCTCAAATGGAGGTTCCCAGCAGAACTCACCAGCAGAGTTGCTGGCTTGTGAAAACAGCAGCTGGATTGGAGGTCCAGAAGTGCAGGAAGTCATGCCCTGAACCAGGTTTGGAGTAGGCATGGTTGGCATGGGTTCTTCCTCAAATGGAAGTTTCCAGATGACCAAAAGAGACTGTGGAGGCGAAGATGTTATCAGTGACTGATAGATAAATAGAACATTTATTAAGTATTCGCAATGAGCCAGGTGCTCTATTTTAGTGCTGGGGTTACCTGACGTTAAGGAGCTTACATTCACATGGGAGAAGTCAACACACAAGGGAGATCTAGAAGGGAAGCATGGTTTGAAGCTGGTGGGTGTAAGGTGAGGTGAAGTCCTCGTTCTAGACAAGGTAAGGTGAAAGGTCATCTATTAGAACCTAATCGGGGAAATTCTGGGGCCCGGATTCCAAGTTTATGATGGGGAGAAGGTGAGAACGATGGCTGGAGGGTCTGTTGCATGATTCAGAGATGGTGGCCCTGAAGTGTGCCAGGCACTGTCCTTTTAGGTGTACAATAACACCAATTTTGTCAACTCCTTTATTTGCCTTTCCAAGATGAGCCACCTTCCTTCTGCATCTTTCTTTCATCTTCTGGTTTTGTTTTAGCAAGAATGTCAAAATTAACATAATTCAGTTCTTCCAGTAGTACTGCCACTCCTTGGTCATTGGACAAGCATCTCATATTAATGCATCATTTGCTCTTAATAATTAATGGGTCATTATCACTGTGGTTATTTTTTTAAAGGTATCTTGTATGGTCATAACCTGTGTGCATGACATTCCATGTTGGAAGAGAAGCCTTTAAGGGTCCATTAAGTGCTAAGTGCTGAGACTACAAAGAAGAGCACAAAATCCCTGTTTTCAGCTCACTTTCTAAGGGGGAGAAGATATATAAAGAATTATGTGATGTGTCTGATCAACTGGACTCAGAGAAAGTGTTTTCCTTCTGAATGACTGGAGCAGCTACCTATGTCAAAATACAAACTGCTTAACAAGATATACATTCAATAATATGAGGAGGCACAAAAATTATCGGTGACTCCTGATTAATAATGAATACTTTCATCCAGAACACAGCATACTAATTCTAGTCGAAAAGTTCTATAAAGCAGTTATGAATTATAGATTTAGAAAGTGTTTTAACAATAGAGACAATAAGCTGTTGCCATATTTTCATTAGGTTGTACATTCCTTGAGGGCAGGGACTGTTTTTTACCTCTTCTTTTGTATCCCCAGCACTTAGCATAGCTCTTGGCACATAGTAGATATTTAATAAAAGTTTCTTCACTGACTGTGGCTCGTGATTGTGCAGTGAAAAGAGAACTGACTCTGGAGTCTGAGAACCTGGGTTCAAATCCAACCTCTGATACTTGCAGTCTTTGTGGCATTAGATAAGTCACTTACTTAATCTCCTTGGGCCTCAGCTTCCTTAAGTGATTGAACTAGCTAGCCTCTGATGTCCTTTCTAGCTCAAGCTCTAGGATCCTAGAATAATCTGTTATATGAATTAATTTAACATATGAAAGAATACTGAACATGCTATAAAAATCCTGGAAATACGTATGTGTTAAATACAGAGCTTCATGAAATGATAAAAATTATGTACTTAAGAAAACAATGTTTTGATTTTGAAATGTCTCATCCACTGTTTCTTTAGGATATACTATCCTTGGTCATAATACCTTGATGTCTTTCATTTCTCTATGTTGGTAGGGTTTTGAAGTTTTCAGAGCACTTTCACATGCATGGTCTCATTTGATATTCCCTACAATTGATGAGTCAGGCACCTGCTTTATTCTCATTTTTTAGACAAAGATATTGAGGCTTAGAGAGTCTAAGAGATTTCCCAAGGCTGCAAACCATTTGGTGTAATGGCTGAGATTAGAACACAGGATTTTAAAGTCCTGATCCACACCTGTTAAAATGGCTTAAAAATTTTGGGGAAAAGAAATATTTTTTTTACCTAATATGTTTTATTTTTTCCCAAAATTGTATAGCAAGAAAATTTTTGGCATTCATTTTTACAAGATTTTGAGTTCCAAATTTTTTTTCTCCCTCCCTCCCCTCCCCTCTTCTGAAAATGGTAGGCAGTTTGGTATAGTTTATACATAATGCTGTCATGTGAAACATATTTCCATATTCATCACAGTTGTGGAAGAGGAAACACATCAAAAGGGAAAAAAAACTTGAGAAAGAATAAAGTGAAAAAATATGCTTTGATCTGCATTCAGAGTCCATCAGTTCTTTATCCGGTTATAGATAGCACTTTCCTTCGTGAGTCTTTTGTATTTGTCTTGGATCATTGTGTTGCTGAGAAAAGCTGAGTTATTCATAGTTGGTCATCACATGATGTTGCTCATATTGTGTACAGTGTTTTCCTGGTTTTGCTCACTTCACTTTGCATCAGTTTCTAAAGTCTTTCCAGAGACTGTTCATCATTTCTTATTGCACAATAGTATTCAATTACACTCATATATCACAGCTTGTTCAGCCATTCCCCAATTGATGGTCATCCCTTCAATTTCTAGTATTTTGTTACCAAGAATAGGGCTGCTGTAAATATTTGTGCACATGTGGGTCCTTCTCTCTTTTTTTGTGATCTCTTTGGGATACAGACCTGGCAGTGGTATTGCTGGATCAAAGGGTATGGAAAGTTTGGTTGCCCTTTGGGCATAGTTCCAAATTGCTCTCCAGAATGGATGATCAGTTCACAACTCCACCAACAGTGCATTAGTGTCCTGATTCTCTCACATTCTGTTCAACATTGATCATTTTCCTTTTTTGTCGTATTAGACAATCTGATTGGTGTAAGGTGGTATTTCAGAGTTGTTTTAATTTGCATTTCTCTAATCAAATGTGATTTAGAGCACTTCTAGCTTTGATTTCTTCATCTGAAAACTGCCTGTTCATATCCTTTGACCATTTATCAATTGGCAAATGGCTTGTATTCTCATAAATTTGACTCAGTTCTCTAGATATATGAGAAATGAGACCTTTATCAGAGACACTTGCTGTAAATATTGTTTCCCAGCTTCCTGATTCATTTTGGTTGCATTGGTTTTGTTTGTACAAAAGCTTTTCAATTTAATATGATCAAAATTATCTATTCTACATTTCATAATGTTCTCTATCTGCTTTGGTCATGAATTCTTCCCCTCCCCATAGTTCTGACAGGTAGACTATTCCTTGCTTTTCTAATTTGATTATTTCCTATGGTACCTTTTAGCAAGGTGTAGTTTCCTTCCTTATCTCTTTTAATTAAGTCTATTTTTACTTTTACTTTGTTTAAGACCAAGATTGCTACCTCCGCTTTTTTACTTCAGCTGAAGCATAATAGATTCTGCTCCAGCCCTTTACCTTTATTTTATGTGTGTTTCTCTGCTTCAGGTGTGTCTCTTGTAAGCAATATATTGTAGGACTGGTTTTTGATCCACTCTGCTATCTGCTTCTGTTTTATGAGACAGTTCATCCTCTTCACATTCACAGTTATGATTACTATCTGTGTATTTCCCTCCATTTTATTCGTCCTGTTTGTCCTCTCTCTCCTTTCACCTTTTCCCACCTCACCAGTGTTTTGCCTCAGTCTACTACTTCTCCTGATCTGCTCTCCTGTCAACTCCCCACCTCCCCCACCCTTACTTAATCTCTTCCCCTCCTTCTTCCCTGTTGGGTAAGATAGATTTCTATATTCAACTGATTGTAGATGTTATTCCCTCTTTGAACCAATACTGATTAGAACAAGGTTCAAGCAATGCTCATCGGCCCCCTCCCTTCTTCCCCTCCACTGTAATAGGTCTTTTTAGCCTCTTCATATGAAATATTTTACCCCATTCTAATTTCTCCCTTCCTTCTGTACCCATTGTATTCCTCTTTCTCATCTCTTAATTATTTTATGTCATTCCCTCAAATTCATCTTAAACCCATACCCTCTGTCTATGTATATTCCTGTTAGTGATACAATTTTTAAGAGTTACAAGTATTTCCCCTGTAGGGATGTGAACAGTTTACCTCTATTGAATCCCTTATGTTTTTTTTCCCCTTAAGAAATAAAATTTGTAGTCAATTTATGACTCAAAATGTACTTGTCAGGGCTTGTAAATATTTGTTATGTTCAGAATGGTTGTTATTTTTGGAATTCTCAATTTCCAGAATTGCTATTCCTATAAGCAAAGGCTACCCTTAAATAGTCTGCATAGATCAAAATTATGTGTAATTGCTTAAAATGGTCTCACTTTTAAAATACCCAGCCCTAACACACATACATATTTATATATACATATCCATTTATGTGTATATATTCAATAACTCCCTAGAAAGCTATGATACCCTGAGAAAGGGTAATGCTGTAGTAAAGGAGTGTTGGGCTTGGAGTCAGTAATTTGGAGTTCAAAGCCTGAGAGCATGGTTCAGCAGGAACTTCATAGACTCTGGAGTCAAAGGTTCAAATCCTGCGTCTGACACTACCTCTGTGACTTTAGAGAAGTCACTTAACCTCTTTGGGGCTCAGTTTCTTTAACTATAAATATAAGAGTGTTGGATTCAATGATCTCTGAGAATGTTTCCAGTTCTAGATCCATGATCCTAAATCACTTAATCTCATTTTCCTGCTTTACCTGATTGAGAGTCGGGAGGAAAAGTACTTTATAAATATTAAAGTGCTATGTAAAGGTGAGTTGTTATTATTAACAATTATCTTTTTGGACCAAGATTAGAACAATCAGTAAATAGACATCTTGTTAAGTAGCCTTAAAACAGGTACTTTCCAACCCAGGCTTCTAAAAATATCATCTGGAGAGGCGAGTGAATGTAACCAAAGCAGACCTGGTGCTATTTATAGGTAGAGTAGGTGGCAGCCTATTTGGCATTTTCAGGGTACCTAGAAAAGTTCTCCACCCTTAATAAATTACCTTTCCCACCTACTTGCTGATGCTTGAGGTTTTCCTAGAAGGAAAAAGGAGGCAATATTTATAAAATGCAGTGCCTGGCACACAGTAGGTGCTATATAAATGTTAGTTATTACTATCATGGTTATTAAATGACCTAATGTGAAGTCTTTTTCTGATAGCAGGTTTTGATGGGATTAATAAAGGGAATGGGGATGTTGGATGCCTGGAGAAGAGGCATCAAGTACCAAAGAAGAGAAAAAGGGGTAAGCAAGGGAAGCTGAAAGTTCCTGAAGAAACACATCACCAGATTCACAATTTTACCTAGGACTGCCCTTATTGGCCTGGCCAGGCAATAGGATCCATACAGCCTCAATAAGGCCTTAAAGACCTAACCTATTGAAAAAGTGTGGGAGCACTTTCTTCCTACCCCAAAGAGAAAAAAACAAACAAAACCAAACACATCTACATGTTTTAAACACCTGTTCAAAGGAATTCCACTGCATTGTTTGGCAGAATCGATCTATGTTACTGTATCAGAAGGAGAGGAGGAGGGTTTAGTTACTTTAAAATATTGCTGACATCAAATAACATTTGCCAGAGTCAGAGGTAAATAGAATGTTATTTGACTATGCCGAGCCTGACTTTTAAGATGCCCTTAAACTCTGCTTGAATTTGTCAAGTCATCTTACTGTTGTCTCAGTATTGAACACTTGAGAATTGAGACAACTCTCTTCCATCAGGCAAACATTTATTGATTGTAAGCTTGTGTCTGTTTCATATGTGGTGATGTAAAAATTCAAAATTTCATACTTAAACACAGAAAATGTAAATTCCAAACAGATTATGATTATTATCTTTCAAACAGTTTATTATAACTTTTATAACCTTTCAAACAGTTCAGAATATCAGATTATATACCAGTTATCGCCAAAATTTTTTATAAACTTTGAATTAAATTATTTTTTTTTTGGACCCAGTAGTTAATGTGGTATATGTTGTTTGAAATGTAAATTCAGTTATTCAGTTATACAATGAAATACCCTAGGTATTATTTGTACTTTCATCCACTTCACTGATGCAATTTTTCATCAAAAGAAACCCAAATTAGCTTCATTATTAAATTACATTAAATTGCTGTACATCATTGTAAAGGAGGTAGAATATTCACACATTCTTCCTCATTCCCCCATGTAACCCCCCTCCCCTACCCTGATTTGGCTCAGCAAGCAATTGGAAGGCATGGAATTGTAATCTAGAATTACAATTGAAACTGTTGTAAATTTCCTCTATTCCTCTTGGTAAATTCACTTAATCTTTCTGTCTTGGCTTCTTCATCTGTCAATTTTTGTGGTCATCTCTAAAGCTGAAAACAGCTAATAAGAATCTAGCCATATTCAGTATTATTCTATAGAGTCAGAATATTAGAACTGAAAAGAACCTTACAGATGATCTAGTGTGCCTCATTTTGATAATAATAACTGACACTTACTTATCACTTTAAAATTTGTAAAGCACTTTACATACATTGTCTCATCTGAACTGCACAACAACCCTATGAGGCAGATATTGTGTCATTTTTCCCGTTTTCCAACCAAGGAGGCAGAGACTCAGATAAGTTCAGTGACATGGCCATTATCACACAGCCAATGAATGTTAGAGGTAGGATTTAAGGCTAGCTTTTCCTGACTCCAAGACCAGAATTCTATCCACTATATCACAGATGAGAGACCTGTGATTCAGAGAGAAGTAATTTGCTTGATGTCACACAGCTAGCTAGCAACAAAACTTTTAGTTGTTACTATTACTAGTACTAGTACTACTACTATTATTACCACCACCACAACCACTACTACCACTACTACTACCACTACCACCACCACTGCTATGCATTTATATAGTGATTTATGATTAGCAAAGCACTTCATAAATATTGTCTCATTTTATCATCAAAACAACCCTGGGAGGTAAGCGCTATTATTATCCTCATTTTGCCCACGAGGAAACTGAGATAGATAGAGGTTAAATGACTTGCCCAGGACCACAAGGTCAGTGTCTGAGGTCAAATTTTAATCTGTGTCTTCTTGGCTCCAGTGCCAGTACTCTAACTACTGCATCATCTAATTCACTGTTCTTTCCAATATCCATGGTTTTCTTGAGGATGATGCTGTTGGGTAAATATGTTTGAGAGTTTAATTCTCTGACTTAATAATACAGAATAGGGGGCAGCAAACAAAAACCTATGGACCAAATCAGGTGAGCAGTCTGTTTTTGTATGGCCTGCCTGCTAAGAATGCTATTTACATTTTAAAATACAAAGAAACGTTATTTAAAAATGTAAAAACCATTGTCAGCTCACAGGCAGAACAAAAACAGGGTAGGCTAGATTTGGCCAATGATATATAGTTTTCTGACATCTGCTATAAAAGGACACATTTAGCTCATTAAGTTAGTCTATATGTCAGTCCCTTTGATTTTGTCATTGTGAAAGTTTTGAATTTTTTTGAATAATCTGTTTCCTGAAGGCTGTAGTTATATAGATTTCGTGACTTCATTATAACTGAATGCTCTGTACAAAAGTGGAATGTGATTCCTTCAGAGGTCCTGGGTACTTCCTCTTGGCAGGTGTTCAAAGCAGAAACTGAATAGTCACTTGCAGGGTATGTTATAATGGTGATTTCCTTCATGTATAGGTTGGAGTAGATGCTGCTGAGGTCCCTCCAATTCACAAATTCTATGATTCTGTATATTAGTCAATTGACCAATTTGGCTCAAAGAACAAAATAGGCATTCATTTACTCTTTAAATTTTTCAATATCCTTACATTGCTGAGGTTTCCTTTATTTTCCTCCAATTTACTTTTTTTTATTTTTTTAAATTTAATTTATTTTTGTTACATTTTAAGTTTTGAACTGTCTCCCTCCCTCCTTACCCTACACTAGAGAAGGCCACCATTTAACATGGATTGTATGTGTATGCATAGTATGGTTATACATACACATACACACACACAAACACACACACACATATCACCATACTATGCACACTTCTATTTATCAGTTCTTTCTCTGGAGGTGGATAAGACCCAGGTCCTTTGTAGCTGATTTGAATATTTATAATACTCAGAATAGCTTAGTCATCCACAGTTATCTTCAAACAATATTGTTGTTACTGTATACAATGTTTTCCTGGTTCTACTCATTTCACTCTTCACTATTTCATGCAAGTCTTTCTCTGTTTTTCTAAAATCAACCTGCTCATAATTTCTTACAGCACAGTAGCATTCTTTTTTTTTCAGTGCTTTAAGATTTTTTTTAGTTTAATATATTTAGTTTTCAGTACTGATTTTTACAAGAGTTTGAATTACAACTTTTCTCCCCATTTCTACCCCCCCCCCCCACTCCAAGATGGCATATATTCTGGTTGCCCTGTTCCCCAGTCAGCCCTCCCTTCTGTCACCCCACTCCCCACCCATCCCTCTTTCCCTTCCTTTCTTGTAGGGCAAGATAAATTTCTACACCCCATTGTCTGTGTATCTTATTTTCTAGTTGAATGCAAAAACTTTTTTTTTTGTTTTTGAACACCTGTTTTTAGAACTTTGAGTTCCAAATTCTCTCCCCTCTTCCCTTCCC
>CM053625.1:268603736-268625657 GCA_028646595.1 Phalanger gymnotis | reverse complement strand
ATTCAGGGCGCTAGGGCATGCTTCGCCCAGCTCCTGGTCTGGCTGGTCCATGCCACCCACGCCGGGCTCTGCCCCCCTCTGCTCTGCTCCCAGCTCTGTGCAGGATAGAACTTACCCAGAGACCATCCAGGCTGTCCTGGGCTAGAGCCCTGCTTCCCTCTGCTATTTTGTGGGTTCTACAGTTCTAGAATTGGTTCAGAGCCATTTTTTATAAGTTTTTGGAGGGACTTGGTGGGGAGCTCACGCTAGTCCCTGCTTTCCAGCCTCCATCTTGGCAAGCACAGTAGTATTCTATCACAATCATATACCACAAATTGTTTAGCCATTCTCCAATTGATGGTCATCCTCTCAATGTCCAGTTCTTTGCTACCACAAAGAGAGCTGTTATAAATATTTAAAAGCATATAGGTTCTTATCCTTTTTCTCTGATTACCTTGGGAAACAGACCTAATAATGGTATTGCTGGGTCAAAAGGTACATACAGTTTTTTTTAACTCTTTGGACTTAATTCCAGATTGTTCTCCAAAATGGTTGGATCCATTTCATGGATCCACCAACAGTATATTAGTGTCTCAATTTTTTCACATTTGTCATTGATATTCAAAGTTGTTTTAATTTGCATTTCTCTAATCAGTAATGATTCAGAACATTTTTCATATGACTATATATAGCTTTGATTTCTTCATCCACAAACTGCCTATTCATATCCTTTGACCATTTATCAATCAGAGAATGACTCATATTCTTGTAAATTTCACAAAGTTCTCTATATATTTGAGATATGAGGCCTTAATCCAAGAAACCATCTACAAATTTTTTCCTCAATTTTCTCCTTTCTTTATAATCTTGGTTATGTTGGCTTTTGTATAAAAACCAATTTGTACAAAACCTTTTAGTTTAATGTAATCAAAGTTATCCATTTTACATCTCACACTGCTCTCTGTGTCTTGTCTACTCATAAATTCTTCTCCCATCCATAAGTCTGATAGGTAATATGTTCCATGTTCTTCTAATTTACCTATGATGTGATTTACTTTTATTTTATAAAGGGAATTTGAAGGATAAAGAATTACAGAGAATGAATTAATATATGATAATGATGACAATGCTGATAGTAGCTGACATTTATTTTATACTTTAAGTTTTAAAAGGCAGTTAGTTATTGTATTCTTTGAGAGAAATTTAGTTTTACCTATTAGTGGGCAAGGGCACTGGATATTTTTACATTTCTTTCTGGAAAGGAGTTATATTGATATGTCAGTGAATATTTTCTCAGGATTTCATTCTTAAAAGGACAAATTTAGGACAATTTCTCATGTAGATTGATAGTTCAAAAGAAACTGTGGTCTATTAAGAAAGACTCTCCAAAGCAGGATTCTAAATATGTAACAAGGAAACTCAAGGCAGTTCTCTTAAGGTGATTACATTGATGAGATGCTTTCTTTTTTAACAGGAAATAAACTGGAAAAGACTTCTGGTATTATAAATTCCAACTCCTTAAATGTATAGGCGAGGAAACTGAATCCTAGAGAGGCTGTGTGAAACAAAGCCAAGGATTAATACCTTGTGTTCTTTCCACTACAACATGCTGTCCTTTATGTTGATATTATCAGATAGCTATCTCTGGTAGGCTTTTGTCTGAATTTTATAGAGTTTTTTTTATCTAAAAAGCTAATCTGAAATAGATGGCAATCATTGTTTAACTTTGAGTAGAAGAAGAAGAGGAGGCAGTGAAATGAGTTAAGAAAACAAGAAGGAAGGTTCTGACTTTAATAACGCAGTTAAGGAGACTGAAAGCAGAATGATAAAATAATTTTCACTTTGCATGGTGTGTTTCTGAACCAAACAAGCAAAAAGAAAATTAAACTACCACTTTCTCCAAGAGCAACCTGCTGGCATAAATGTGCAATTAAATTGATTCTGGCTTAGATACAAATTTTCATTAAGTACTTCAATCTGAAATTGAGTACTTATTTCCACCAGTCATTTTAAAGATATTTTCCAGGCTTCCATGTCTGTGAACTTTTACATATATGTGTGTATATACACATACAAATATATATACATGTGTGTATATATACATATATATATTTGTGTGTGTGTATGTGTGTGTGTGTGTGTGTATATATATATATATGTAATTTACATATCTAAAACTGTATTTTAGTCAGACAACAAGCATTTATTAAGTGCCTGCTATGTGCCAGGCACTGTGCTAAGTGCTAGTGATACAAAGAAAAGTAAAAGACAGTCCCTAAACTCAAGAAGCTCACAATCTAATGGGAGGGGAGGGACAAGATACAAACTACTATGTACAAATCATATATATAGAGGATAAATTGGAAATAATCAATAGAGACAAGCCACTAGAATTAAAGGGGACTAGGAAAGGCTTCCTGAAGAAGGCTAGATTTTATTGGAACTTTAAGGGACACAAGAGATGGTGAGAAGAGAGAGAGAGATTTCTAGGCATATTGGGACAGCCAATGGAAATGTATAGAGTCCAGAAATGGAGTCTTGTCCCTGGATTAGGGAATATGTGGGGGTGAATGAGGTAAGAATATTGGAAAGGTGGGAGGGGGCTGGATTATGAAGGGCTTTCAAAACCAAACATATGATTTCATATTTAATCCTGGGGGTGATAAGGAACTTTTGTAGTTTATTGAGTAAGGGAATGATATGGTCGGATTTGTATTTTAGGAAGAGTAATTTAACAGCTGTGAAGGACAGACAGCAACAGGAAAGAGACTTGAGGCAGGGAGATCAACCAGAAGGCTATTGAAATAATCTGGACGAGAGGGGATGAGGGCCTATACCAGGGTAGTAGCAGTATAAGAAGAGAGAATGGGGCATATATAAGAGATGTTGTGAAGACAGAAGAATTGACAGGACTTGTTAACAGTTTGGATTTGAGGAGAGAGTGAGGAGTCAAGAGTAAAACCTATGTTGCAAGCATTGGTGACAGAGGATGGTGGTATCCTCAACAGTAATAGGAAAGTTCAGAGAGGAGGAGGGTTTGGGAAATGGAAGTGGAGTGGAAAGGAATGGAAAGATAATGTACTCAGTTTTGGACATATTGATATTAAAATATCTATGACACATGTAATTTATTTCTTTTGTAATGCTACATATCTACTTTGTGCATTTAAAAACAATATGTTGGGAAGGGATCTGTAGGCATTACCAGACTACCAAAGGGATCCATGACACACAAAAGATTAAGAATCCCTGTTCTAGGGTATTATTAATTGCACCAAACTATATACACTGAATCTCAAAAAATAGCCATCTCTTTGTACCTAAGAACTTTTCTATTATTAATCTTAATTCTTAATAATACTAATGATATTTTTAGTATCACATAATGCCCTTCATATTAGCCTCAGACTCTAAAGTCTTTATTAAAATGATGAGATTATTGACTGGCATATTACCCTACATCAGAATCTATTTTCTTTAGTTTTTCTTGTTAGATTTGATTAACAGGAGGAGGTAAAACTTAATAAGGCTTAACTCTGTCTTTTGAACTATTTTCAGAATTTTGCTCTGAAAATGAATTGGGAAGAGAAGACCTTTCATGAATCACTGTAAGACACTCTCTCTTGAGAATGTCTTGGTAAAACTGCCTATACCCTTTGACCTAGCAATACCACTATTAGGTCTGTTTCCAAAGATGTTTAGGGAGAAAGGAAAAGAACTTGTATGTTCTAAAATATTTATAGCAGCTCTCTTTGTGGTGGCAAAGAACGGGAAATTGCAGGGATAGCTGTCAATTGGAGAATGGCTAAACAAGTTTTGGTATATGATTGCGATCAAATACTACTGTACTATAAAAATAATGAGTTCGATGATCTTATAAAAACATGGAAAGACTTGCACCAAATAATGATAAGTGAAACTAGCAGAACCAAGAAAATGTTGTATACAGTAACTGCAGTATTGTTTTAAGAAGAATTTGGAGCAACCAAGTCATTTTGACTATTATAAATACCCAGATTAATTACAAAGGATCTATGAAGGAAGATGTTATCTGCCTCCTGAGAAAAAATTGATTAACAGAAGTGTATACATAATATGATTTTACATGTATATATATATAAATATATATATTTATATATACACACACACACACACACACACAGATTTGTGTCTGTTCCATTGCGGGGGGGCAGGGAAAAAGTTACGTAATAACTTCATTATGTATTTAAAAGGAAAAGCAAGTTGTACATGGCAGATTTGAAGTTTAATACACAATCCTCTTTTTTCTATTCTACTTTGTTATGGAAATTCTTGTTTTATTTCTTAAGCTCAAAATTTTAAAAATTGAAGAAGACAAAAAAGAATAAGTCTTGGACGTCCAGGCTAAATTAAATACCTTGAACCAGGCCTGAACAGATCTGAACTGAAAGGATGGATTGAAACTGACCTTGCTTTCTGGAATCTTTAGGACCAGGAAAAATCCAGGGTATAGCAAGGCTCTCTGGGGAAAAATAGAATGGCCTAATGTTCATTCTCTAATTAATAACAGTAGCTGATATTTAAGTATCAGTTTACAAATATTATCTTGTTAGAGTCTCACATTAACCCTTAAGGTACTGCGGATATTATTACCATGTTACTGATAAGAAAGCTTAAGCTTAGAGAATTTGTGACTTGTCCATGATCACAAAATACATTTTGAATAGAGGATTTGGATCCAGAGATTCCTAATCAGAAAGCTGGCCCTCTTTGCTCTGCATTTGTCTAGAGATTTGATTGGAGTTCTGGGTTTAGGCAGAAAGACATTACTTCTTGACTTTGGATAGACAAATTAGTTCATAGGAAATATGAATCTAAAAATTCTCATAGATTTGAAGAATGAGGACTTTTGTGTGCCAAACTTTGTAAAATGCTGGCTCCTATTGAAGGGCTTAGACTATGATCTCGAAGTTCCCTTCCAGTTTTGAAGTTCTGTAATTTGCCTGGAGTTTGAGGTTGTTTTTTTTTTTTTGTAATAAATAAATAAATTAATTAATTAAACTCATCATGCCCCAGACTGAACTAATTATCTTTCTCTCCAAACCTCCTTTCTTCTAAACTTCCCTGTTACAGATTAGGACCCCACCATCCACCTAGTAATTCAGGCTACCATTTTTGACTCCTCACTCTCTCTTGTTCACCTCCCCCAATCTATTGCTAACTCCAGTCGATTCTGCCTACATAATATCTCTCACAGATGACTCCTCCCTTCTGATACTGCCACTACCTGGGTATAGGCTCTTACCACCTCAAACCTGGGCTATTGTAATAGTCTACTCGTTGATCTCGCAGTCTAAATTTTTTCCCCACTCCAGTCCATCTTCCACTCACCTACCAAAGTGATCTTCCTAAAGTCAACTTAATAAACTGCTTTATCACTATTGCAAAAATAAGGCATTTTCTCTTTTATGCTCATCACCTCTCATCCGGACTATTTCAATAGCTTCCTAATTGGTCTTCCTGTATCTAGTCTCTCTGCTCTTCAACCCATATACCACATAGCTCCTGAATATATATTCCTAAAGCAATAAGTCTCACTATTTCACTTCTGTGCTCAAGAAGCACAAGTGACTCTATATTGCTTTTTGTATAAAATACAAACCCCTCTGTTTTGTTTTTAAAACCTTTCACAATCTGTCTCTAGCCTAATTACACATTACTTTCCTTAATGCACTATATGCTTCAGCCAAACTGACCTACTTACATATTCATGATGTTCCATCTCCCACATTTCAGCCTTTGTGTGGGCTGTCCTTCCTCACTCTTAGAACTTTTAGCTTCTTCCAAGACTGAACTCAAGTGTCCCTTCCTTCAATAGAGTTTTCCTAATTGCCTCAATTGTCAGAATTTTGCCCCAATGACTGCATATTTATTTTGTATATATCCTGTATTTATTTGCCCATGAGTGTTTTGTATTCTTCCAGCAGAATATAAACCTCCTTGAGGGCAGAAACTGCTTTCCTTTTGTATCTATCTAGCAGAGTGGCTGCACGCCTTTGTGAGTGCTTAATTGATGATTGATTCACAAGTTCAATTTCAATTCAGTTCAATAAATATTTATTAAGTACCTACCAGGCACTCTGCTAAAGACTGGGGATACAAATAAGAAAAAAAAATCGCCGATCTCAAGGAACTTACAATCTAAGGGAGGAAGACAATACCTGAAAAGGTTGGGTAGGGTTTGGGAGGGGACCTGCTGTGGGATATTGTGTTGCATGGAGTCCAAACCAAACCGAGCCGCTGATGGAAGGTGGAGAGTTAGCTGAAAAGTACAGATCTCTGTCCTTGTATAAAGAAAAATTTTAAGAGAAGTTTAGTGCTCTCCCCTCCAGCCCTTCAATAAGAAGGGAGAAGAGGATGAGGAAAGTTGGAAAGGTGTTGAGAATCTAAAACTGAGATAGCAGTATGGGGATGAGATTTCAGGTGATCAGTCTATCCTGGGTGGGGCATCATGAATGGAGATCAGACCAAGCAGAACTGCTGATGGAAAGTAGAGAGTGTATTCTATGTTGGATCTAATTGCCTAAAAACAAACAAACAAGAAAACAAACAAACCAAAAAACCTGAGCAATTGTAAGGACAATTTCTGTATGTCATATAACTATTGCTTACAGAATTTGAAATAGAAACATTTTCACAAAAGCAGTCTTGATTGCCTGTATTGTTGATGTAAAGAGAACGGTTTAAATTCACGTTATGTGCTCTACATTACTTGGTCTGTTTCAATTGGTCATTTCAGATGTTGTCATCTGCTGTTAAGGGCTAGAGATCCTTTTTCCAAACAAAAAGGTTGTTCGAATCCAATATGAATATATAATGGATGATTTTTAGAGGAAATTACTAAATTCAATGTTTCCTTGATTCAAGTCATGGAAAACATATAAATACAGGAAGGAACCAACTTGGGTACAGAAATGAGTTTAGTCCTTGATATGGTTATGGTGAACCTTATGTAGGGTAGAAGAGATTGTAAGAAAGTGACTCCCTATAGAATCCAGAGCACTTCACAGTAGGTTCAGAGACAGATTAGTTATTTTTTGAAAAAAATAGATACGACTATTGTCCAACCCTTTGTGACTCCATTTGGGTTTTCTTGGCAAAGATACTGGAGTGGCTTGCCATTTCCTTCTTCAGCTCATTTTACAAGTGAGGAAATTGAAGCAAAGAGGGTTCAGTGACTCGCCCAGCATCACCCAGCTAGTAAGTGTCTGAGATTGAATTTAAACTTAGGAAGATGAGTCTTCCTGACTCCAAAGCCCGCACTCTATCCACTGTGCCATCTAGCTGTCCCAATTGAGCTGCTTTAGCTTAAAGCCCCATCTCTTCCTTGTCCTCACCCCCACCCCAACTCCTAAAAAGGAAAGAGAAAGTTATAGAAGGAAAGAAGCTAAGTGATATACACGCACATACAAGCAGTTCTTTCACGACCAATTGAGCTGTACAACTGTGAATTTTATTTTTATGTCAAAAAATTTTGTGGGCTTATTTCATAAATGCATTTTGTAGCCCCAACCAAAACACAGCTGGGTTGGGATCTTGTTGTTCCATGCTAGTGCAATTAGCCTTAAAGTTTTCTGGGTCAGCCATGCAAGCTTCATAATTGAAGAAGATGGCTGTAGCATTTTACTGTTGCTTTTCTAGCTAGAATGAGTGTGCAACTTAATTTTTGAAAACTAGGACAGAATATAATGTCAAAACATGATAATCCTATGAGCAGATTCCAAGAAAAATGGGTAACAGAAATTTGTGTTTCATGGCAATATTTAGAATACTCATAAAGATTATATATCATATGTTTAATTAGTATGAAAACAGTCATTTGCACATCATGAATTTAACTCAAGCTTCTGAACTTCATTTTCCCTCCCCTAGCTTTAGGGTGAGTTCATTCTAGGCCACCTAGTTATTACATCCTAATCTCTTTCAAATTACAAGGATATTCATAGTGCTTAAATTGGGTAGAAATCTCATAGAATCTCAGATTTGCTTTTTTTTTCTACAATTCTCTTCAGTAGGAGGGTGATATATTTTCAGACATGATTATTCTCCCTCCCTCTCTCTCTCTCTCTCTCTCTCTCTCTGTGTGTGTGTGTGTGTGTGTGTGTAATAACACCACTTCTCAGGAGAGAACAGGTAAGTAGTTTGTGCCTGGCCAGAGTCTTCTTCTTTTGATACTATTAGTCAATGGTCAATAAACATGTATTAAGCATCTACTATATGCCAGGTCCTGTGCTAAGTGCTGGAGGTACAAACAAGAAAATGAGAGGCAGTGTCTGCCCTCAAGGAGTTTACAATCTAAAGGGAAGGACAGAATTCATAAGGAAACTGCAAAGAGGGTGGGGCACTAAAGGGTTCTGGTTGCCCTACCTGGGGCATGATATCTGTGTAATTAAAATCAAGCAGAGCAACTAGTAGGAAATGAAAATCTGGTTGGGAAATTATGAACCCTCTAAAGGGAGGTGTCCGGAGGAGCTTTTGCAATGCCTTTCAGTCCTCCAATCAGGGAGGAGAGACAACTGAGTGCTCTGAGGAAGTGTTGAGTACCAAAGCTGAAACATTCTTCATGATGATGAGATTTTTGGTGATGACCTTCAAAGAGATGAAACTAAGTAGACAGGCTGAGAGGAAAACAAAGTTTTGTGCTCAGTTAGATGTCTTTGAGCCAAGTTTCACTGTTGCAGGTTGATTGTAGGTGCCTACCTCCTCTCTTTAAGGTCTCATTTTCATTTCATTTTATCCTTTGAAGCTATATACCTATTCTCACAGTAAAGAAATTATATACTTGACTCCTTTACTCTTTCTTAATATTTTCATGGATTTGTGATCTCACTGACATGAGTGCATTATTCCATGATGTCGCATCTGCAATCTTTCTATGACTTTTCATCTTGTGTACCTCTTGGCCACATTTTCCCATAAATCCTCCAGCATGGGTTCATTCAGCTGGGTACCCACTCTGTGTAGTTTGAAAGAGTATGGCTATAAATGAAGCCCACAGTCTGTCCTTTGCTCTTGTTGTGGGACTATTAAAGAAAGCATAAAGCAAGTAAATTGTACAGGCAGCAGGGAAGCTGGTGGTTTCCCCCTCACTTTGCTGTGGAATCCCATGCACATGCTATATTTTGATAATATGCTGTTAAAGTTTTCAAATGATTGATGATTATATTAATTATATATATGTTACATGTGCATACTTATATATTTTAATATTTGCAGTGGCTACATTATCTTGATAACTTTTCTTCATCATCTTGTTCTCTTTGGGAGAAAGATAATAATAAGAGTCTGAGTTTCTTCAGTATTTTTCCAGGATTCATTCATTCATTCACTCACTCAATTGCTCATTCAATAAGTATTTATTAAGTACCTATGTGTGTAATTAAGCACATGCTTAATTATTAATCACATGCCCACATCCATTTTTTCAAGGAGCATATCTGGGACTATAATGTTAGAGTCCAAGTGTGGCCCCATCGTTCTTCATGATGAAAAGAGTTTGTTATAAAAGTATTTATAGATCTTTTCCATCTATCATCTGTTTTTTTGTTCTTCTAGTTTCAAACTTAAATGTTCTTTGAATGACTTTGCTTAATTGATCTCTACCTAAGTTTACTTCATACTCTCTGCCTGGCATGTCTATGAAATGATTTGTGACTCAGGTAATTCTTTTGGTCCTCTTTTGGCTCTGTTGTTATGGAAAGTAGTTGTATTGGTTAATCTTCTCTTTGGGATTGTTATAATTGGTGTTATTTTCTTTTTCTCCATCCAATAACTTTTAAAAATCTCTTGTTAGAGTTATTTTAATTATCTGCCATACCTTTTTATCATTTTCATTGTATTACCTTTTTATTAATTTTGATTTTAATTTAATTTGATTTTAATTTTTGATATTAATTTTTATTTTACTCTAAAAAGTTGGGAGTCTGACTCAACATAGATAGACAATTCAGAAATGACTCTCCCATTGGTGATGAGGAATTTTCTGTCCATTAAATTATAATCAATTTTATTTTATTTTATGGTGTTATTTGGTGCTTTCTGTGTCCAGTATCTCCCAATTCTTTTCCCGACAGCAATATACATGATATATAAGCATGAAGTTGCTTTATAGTCTGCAAGTCTTTGATCTTTTCCATTCCTTATTATTGAACTATATTTTTCAATATACATTTTACCCTCTCACTTAAATCTACCTTTGCTTTGAAGTGACTGAATTATCAAAGTATCTATTAATTCAGTTTGTAGTACCCTATAGAGTTTCTTGTAGAATTTCTTTACCTCTTCCTTTCCTGTAATAGACAACAGTGAATAAATTGTAATTCTTTTCATGGTGATCATTTTACAAATACTTTTCATAAGCACTGCAACATGAGATGGCCAAATGTCCCCTGAGATGATGTTGTTTTTTTTATTTATTTTTTATTTTTTTTATTGCCCATTAATACGCAGTAAAATCAATCTGGTCAGCTCTTTTATTTGCCTCTCTAAGGAGAGCCTTTCCTTCATTTAAGTGCACCCTTCTTTTGTCTCCTGGTTTTATTTTAGCAAGGATGTCAAGATATAGTTTAGTTCTTCCAGTAGTATACTGACCCCTTGGTCATAGGACAAATATCTTGTATTTAGAGTTATGCCTCACTTGTTATTAATCATCAGTGGGTCATTATCACTGTAGTATTTATTAAGGCATCTTGTATGGTCTTGACATATGTGTGAGAGAGAAGCCTTTAAGGCTGAATTTTGCTCTAATTCTTTACAAAATGCATTTTTTGTAAAGTTCTCTACATCTTTCAGTCAATTGTATGACAGTGAAGATGTGGTAATTAGTATGAAAAATTATTTTCATTCTTATAGTTATACTTTTATTACCTTATTTCTAAGTCAATCTGGACTAGACTATGGGGAATCAGTTCTTTCTTTCCTCATTTTTGGTGGAAATTAACTATTATTATTGTATAAAGTACCATACCATTTTTTAAACTTACATTTTATTTCTTTTTTTTCAATTAACAGGCATTTATTTTTCTCTCTCTTACTCTCACTCCTGGAAAAACAAAAACAAAAGCCTTGTAACAAATATGAATAGTTAAGCAAAATAAATGGCCATGTCCAAAAATGTGTGGTTCATTCTGAATATACAGACTGTCACCTGTCTTTCAGGAAGTGGGTAACATTCTTCATCATTGGTGCCTTAGAATTATAGTTGGTCATTGTGTTATCAAAGCTCTTGAAGTTGTGTCTATCAGAGTATCAAAGTTGCTCATTAAAGTTCATTTTCAAAAAATATTTTAAGTCCCATTGAAGTCCTACTCAGATGGCCTCATTGTCCTGTGAAAGTGACTCTGGGCTCTCCATTATGCCGTCAGAAAACAAATTCGGCCAGGTTCCAACCACCAAGCTAGAAAGACTTTGTATATAAGCTGGTGATAGACTATATACCTATTTTTTGAAGGCCAACCTAAATTCTGAGAGGTTAATTATCTAGTTGGTCATAATTTTTGCAACCTTTAATGATCATCTTCCAAGTGAATTTAACAAATATTTGCTAATCACTTCAGGAAAGCCCAAGGTATACTTCACTTCATGCACTCATTGTTTCAATTAACAACCATTTATTTAGCACCTGCTACACGCCAGGTAGGCACTATGTTAAGTGTTGAAGATACAAAAAGAAGCAAAAGACAGACCCTGCCCTCATGGAGGTCACAATCCACTGGAGGAGAGAATATGCACACAAATATATACAATATATATACAAAACTATATATATACATATATATATACACAAACAAGGTATAAATAGGAAAATTAGAAAATGATTAAAAAAGGAAAGGCACTAGAATTAAGGAGGGTTGGGAAAGACTTCCTATCAAAGATGGAATTTTAGCTGGGACCTGGAAGAAGCTAAGGAAGCCAGTAGGAAGAGATGAGGAGGGAGAGCATTCCATGCATGGAGAACAGCCTGAGAAAATGCCAGATGAGATGGAATGTCTTCTTGGTTTTTTGTTTTTGTTTTTGTTTTTTTTTTGGCAGGGCAATTGGGGTTAAGTGACTTGCCCAAGGTCACACAGCTAGTACATGTGGTCAAGTGTCAGAGGCCGGATTTGAACTTAGGTCCTCCTGACTCCAGGGCTGATGCTGTACTTACTGCACCTCCTAACTGCCCCAAGGTGGAGTGTCTTATCTGTGGAACAGCCAAGAGGCCAGTGTCACTGGATTGAAATATACATGTTGGAGAACAAGGTGTAAGAAGACTGGAAAGATAGAAGGGAGCTAGATTATGAAGACCTTTGACTGCTAAATGAAAGATTTTGTATTTGATCCTGGAGGTGATAAGGAGCCAGTGGAATTTGCTGAATAGGGGGTGACATGATCAGATTTGTCCTTCAGGAAAATCATTTTGGTAGCTTAATGGAGAATGGACTGGAGTAGGGAAGAGATTTGAGGTAGATAGACCCGCCAGCAGGCTATTATAAAAGTCTAGAAAGATGCCTAGATGATGAAGTATTCTATTCCCTTCTCTCTGGCTTCTTCCTCCACCATCTCCCCACCAATTGCCTTGCCTCTGTCTTTCCTTCCAGTTCTGGAACCATGAATGATGATCAAATAATTTCTGTCATTATTTTCCTGGATGGAATGAGGTGATCTATTACCCAGTAGTAGCACCCACCATCTCTGTAACTTTCTGCACTTTTCCTTGGCCACGACTTTTATTTGAGTTGGTATTCCCATCAGAATGTAAGTTCCTTTGCTTTTGAATCTGTATTTGCACCTTCCTTCCTTTCTTCTTTTTTCCTTCCTTCCTTCTATCACCTCCATTCCTCACTGTATTCTTTCTTCTATCCCTCCCAACCATCTCTTATAACAAAGATTTTGTAAAAAGAACAAGAAAAACACATTTGGTAAAAGTAACAAACATCAAACAGGTGTGACATTATGTGCAATATTTCGTACCCCACCTCTGCAAATAGGTATGTGAGAGTTAAAATGTCTTCTCATATCTCTTTCTTTGGGTGCAACCTTGGTCATTCTAGCTTTATGGCATTCAGTTGGGATTATTTTTTGTTGTTGTCAATAAGCATGTATTAAGCACAGATGTCTTGCCATATGTAATCTGTCTTGTTGGATGATGAACTTCAGAGCTTTGTGAATAGCATTAAATTAAAATAGGATTGAAATTAATTTATTCTATATAACATCCAGAGTGGAATCAGTCAGGGAAGAAGAACTAAGGAAGAAAAGGACTTAGTCTCAGGTACAGTTGTCTGTCTGGAAGACCTATGTCAGCTGTTAAGATTTATTTGTAATATTGTATTTTTTCCACATTGTTACTTAAGTCCATGTGTGCTTTCCTACAGTAGTTAACAGTAGAGTTCCTTTAAAAATTAAAGAGTTTCATTGGTGATTCTAGAGATAGCAATCAGGGGACAAATGGAAACTTGTATTCCTTTTTGCACAGAAACTGGATGAAGGAACCCAAAACTAGAGAAGGGATAGTAGGACAACCACTACCAATAGCATTACCAGTAGGGGGAGCTCACAAACCAAATCCTGGATTTCTGAAGAAGAGTGATGGAACCAGGAGAATGGACATTCGAAAGGGATTAGATTTGTTCTGCTTAAGCCCAGAGAGCAGAGAACTAAGAGCAATGGGTGGAAATTGCAAAAGGGCAGATTTCATTGGATAGAAATAAAGACTTCCTAATAGTTAAAACTATCCCCAAATGGGCTGCCTCAGAGAGTAGTGGGGCTTCCTAATTTGAGGTCTTCAAACAAAGGTTGGATGCCCATTTGTTAGGTATGCTTTAAAGGGGCTTCTTAGCTGACCTTGACAGATGGGGTGTCTTCTAACTCTATGATTTTGTGATAGTCATCTACTCTCAACCCCGCCCCCCCACCTTGCAGGGATCCCTTCTATAGCATTCATTGTCCTTGTATAATGATACAATGATACACTCCACATGGCAAATGTCTAACACAAGCTTTCTATATATTTGTTGATTTAAGCTGCTGTCTACCTGAATGTTAATAAAGATTACAGAAAGTACATTACAAGGGCATTAAAATCTTTTGAAGACTCAAGTTCCTCACCATTGTGATAGGGATTAACATCACATTTGTGTATTTGAAAGAAAAGGTGAGGTCTTAATATATTGATTTATGTTTTATATTGACAACTCCATTTCTCTGGGGTTGATTTTCTAAAAATCATTATTATCAAATGAAAGGAAAATAAAATATCACTTAGTTGTGAGATCAGTTCATCCTTTGTAATCAGGAAGATATAGCTAAAGTTAGCTGAATTTTCTTTTCACTTTACAGAATAAGGATCTGTCTTAAAATACAAGATTTTGACTTTGTGTAAAAACACAATTTATAATTCATTCTTAGTCTATAGCTTCGAGGGTTCCTTCTCCTGTTTGGGTTTCCAAAAATGCTAAAGGTAACTCTGGGAAAGGCGAGTCCTTTCCTTCTCTCCTCTTCTTCATCTTTTTCACTTGACAGATATGTGGTATGTCTTATCTTTAGGAAATACCACTTTACTTACTGTGTTGTAGACTCTGGTGGAAGGGTGGTTACAGTTCACCCTCTTTTGCCATAGACAACATTACCTTTCTAGTGTGTGCATTCAGGTTATTCAGGTGGATGGTTTATAACTCAGCAGTGCTACTTTCTAAGCATGAATCTGATATGACCTTTGACCATAAGATTTGTGCTCAGAAAGAATCAGCTAGATGACACAGTCAGAGTCAGACACAGATAGAGTCAGAGTCAGGAAGAGCTGTGTTCTAATCCTGCCTCACACCACCCGTGTGACTCTGGGCAAGCTACTTAAACTCTCCTAAACTCAATTTCCTCATCTGTCAAATGGGAATGATAATAATAGCACTTACCTCCCAGGGCTGTTTTGAAGACAAAATGAGTTAGCAGATGTAGAGTGCTTTGCAAATCTAAATGCAAGCTGTCATTATTATTAGAGCTGGAAGGAACCTTAGAAATCATCTATTCCAAGCCCCTTGTTTTATAGATAAGGAAACTGAGACCCAGAGAGGTTAAGTGGTTTGCCCAGCATTGCCTAGGTAATAAGTTACAGTGCTAGGATTTGAACCCAGGTCCTTCGACTCTCAGTATATTTAGTGGGTCAAAACAAAAGAATATTACAGTTTGATATGCTGTTTATATGCACACATACACGCACACACATATTTACGTAGCATATGACAGTCCTTCCTAAAGCATGAAGTAGCATACTTCCAAAAAGTGAATATTGTCAGTTAGGTAGCTAGGTGGCATAATGGATAAAGTACTGGATTTGGAGTCAGGAAGACCTAATTTCTTTATTTTTTTAATTAATTAATTAATTAATTAATTAATTTTTAGTTTTCAACATTCACTTCCACTAGATTCTGAGTTCCAAATTTTCTCCCCATAGGAAGATCTAATTTTAAATCCAGCCTGGGATATTCACTAGCTGTGTGCCCCAGGCAAACTCTTTTACTTCTTGTCTGCCTCATTTTCCTCATCTGTAAAATGATAATAAAAGCACCTATCTCACAATGTTGTTGTGAGGATAAAATGAGATAACACTTGTGGAGCAGTTATAATTAGATATTAATTTTGCAAATTTGCAAAATATGTCAATACAAAATAAAAAGTGATCCAAGAACTTGTTAATGCATATTGCAGTGTCCCTTTTCTTAAAGGAAGGAAAAGGAACAAATATTTATATTGACCTTCCTGTGTACCAGGAACTATGCTAAGTCCATTATAATTATTATCTTGTTAGATCCTTACAACAACTCTGAGGGGTAGGTGCTATTATTATCCCCCCTTTTACAATTGAAGAAACTGAGGCCATGGGAGGTTAAATGACTTACCCAGGGTCACATAGTCAGTAAATATCTGAGGCTTCACTTGACCTCAAGTCCTCCTGAGCTCTAGGCCCAGGGCTACCCATATCCAGGCTCTATCCATAGTACCAGCCGACTGCCCTAAAAATGTAGGTAATGGAAATTTTATGAGTCAATTAAGAAAATTCATCACTCTTAAAAATGCAAATCCAATTATTATGCCCACAGTTTTCAGTGTCATGTAGCATTTTAGTTGGTAATTTCCTGCACAGCTACTTGCTGTGTATGTAGCTGCCACTCAATAGTTGGAACTACATCACTAAGAATGTTCAATTCATGAGTATAGCTTAAAAAGTTTGCCCTTGAAGCTAGCTGAATAGATTATTTCTGCATTTCTTCAAAGTCTCTGGGAATTTGTAGAAATGATAACCTTAGGATAGATTTGGCACTGATAATTCTACTGATAAAATTGCTGGAAGAATGTTATTTTATAGGAAGTATTGCAAGTATAATATTATTATAGAAAGAATAGACATGAATTACTAAGCCTTCCTTCCCTTCCTTACCCAAGCTCCATAATACTATTTTATGAATACCTGGGAAAGAACAGTTGTTCTGTAGTGGGGTAAATTTTATTCAAATTCAAATGCTAGACAGATCTATAATGATCACCGCTGCTTTAATACTTTGGCTTTCTTTTTTTTTAATTCCTTCCACTTCATAGGCAACATAAATTTTGCGATCACAACCCAGTCAACAAATATTTATTAATAAGCATCAAAGCATTAATATTAATGCAGAATTATTTATTGATAAATGCTTGTTGACTGACATAAACTACTTCATCCTTGTATCTGTTCTAAGTGCTGCTTTTGTTCAAGGGCCCAGAAGCATAGGTTTTAATACAGATTCAAAGAAGTAAGAAGGCCTTCAAAGGAGATACATACTATCAGTCCACCAACTGGCATGTTATCTTTAACTGGAAATAATTTGAAAAAAATTAGACTTTGTTTTAATATCTGTTCATACGTCTTAACAAGCAACTGGATAGCTACATTGATAGTTGTTCCCTGATTCCTTATGGAACCAAATTTGGGCTTTCCCCACACTATTTTCAAAAGTCATTGACTCCTCTTAGCTCCTTTGTAGTATTTTTCATGCTTTTTTATACCTAAGGAGATAGGACAAATGGAGGATAATTCTCTTCAGGGCTCATTGCATAAACCAACATTAAGGCAGGTAAAACCCAGGTGCCCTCTTAATATTATGCTCAGTTCTGAGCACCATAGTTTAGCGAGGGCATTGATTAGTGGGAGGATGTCCAAAGGAGGGCAAGTGATGATAAGAATGTACCATATGATCAGCAGGAGCAATTGGGGATCTTTATCCTGTAGAAGAGGAGATTTAGGGGAGAAATATTTGCAGGGAGAGGGATAAGACAGGATATACTTGGCTCCAGAGGACAGAATAAGGCATAGTGGCTAGAGGGTGCAGAGAGAAAGATTTAGGTTTGCTGTAAGGAGAAACTTTCTAAGAGTAACAACTTTTCAGTATAGGTTACCTTGGAGGGTATGGGGTAGATGACCACTTGTAGAAATAATTCCTGCTCATATAGTGTTTGATTTGGATGGTATCTGAGGTCCCTCGCCACTCAAATATTTTGTGATGATGTCATTTTTATGATCCTGATCCCTGCTCCTATGACCAAAGCTAATTAGCTTAATTATATGTTATCATTAGTTTCCAGCATTTTGTGCTCAGATTGACCCTGGTCCTTCCTAGTCCAGGTTTTATCATTTGTTTTTCTTGTGTTTTTTCATATGCTCCTTCTTGTGAGAGAAAGTAGATTAGAGAATGTCCCTTCCTCTGCTAATCAATCCCCTCTGAATGGTACCTGCATGGTATAGTGGCAAGACCTTTGAATTTGGAGTTAGTAGTTCTGTGTTTGCATATGGGCTGTGACTCTTACTGTAGTGTGATTTGGGGAATGTTATTAACTTCTCTGAATCCAGTTATTCATATGGAAGATGAGGACAGACTAGATGACCTCAGATATTCCTTCCAGTTTTAAATCCTGTGACCTCAATGATAATATAGGAAGGCTTGCTTGGAAAGAGCTGGAGTGTTCGTGCCAGACAAAATTTTGCCAGATTTTCATGTACCGTTTCAAAGTTTTTTAAGAAAGCTGCTTTACTGGCTGGCACAGTCTGGGACATTGGTAGAGGAAAAGACATGACTGGCAACAATAAAAATTCACATTTTTTTTAACAGTGTAAGGTTTACAAAGCCTTTTGTTGCAAGAACTCTGTGAGGTAGCTAGTGAAAATATTATCTTCAATTTACAGATGAGGAAACAGGTTCAGAGAGGCAAAGGGACTTGCCTCACAGTAAGTGGAGGGAGAGTTGGTGTTTGGCTTTTTGTTCATGGATGATTGTTCACTCAATGCAGCCTCTGAGGCTAAGCAGCAAAATATGGATCAATTCTCTGCTAGTTGTGCTAATTTTGGCCTAACAATTAACACCAAGAAAACACATGTTCTCCACCAGCCAGCACCACACCTTCCATACATGGAACCATCTGTTATAGCAAAAAGAGAAATTTCGAATGCTGTGGATAAGTTCACTTACCTTGCAGTGTACTTTCCAGGGATATACATATAGATGATGAGGTTAACACATCCATTGCCAGAGTTAGCTCAGTATTTGGGAGGCTCCAAATGAAAGTGTGGGAGAGAAGGGGTTTTAGAGTGACTACCAAACTGAAGGTCTATAGAGTCCTTATGTTGGCCTCATTGTTGTATGTCTGTGAAACCTGGACAGTCTACCAGCGCCATGCCAGGAAACTGAATCTCTTCCATATGAATCGTCTTAGAAAGATTCTGAAGCTCTCCTGGCAAGATAAGGTACAGGATGCTGAGGTCCTCTATTGAGCCAAACTGCCAAGCATTCAAACTCTAATGCAAAGAATGCAAATCTGATGGCCATGTTATTCAAATGCCAAATGCAGTTTGCCTAAAAGACTATTTTGCAAAGAACTCAACACACGTGGAGGTCAGAAGAAGTGATACAAGGATACTCTTAAGGTCTCTCTGAAGAACTTTGGAATCAGTTTTGAGACATGGGCAACACTGGCACAGGACTACGTAGCAGGGCATGCCCACATCAAAGAAGGTGCTGTGCCCTATGAGCAAAACAGAATTGCAGTAGCTCAAAAGAAATATGAGATGGGCAAATTGAGAGACATCACCATTCCAAATATTCATATGGACCATTTGTGCCTGACCTGTGGTAGAGCCTTCCAAACTCAAATTGGTCTGATCAGCCACAATTGGACACACTGTTCCTTGACCCCAACATAATGATGTCATTTTGGTCCTCTTTGATGAGCATGAAGGACGAAACCAACCAATCCAGGATGAGAATGTCATCCTAAACCTTTCTTGAGTCCAAGCCTCGCTCTCTACCTCTATGGCAGAAGTCATAGTTACTAGTCTGTACTTAAAGAAGATAATCAAGCCAATAGGATGCATACTAATCACTCGTTTTTATTAGTTTCAGAAATACTGAATTTTACCGTCAGTGGCTTTGATATTTATGCTAACAAAGTTATTTCCATGCCGTTTTAGCTCTTGTTTTCCAGTTTGAGGTGGTCACACTGTAGTTCAATGATAGTACAACTAGGAAATTCACTCTGCAGCAATTTTCCATTGAGAGGATGAATTATACTTTGAAAGAAGCTAACACAAAGCCCTAACATCACAATATCCCTCATTTGTGAAATGGTTTTGCTAGGTGTTATAAGTCTGAAGGTAGTGCTATTTGTTAACTGGCCAGTAGAACTAGAAATAATCAAATCGTGCTTTGCTGTCCCAAGCTAAATAGAAAGAAAAATCCCAAATTTCGTTTCTGGTATTAATTAGGTGGCATACCAGATAGAGGGCTAAACTCAAAATTAGGATAGACCTGAGTTCAAATCTTGCCCCAGAAACATTCTATGTGACCCCAGGCAAAACACTGAACCTCTCCTAGCTTCCCTTTTTTTTTGAGGGGGGAAGGCAGAGCAATTGGGGTTAAGTGACTTGCCCAAGGTCACACAGCTAGTAAAGTGTGTCAAATGTCTGAGGCCAGATTTGAACTCAGGTCCTCCTGACTCCAGGGCCGGTGCTCTACTCATTGTGCCACCTAGCTGCCCCTAACTTCCCTTTTCTTATCTGTAAAATGAAGATCATAATAGCACTTGCCTCACAGGATTGTGAAAAGCAAATAAAATAGCACATGTAAAGTGCCTGGCAAAACATAGAAAACTCTAGGAATGCCAGCTATTATTAGCGTTTAGGAAAATATTACAGAAATGAAAACTTTATTATTAGTATGTATTGATATTCACTATTAAGAAAATAGACTATGATGTTTTTAATCTTCAGAGCATATTATCAGCACTCTTAAGGGCATTTTCCCTATGTGAACGTACAATTCATTTTAATGTTGGCCTTGCGGTCCAAGTCATGCTTTGGGAATCATAATCATAAAGATGTAAAAATAGCTAGCCTCCTTGCTATTTCTTACTGCAACTTGATTGAAAGTGCTTTTTCCTCTTAAATGAGCTTGCTGAGGGCATACTTAGACGGTAAGTCGGATATAATAAAAACATGGGGAGCTTTAAAGAAGGACCTTGAGTATTTGTATGTGCCTGCGCTTTAAATGAAAAGAAAAAACATTTTATTCTTTTTCTTTTTTACAAAGGTAGTGTTTTTGACTTTGAGGACATTGACAAAAACAATATAAATCCAGCGTTCTTCCTTTTCTTCTTCCATTGTACTAACAGAGCATATTAATTCATTAAGACTTTACTTGTTTGGGTAGTCTGAAAGCATGTTGATAATAAAAGAGAATCTTGATTTGAATGGGACCTTAGAAATCCTGCAGCCCCAGCACTAGCTGAAGCTTGTTTGTACGCCCTTTGTACCACTGACACATAACCCACAAGTCTCTGCTTCAGCAGCTCCAGTGATGGGGAACTCACTACCTAACAAGGCAGTTCATTTCATTTTTTAACAGTTCTAATAATAACAGCTAGTATTTATATGATACTTTAAGGTTTGCATATGCATATATATGAGATCATATTTGTAAAAGTTGTGCTATATAAATGTTTCTTCTCTTTTATTATATCTATTTACAGATGAAGAAACTGAGGCTGAGAGGTTTAGTCACATGCCTAGGGTCACCCAGCTAAATAAGTATTTGAGGCAGGGTTTGAATTCAGATCTTCCCAACTCCAAATCTAGCATTCTATCTATTGTAGTACAGCTTAGCTGCCTATAATAAATTATTTATTTCATCGAACTGAAATCTGCCTCTTTATTATTACCCCCAACCATTGGTCTTAATTCTGCACATTGGCACCAAGCAGAATAAGTCAGATATCTTCCATACAGCATCATTTATTTTTATTTTAATTTTTTAAAAATTATTTAATATATTTAGTTTTCAGCATTGATTTTCACAGGAGTTTGAATTACAATTTTTCTCCCCATTTCTACCCTCTCCCCAACTCCAAGATGGCATATACTCTGGTTGCCCTGTTCCTCAGTCAGCCCTCCCTTCTGCCACCCCACTCCCCTCTCATCCCCTTTTCCCTTTCTTTCTTGTAGGGCAAGATAAATTTCTATGCCCCGTTGCCTATGTATTTTTTAGTTGCATGAAAAAACTTGTTTTATTTTTGTTTTTGAACATCTATTTTTTAAAACTTTGAGTTCCAAATTCTCTCTCCTCTTCCCTTCCCACCCTAAGAAGTCAAGCAATTCAACATGGGCCACATGCGTATCATTATGTATAACCCTTCCACAACACTCATGTTGTGAAAGACTAACTATATTTTGCTTCTTCCTAACCTATCCCCTTTATTGAATTTTCTCCCTTGACCCTGTCCGTTTTCAAAAGTGTTTGTTTTTGATTACCTCCACCTCCACTTGCCCTCCCTTCTATCATCCCCTCTTTTTTTATCTTCTTCCTCCTTCTTTCCTGTGGGGTAAGATAACCAATTGAGTACGTA
>CM053625.1:268578264-268603236 GCA_028646595.1 Phalanger gymnotis | reverse complement strand
TGTGTGTGTGTGTGTGTGTGTGTGTGTGTGTGTGTGTGTGTTCCTAGCAGTGGGATTTCTGGGTCAAAGGGTGTGGATTTTTAATTTACTTTTTGAGGATAATTTCAAATTGCCTCTAGAATGGTTGGACCAATTGGTAGTTCTATCAACAGTGTTATTAGTGTGCCTGCCTCCATATAACTCCTCCAATTTTGACTATTTCCATCTTTTGTCATCTTTGCTAATTTGCTGGGTGTGAAGTGAAACTCCAAGGTTGTTTTGATTTACATTTCTCATATTAGGCATTTGGAACAATCTTTCACATTTGTCCTTTATGGTATTCTTTTATATGCTTTGACCACTTAATTATCCCCCAGGTAACTTTTAGTTATTTTAGAGCTCCCCATGAACATCAAAGAAATGAAGCTCTTTCTATTTATATCCATGACCAGCTACTTGGGGGCTCAGGTCAGCTGGCATACCAGGCTACTACTCTGATCAGCCTCTTATTCTCTGTGGTCCTTACACCCAGAAGTCTCCTGTTTGCTTCTAAATTGCCCTTTCCCTGCTTTGGCCTTTGATTAGCTTTATCCTTTATTCTTTTGTTTATATCTTGCCTCCCCTATTTTCACTCTCCATGCTTAGTTTTTTTTTTTTAATATGAAGCTTTTCTTCATATGCATCCATTTCAAAGGGTCCCAACCATACCTACATCTCCATTCTACAAACTCTTTTGACACTTTTCTTTGCTCTTATAAATTCATCTTCAGAGCTGTAACTAGCATGTTTACTACCCAGAGAATGCTTTTTAAATGTTTAGCCGAGGCAAGAAGCATTAAATATGCCCTCACACTAACTTAAGGCAAATTCAGTTGGCAGTATGGAGATGGTACTGTGGTGGGAGTGAAGGGTATGTTGCTGGTATTATGTAGATTCCTTCTAACAGACTTTTGAGGGATGTAAAAGACTGTAAAACAAGCAGGAAAATTGCCCGCATTTCTCTTCTGACAGTTTGATTGCTATTACCTTTTCAAATGGAAAATAAAAGATGAACCAACTAGTGAGAGGCAGAGAGAGAGAGAGACCGACAGACAGACAGACAGACAGAGACAGAGAGACACACACAGAGAGACAGAGAGATAGAGGCAGACAGAGAGACAGAGAGATTTGCATTGAAGATTGAAATATCTCCTCTCACACTGCTAATCAGGACCATGTGGAACATCCAGTAGAGAATTAAGTTGGTAATTATTCATAAAAGTGATAGTCTTTTCCATATTTTGACACCAAAGATATTCTGGAATGGTTTATGCTGTGATAACACTCAGCCATCAGGCTAAAAGAGTTTATATCTAAGTCTTATTGAAATGCTTGTTGAGTGAATGAAGGAGTAATAACAACTGAAATTCTACATGACCCATGGAAACAATAGAGCTCTGTATTCTGGGCTTTTGCCAAATCAGAAAGTTCTAGCATATTTTAGAGAGAAGAAATACTCACTGTGGGAATAGATCAATTTGCATTTTAGCTTCTTGGTTCATCTTTAAAGAGATTTATTAACTTTGTATTTAAAAAAAAACCGTATCCTGGGCTGCAGATTGTTTTTAGAAGTAATGATGAGATCATGCTCTTGGGCGAATAATGACTTCAACTATAAGTTATCAGTTGTGGCTCAGTTGCATAGTGACATTGATTGGCAGATATACCTGGAAGCAGCATTGGCTCCAATGAACTGTGCCGTTTAATCACCCAATAAGTATTTGACAAGGCCTTACTGTGTGCCAAGGCATTGTGGTAAGTGCTGGGGATATAGAGGCAAAAGCGAAACAGGCCTTCCCCTCGAGGAGTCTACATTTTAACAAGGAAGACAACATGAACATATGTAAATATATACATAATAAATACATAGAGAATACAAGGGGATTTTCAGAGAGAGTGCGCTAATAGCTTGCAGGATCAGGAAAAGCTTCTTACAGAAGGTGCTGGAACTTGAGTTGTCTTTTTTTTAAAATTCCAAACTTAACAAACTCCAAATAAAATGCTATCAAGAAGAATAGAAAAAGGACTGTATATGAAACTGTGAGTCTCTGTTATGTATAGCTTGCTTTTCCTTTTAAGAATATAATAAATTAAATATGCAACTTTCAAAACTGTCCTATTTGCTTATTTCCTTATGGGTATCTTTTTATTTTGTTTTGTACATTTAAAAAATGCTTCAATCACCATCTTTTATTTCTTTTTGACAATCCAATCAGCACCCCTCCTCCCTTCTATCTCCTATTCCTCAAATTAAAAAAGAAAAACAAACCATTTGTAATCAATATGCATGGTCAAGTTAAACAAATTCCTACATTGGCCATGTCTGAAAATGTCTATATTGTTCTGCACTTTGAGTCCGCCCCCTCTTTGTTTGGAGGTGAGCAGCATGCTTCATCATTAGTCCTCTGGAATCAGGTATATATACCTTTTGACAGGCACTGCAGGACTCAGAACTGAATAAGACAATGATAGAAAACTGCATTGCATTTGGGTATTTGCACATTTTTTTCAACCATCTCAAGCTATTCTCTGACACAAAACCCAGTAATTCTTCCAGTGGTTGCTGTATGTTTATGAACTATGAAATACCATAATCTCCAAAGAGTCAAAATTTGTGTTGATCAAAAGGGTAACCCTGGGCATAAATAAGCTGCCTCTTATTACAAATAGTGAGCTGAAGAGTGAAAGAAGTCAGACAAAAAGTATCTCAGAAATACACGACCAAAAAAAGAAGTAGCCTGGTTCAATAGGGAGATTGATGTATAATAATGTTGTAGCAGTCATTATACATGTAATGTTAATATTAAAAGACAAGTTTCCAGAATTCTGCCTTCTTCTCTCTCCACCTTCCTCCCACCCCTATTCTTATAGAAGATTTATAGGAGAATGTGGACAAGCAGCATGCAAATGTGAACGCATGGATAGATTACTATATTCACTGTTGGAGAGAGTACCCAAAATGATGAAACCACGGGTCAATTGATATACTGAGTATGAAAAATATAGCTTGTAAATATATTCCATGGTTTTGTGTGCACACTAACTCAATATGAGCTATAGCAAAGTGTGAAGAACCCTCTGGTTGTATGGTAATTAAAATTTGGGACTACAGGATTCAGTACACAATTATTTCTGCTTTTTATGTCCCTATACAAATAACTGGGGGTGTGGGCAGTTAAGAGAAACAAACAAAATGAATAACAAAAACAAAAACCAGCCCTCGCCAATACCCATCTGTAAGTCATCCATGAAGCATGAAAGCTCTCAAATGAAAGTTTTATGATGCCAGAGTAGGTAGAAACAATGCCAAAGGCATAATCATAGGAATTTGATGGTTTCTCCTTTCAGCAATTGTCTGGCATCATTAATCCTTACATGTAGCTGACTGACTGTGGACATGTACTCATAGCAATCTGTGAAAATACCCAGATATTGACTTCTGTTGGACTCTTCATTTCCCTTGATTCCCTTTTATCCTCAGATTTCACTGGTCTTTAAATCCAGCTCAGTAAAAGCTGGATTTTTGTAATAGGTTGACACTTTTCACTTCTTTGTTGCTGGTGGAAAAATTTATCATTATTGCTTATTTGTATGAAGAGTCTGTAATTCGAGAGTGATTTACAAAAATCACCATTTGTAGACAGTAGCATACACTTGAATTCTGAATACCCCGATAAAATTTTGCCAAGGGGCCCTTCTTTAAATTATTCCTTTGCTATGCAATCTAGAGAGGACTATAAGGCTTCTTGAGCAGTAACTTATTCATCATTATAGTGATTATAAGAACAAATGAAAACTCATGATTGTCATTTTATCAGTGTAATGTGGCAATCCTCTAATACAATGAAGGAAATGGAACGACTGGCCCAGTCTGCTGAAATCATCATATTCTATTCCTACTACCTTGACTGTATCTTAAAATGTTCCAATGTTTTCCTAGATACCAATTATTAAAAAATTATTCCATCTTTCATCTCAGTTCACTGCATTTCCGTTCATATATGACATTAGACTCATATTTGCTGACCTACTTTTACACCTTTTCTGTTGTGGCAATTATGCCTCCAACAAAGTTTCCACCTTTTTTTTCTCTTTTGCTTAAATGTTATAGATAATCAATGTCATGATTTTTCTGAGAGAATTTAGTTCTGTGTGAATTTTTTTTTATATTGACTTGTGTTCAGCAGCTTGTGATGTTTGTTATATTTTAGTTGGACTTTGTGAATTACAATGATTTTGCTAAATAGCACACCTTATTTCTATATTACAAATATGGGTCACTTATCTTTAGGTTCAATTCAAGGGAAAAAAGTGACGTATGACTACCTCTTGGTAGAAACTTGCATGATAGCCCTGAAGCAATAAATACGTTTTCTATAGTTCACTTGTTCTTTATGGAATCAGATCCTAATATAGTCAGCATTACCTGGTAGTAAGACTGAAGCCCTAGGAAACACAAAAACACTGAATTAGAATCTTTGTGTGACCTTAAAAGAGTCGTTCAACATCTCTATTCTATACTCAGCTCTCTGTATGTATTAGCATCATAGAACCACAGACTCTTGTGAGTTAGAAAGGACCTTCAAGGTCATATAGTTCAATTTCCTCCCATACATAGAAATCTCTTCTTCAACAACTTTGTTAGAAGGTTATCTAACATGAACACTTCCTGTAACAGAGAACTCGCTATTTTGTAAGGCAATTCATTCCATCTGAGGACTGTTTTCATTGTTAGAAAGTATTATGTTAAGTTATTCTACTGAATTTTCTTCATAAAATAAATTATTTTCATATTTGAAGAACAGAAAATTTTATAATCAGGAAGATTCACAGTAAGTTGCTGAAAGTTTCAAAATGGACTTCTCCTAAGAGATATTTGGCTTAGTGGTCTGATTCAGTGAATCTTACTTTTGAATAGTTCTGAAATTTCAATGGACTAACAAGCAACCGCCTTGAAATATGCACTACGAGGAATACAAGAAAAGGATTCCACGAATCATTCAGGATCTACCTCCATGATGCCAGAATATCCAATAGGAACAGTGAAAAAGCCCATCACTCATTTACATGTTTTAATTCTGTGATGCCAATCATTTGGATATTTGAAAACATCAGATTGATGGATTCTCTATTTTTCATTCTAATGTTTGATGTCATGTAGGTACATTCAAGACTAAGATTAAATTGCTCAGTTCATATCCAAAAATGTTTAAAAATCCAGCTGACCTCAAAATAGGTGGCAGGGGATAGAAACTTTGGGTTAATTCCCAGAAGAACCTACGTGAGAAAAACAGGCTTTAATTGTTGCCTGTAAGATTTTGACTAGATATTGCTGAAGTTTATTGAGTACTGAAATGAGTTACCTAGGGAGGCTATAATGCTTGTTTTATAAAAAGCAGAATAGACTATCTCGTGTCCATGAGATTTGGACAATTCTGTCTGAAAGAATGGGTTGTGTTGTATGACGTAGGAAAGTCCCTTCTACTGCCTTCCTCCTACCAACTCTGAGTGTCTCCATTAGATAGTTACATGATCTGCATGCATTCCATGCCACTGCTTCATGTGATGCTGACATTGAGGATGTACAATATTTGTGGGCATAGGCATTTCCTGCTAGTGGGGCAAAAGAGAAGAGAAAAAACAGAGAGGAAGTAGAAGTGCATTGTTTAAAAGGAGCAAAATTATTTTTTGTATTAAATCTTCAATAACTGAAATGTATATGATTTGCAATCTGTTATTGCAATAACGAGAATGAATGACGGCTTGCAATTTTGTGCTTATTTCAACTGAGAAAATTCAGAGAGCTTTAGAAGGTTGTTATTAAGGTAGTATATTACACTTGTGAAGAAAGGGGTAAATATTACTAGTGGAAGAATTCATGGAGCAAGGAAGAGATTTTGTTTTGTTTTGTTTTTTTGCCAGGGTAATTGGGGTTAAGTGACTTGCCCAAGGTCAAACAGCTACTATGTGTGTCAAGTGTCTGAAGCTGGATTTGAACTCAGGTCCTCCAGACTCCAGGGCTGGTACTCTATTCACTGCATCACCTAGCTGCCCCAGAGATTTTTCTTAAACTTACAAGTTCATGGTAGAATTAGGGAGACATTATGACATTTCCTTTCAACTTTACCTTCTCTATCTGAAATAGTTGGCATTACAACATTGACTGAAATCTTGCAGTATTTATTGAAAAGTCAGTATTAACACATGAAAATGTTAAAGATTAATTAGGGCCAGATGTGGTTAAATTATTTTCAGTTTATATTCTTGCATAATCCTAACCAATTTACCAAAATGGATATTTAAGCCTTGTAAATCATCTTGAGATTCAGAAGCCAGACAGATTTTTATTTTATCTGGCTTTTAGAATGCATCACATACAGTTATGTTTGTAGCTTTAGTGCTACATGGTTGGACTACTGATGGGATGGTTGTCTGAGGAAAATAATTGACTTTCTACTCCCAAGCCCCTTTGGCTACTTTGTCATTGTCTATACCTGCATTACAGGAATGGCTAATAAAGCTTCCTTTATTTCCTATTTCTTTTTATATTCCTTTTCTTCTATTTCATTTTTTCTCAGTAAGCAAGGAAACAATTTCCATAGTATTAAAGATTTAGAGGTGAATTCAAGGTTAAAACACAAATTAAGTGAACTGTAATTATGTCATTTTCTAAGATGAGTTATAATATAATACTTTAGGAAAGATGCCACAAATGGACTATAAAATACCCCAATAGAATAATTGCAACCAGGCTGTAATATGGAAAGAAGACATGAAAAAAGAGAAGGGTTCAGCTTAAAAGCTTTAGTTTAATGGAAATTGGGTTATAGAACAGTATATATGAGTAAGCCTGCTTGTACATGATATGACTACTAATTTTAATTTTGCTGCTGCTGGTATTATTGGAACAATTTGATAGGTGGCTCGTTGTAACGATGACGCATTTGATCATCCTTCTTAACCCAGGCCAATGTTTTCAGGATTTTTGTGGTCAAAGAGAAAACAAGTATCAGCTGTTATAATGAATAATTATGAAAAAAATCTTTGAAAAGTAATACAGATATTCTATTTTCCATTTATGAGGCTAGCACTGCTGTAGGATGTATGCTTTGTAGTTTTCTTCTACTAGTGCTGGATTTATATTAGCTCTCCAAACTTTACTCAGTCTTTCTTAAGATGAATGGCATGGACTTTTGAGAGAGAGAGAGAGAGAAAGAGAGAGAGAGAGAGAGAGAGAGAGAGAGACTGGTTCAGATGTACATTTTGTGATGATCATAAAGCTTTTGGGAGTGTTTGGTTTTGGGGGAATGCTAAGCTAACCCACACTGGGGTTGAATCTGTTATTCTGGCTTCATTAGACTTATGCTTATAATAGGCCTGATATATTCTTACAAATTATTGGTTATAAGCATCTCCTTCATCTCAGTTTGTTGATTCAATTTAATTAAACAAACATTCATTAGGTATATACTCTGTGCCAAGCACCACGCTAGAAATTGATTGTGTTCCTCCCTGACTGTCGCTTCTTTTGTAGGGGTCATGGAGGAGAGATGCAAGAGAGGTCTAAATTTATCTACCTATTTTATTGGTGCACTAGCTCTAGTTAGCAGCTATGGGGAACAGGTAGGCAATAGGATAGCTAAAATTCTCCATTCAACTAGAAAAACAAAACTTCATATTCACTGAGGCTCATTTCTCTCTTCTCCCATCAGCATGATGCTTGTAAGCATCGTTCCTTCTTCATTTCTCTTCACTTAAAAGCCTGAATTGTCCCACTTTCATGGTTTACTCTCCTTACAATGTCATTGACATAGTCCTGCACATGTGCAATCCCAGCTTTGGGGAATAAATTTATCTTTCAATCTGGCAATGATCTTACTTTACTCTGGTGGTGTGTTGAGTACCTCAGTTGGCCTTGGAGTTGTTTTAATTGAGTCACTCTTGGTTTGGCATTCTTGTGGCTTCTTGGGGGACAACCTCTCTCCTGAGGTCCAGTAAGTCAGGTTTGTTTCTAGGCTCCAAGAATTATTTTTATCTGTACCTGTATTTCTTGAGATAAAACGCTCTCAGAAAACAATAAGATTAGACAGTTCAAAAGATAAGCCACCACTACCAAGGCAAAATTTGAAAACTATAGAAAACTGTGGGTCTGATTCAGCTTTTGACTGAAGACTGTCCCCCACCACCTTGTTTCCCTGGTCCTATCTTTTAATACTTGTACTTCAAGCTAACTCCATGGCTACCAAGAAGATTGTACGAATTTATTGATAATAAGTAATGAAGAAAATGGAAATTTACATGACCCTTAATATGTTATTGTTCAGTTGTTTCCTACTCTTCATGTGGAGTTTTCTTGGCAAAGATACTGGAGTGGTTTGCCATTTCCGGAAACTGAGGCAAACAGGGTTTAAGTGACTTTACCAGGGTCACGCAGCTAGTAAGTCTCTGATTTCAAATTTGTACTCAGGAAGACGAGTCTTCCTGACTTCAGGCCCAGTACTCTATGTGCCATCTAGCTTCCCCCTAATATACTTGAGTAATAAGCTAGAAACTAAAGAAACTACTAAATGTTTCATTTTAACATATATGACATATATGTATAAATTATCAACATAAAGTATTATTTGTCATTTAAATATTTTATAAATTGCTGTTTTTCCCCAATCTGTAACTGAAACATATCTCTTAAGCTTATCACCCCACTATAGTCTAACCTCTAATCTCCTTTATCTTCATTCTGTTGCCAAGTAGCCACATTTCAACCAAAACTCAAACATAATAAATGCTTAGTGAATGGTTGAATTGAATTCAATATTAATAATATTCAATTGGTTATATGTTACAGAAAGAATTTTTAAGAGGGCATGGGTTGAACTTAATGACCATTGAAGTCTATTTCAACTCCAAAATTCTGTGTTTCAGTAATAAGATGATTCTAATTTTTAATACCAAACTGTATTCTCTGCTATGTAGCTTATTAGAATAAGCCAATTAATTTTTAATTGAAGTTATGCTATTTTAAAGTTACGTTATAAATTTCCATACCATAGACTAAATATTTTTATACTGTGATATATTTTGATTAAAATAATCTTGACATTTTAGTTCATATTTTAAATACCTACATTGAATTAAATAACTTTTTAGGGAGATTTTAATGAAATGTCATGAGTTATCTTTTATGAAATATTAAATTGTGTTACGTTAAAATCATGTTTACATCACTCTTGGGATATGTGGTATATATTGGAACTTCAATTATTCTTAGAGCTCAGGTCTAAGCATGTTACTTCCCTGCTCAAAAAGCTTTATTGGATCTCCTCTTGCCTCTCAGATAAAATGTAAACTCCTTTCTCTGGTATTTAAAACCCTTTATAATTTTTATCCAATTTTCCTTTCTAAACTTATTTCCCATTATCATTCTTCATGCTTTCTCCATTTCAGCCAAACTGGCCAACTTGCTGTTTCCTAAGAGCAACATATTTTTTCCCATCTCTGTATCTTTGTACAAGATACCCCCTATGTCTGTAATTTACCTCTGCCTCTTAGAAGCCCCTGCTTCCATGAGAGCTTAATCTAGGTGCCACTTCCCACCCAAAGTCTTTCTGTACCTCTCCAGTTTTTATCATCATCTCCCTTTAAATTATTATGTGTGTATTTGTATTTGCTTATTTGTGTATATGTTGTTCTCACCCCTCACCCCTTCACCCAATCATCCACCCCCTTTAGAATATAAACTCTAAGAGCAGGAAAGATCTTGTTTTTGTCTTTATACCTTAGTTTCTATCATAGTTTCTGGCACATAGTAGGCATTTAATAAAAATGGATGAATGAATGAGATAATTTGAAGTATCACAAAGTATTGCAGTATGTGAAAAAGAATGAATTAGGGTCATTTTTTCATTTTTATGATTCTTAATCGAATTCATGCAGTTGATAAATTACTCTTTCATTGCCATCATATTCACATATTTTTTAAAATCTATTTCTAGAGTCAAGCTGTCATCCATACTTTCTGGAGTCAAATTGTCACATCTTGTCTTAATGACTGAGTCCTTCCTGCTGCTTTCCTTTTTCTGATCTTTTTCCTCTTTATCATTCAATTCCTCTGACAAAGTTATAATCTATTTTCACTGTCCAGACTATTTCATAACCAACTTTAAATAACTCCACTGGGTCTCTCTGACCTTTCAGTATGAAGTCCAAATTCTCAGTCTTCCCCTCATCAAGATGCCAAAACAGTCTTCCCCACCCTCACTTTCTTCTAATTTTCTGCACTCTGCACATAACTTCATTTACTAAGAAGTTTGGGAATAGAGTGAATTAAATTTTTGGGTTACCTGAGGGCTATGTATAAAACCTTCTCTTTTTCAATCTCTAATATTGAAAACATTTCTAAAATGTGTTAATATAAATTCCCACTTTTGTAAGCACAATGTATGAAATATTCCTTAATTTTTGTATAATAACAATTAGCTCTTATATATGACTTCAAGGTTTGCAAAGTGCCTTCATATGTTCTCTCATTTGATCTAGGTCTTAGACTCATATAGGCTATCATTTTAATTCTTAATTAAAGGATATATAAGAGATTTGCTCAAAACTATGTTGGTGCCTTAACATATTCTGAAAGTTTTTTAGTAAATTCCTGACATCAGGTTTTTTCATAGGCTTATAGAATTCAGGATGGGAAAGAATTTTAAAGATCACCTCCTAGTCCAATCCCTTAATTATTTATCTCTTTTTATAATTTTTAATTTTTTTCATTGAAGAAAAATTCTAGTAAACAGGGGTTGCTCTGGTTAGTTGGATTCTGGTTAATAGAGAATTTACTTTAATTTGTTCCTATGTTCCACTCTTTCTTTTCCTTGGTGTTATCTCTCTTCTACACTTAGAATAATTTCCCCTCTATTAGCTAATTCTTTTTCTTTGCAAAACTTCAAAATTAAATTTATTAAGTAAGATTTCCCTTTTCTCTTCTATGTCACTTTGTCATATTTAGAGGAAAATATCGTAAATACCATCTCTGACAACTCCAGAGTATAATTCTCTAATAATCAGTGTTCAAATGGTCCTGCCACTGTAACTATTTTGACTGAATTAATTAATTTGAAACTTGGCTTTGCTTAACAACCAAGTGATCTTGGACAAGTCAATTAATCTCTATGAACCTCCATTATCTCATCTGGAAAATGGAGATATATAATATTTTCATTACCAATTTCACAGATTAGTTATGTGGAAAATATTTTACAAACTATGAAGTGCTATATAAATGAGAATTTATATTAATATATGAAATATCAAATGGCTTTTCAAAAATGTCAATAAAATGTCATGAAATATCAAATTAAGTACTACCCTTAAGTTATATTTAGATTACCTCTCAGATACATGGAAGAAATTGAAACTTGAATGCTAGTTTATGACATAGTTTGAAATATCAGAAGGCTAATATTCCTATATTGGCAGTATTGTTATTAATAACTATTGATAAGAATATAAGATACTAATAAACTCCAATAGATAATAAATTCATAATTATTTTATTTATTATATTATTTACCATAATTTATTAAATCATAAAGCCGTAATTTAAATATCTATGTGATTCTAAACCACTGAGGAGAAAAAGAATAATAGTTCACATTTATATGGTGCTTTTATAACTATGAGTTGGCTATAAGTTATGTCATATAGTTTTATAACTGTGTTATAAAACACCTACAACATATTATCTCATTTATTCCTTATAGCAACACAAATCAGTTTGCCTAATTTTTTCCCAACAATTTGACCCAATTATTGGGTAATTTCAACTTGCAGCTTGTCATCTATTTATTCTTTAATGTTTTTATCACCAAAAAGCACACCATCATCAAAAAGTGCATGGCAGGGTGTTAGCCCCTACATAGAATTAAAAATTATGCCTGTTCTCAGGGAACTTAGCACTTTAGAAGCAAATCTCCAATATCGATACTTGATTTTCTATTGCAAAATAGTCATTCTCAAAAGACTTTTGAAATGTTTCAAATGCTGAATTTCTAAGTATTTTCATAAGTGTGTTGAATTTGCTATAAGAAGATAACACAGATCATACCTTATTTTTTCTTCCTTTATTCTTTGATTCATTTAACATTAAATACTTATTAAGTATCTTATATGTCAAATTAGTGTCAAACTGAAATAGGAAGGGGAGGTCACTAAACCCTGCATAAGGATCTCTGCTGGCACATATTAACCTAGAAAAACACCTATTAACATTATCTATGTTTTATTGTATTTTGTGTATTTTGTTCAATATTTCCCAATTTCATTTTAATCTGGTTCCAGCTATACTGGGAGTGTTGAGATTTGTAGGCCACCTGTTTGACGGCACTGGTGTAGGGAACCCTGCTAGGTACATTGGAGGTGGTGATGAACTTCCAATGAACCATAGGCATTCACTTGTATAGTAACTTTTTAAACTGTTTCTTTCAATAGCAATGTCTAAGGAAAAGAATTTTTCCTTGTGAAACTGTTCATGTAACTGATGAATACTATACTCACCTTTTTGCATATGCTTACTAGTCAATAAATATTAAATACTGCATCGCAGTGTCCAGAATTTGGGTCCTATGCTACACTTATAACATGTCTTGCATGCACAGTATGAGTGCATTTCATTACACAGATTAGCCATGCTGGAAAGTGTAACCTACTGTGTTAATACTATAGAGTCACAAAATACAAGAAACAACTAGTTTCTTCTGTAGCCATTGATCATATGTACATTTCTTACATTAAGAGCCACAGGAGGCATCATGAGAGCATATAATGACATACTATTGCATTACAAATACAAAGCAGTGCTGACTTATGATGGCCGTATCCAATTAAATTTGGTGAGCAGGTATTAAGCATTGACTGTATACAGAACACTAGGAATATTGGGAGATGACAAGTTTTAGATAAAACCTGATCATTGCCTTTATTTGCCCTAAGGCAGCGAGGTGAAGCAGTGGATAGAGCATCGGGCCTGGAGTCAGGAAGATCTGAGTTCAAATTTGACCTCATACACTTACTAGCTCTGTGACCCAGTGCAAGTCACTCTGTTCACTTGGTTTCCTTGTATGTAAAATGGTTAAGGGCAAGCAAAGTGGAACTTTTTACTGTTTTTTCTTTTAGAGTGCTTCTCTGCACCAAGACAATCGAATGCTTTTGATTGGGTCTTGCCTTTGTTTATAAGAAAGCCCACACCCTTTTGCTAATTAGGTCATGAGAGGTGTCAAGCCCATGACCCCTAAACAGGATATATATGCTCTGAGGTTGGCATTTTACTTGGGGCTCATTCATTGGAAGAGTGTTGGTGTGGAGACTCTGGGCAGCCATTAAGGAACACACCAACCCCCCCTCCCACTTTGAAAACCCAGATGTTGGTGCTTCTCTCTCTGGAACTGTTTATGTATTGCTTGGACAGACAGCTAGAAGCCTGTCTGTCGCTTTGTGTTATTTTGCTGTTTATATAATTTCTGCTTGTAATTTCTGTTTGTATTTTCTCTGAAGTTCAGGGTGCTGACTTTTCCCCCTGAAGTAAGTGAATGATATATGTATGTTTAATTAAAGTGAGATTGTTAACCCCTCAAAGTTGCTTTCCTTAGAAAAGCAGATCAAAGAATCTGTGCTAACAGCCCTTCTGTGTGCTCTTGTTGGTCTTGTGTTGGTCTTTCACCTCCACAGCAGCTGCTAGCAGCATTGTTGTTACAAACGGGATTGTGAGGTTGTTGTCGTGGCTATTACCATAGAGGGTTATTTCAGAGGCAAGGCCTGGGGAACCTCCACCAAAGTCCTACTTTCCATTTCTTATCATGCTGTGGAGTTGGCAAGGGGTTATCAAAAGTCATCAAGCCCCAGCAGGTCCTAACAAACTCTAAAGGCTCCAAGTGTGGACTTGGGGTGGCAGATTGTATCTGTTGTCTGAAGATTATCCTGGCAAGGATCATCGTCAGAAGCTTGGTCATGGAGTGATAAATTTTTTGGCCAGAAGAATTCATAATGACTGTTTACCAAAAAGTGAAAGGCTCGATCTGAATCAGTGGAGGAAGTACTTATAATGAAATCACACATCCTTTGAAATAGAACAATTATGGATAAGAAAATACCCAATTGTTTAAGGCAACAAAAACCCCTCATTAACATTCAAGGTGGCTAACATCTTACAAAACCTACTAAAATACGCTAATAAAATCTACATAAATTTAAACAAACCAAAATTAATGTAAAAGTATTATATTAGTTTGTACTCACCATACATAATTTTCCACAGTCTCTACCCTAGTTAAGCATACCAACTCATCCCTCTCATAACTCCCATCCTCTGGAATGCTTTCCTTTCTGTCTATCTAAATTCTACTCATCTTTTCTGTTTACGCCTCACTTTGAGAACCCCTGTTGTGATAGAGCTTCAATATCAAAAAAGTTTACCCAATTTTATTTAAGGACTGCATGTGTGTTCAAGAGAGCTGGCTGTGGAGTCAGGATTATGGGTTCAAGTACCGTCTCTGAAAATATACTATGTTCATGACCCTGGGAAAGTTACCTAGAGAGCCCATGGCAAATATCGAAGACTAGAAGTTGTATGACAGTTACTGAGAAGCATTAAAACAAATAAGAAACGTGTCTTTTCATTCTTAGAAATTTCCTTCTAGGTCCCCAACAGAACCTAGTAGTCCAAATCTACAGAGACAGTGAGTATTAGTCAAATTAATGACATAAGTAAAGTTTATCCTTGCTGCTCTCTGCCTCACCTTTTCTGTACCCTACACTCTCAGTAAATTCCCAGTGCTCTCAGTTTACATAGGCCTACATGGAGTCTGTTCAAACAATTCATTTAAAAAAAATAACAGCCAAATTGGTTGGTGAAATAAAATTGACTGGACCAATTGCTTAAGCTGATTCAGGTACTATCAATTCAGTTGCTTATATGAGTACATAGAACCATTCTCACTCTATACTTTATATGAAACATCCATTTATTTTGCTTTGAAATGGTAAAATGCATTAGGGGGCCTTATCAGGGAGGTTAAAATCTTGGAAACATTCCTGCAGAATCAGAATGATTTTCTTTCCCCCAAATTTAATGTTTTCATATTTATCCTTTTTGTAGATGTGTGTTAGGCTCCATTCTTTATAAAACTAATGAAAATTAAAAGTGCTTCTGACACATTTAATAAAGGCTGAAATCTGTTGACTAGATACAATGATTCAAGTTTTGGCTTCTTTTCTCTTTTCATTAAAGTGCTTATGTTCTAAATGTGGCAGGACAGGATACTCCTACTCCTACTCCTTAATAGACTAAGATGCAAAAGAGCACCTCCACACATTATATAAGAAAGACTAAACTAATGTATGAAATTTCATCTCCAAGAAAACTATTCGTATTTCATATTCAGAAATTTCTTAAAGGGCTAGCATTAGTTCCTTCACATAGAACAACTCTCCTAGATCAGCTTTCCACCAGATATTTTTGGCTGTCATGTGGCAGTGAATTCATCATGGTCTTTCACAGTGGAGCAACTAAGTGGGAATCTGGTGGGGGAAAGACACATGATAGGATCCTGCAGATAAATAGCTTATGGTAGATCAGTCCTTAAATCCTATGGATAGATGCTGATCCTAAGAAAAAAGAGAAAAACCAAGAGAAAGCTGACAAAGCAAAGAAAGTGACTACATTTCCCATATACTTATAATGCTTAAAGGGATTTTTTTGTATTCCTTTTGTCAATGGCTTAAATTTCCCAAAATATCTGCAGCATTTAAGGATTTGTCATCACAATGTGACTTATAGTGCCTCCTCCTCTTCTCATCTTTTCCTGTCTTATTTTTAAATATTTGTTGTCTTTATTTTTCCAATCATATTTTTTGTCGATGATATCTCCTGAAGGCTATTGGGAAAATATGGACAAAAATCATACAAGATGAGAAGATGTGCAGAGTTTGTAATCTGCATTGATGTGGGAAATAATACACCAATGAAATTACAGATCTTTGAAAGCGTAAGAGCAGATTTTTGTTATCTTTGCCTAATTCCTGTAGCACAACGGTTGTATTAAAATAAAAGACAGTCTTGGAGAGCAGGTGCCTAAACAAAAGAAATAAAGACAAGATGGTTCTTAGGGGTTCCAAAAATATCTATGAAGTGAAGGAAATGATTAGATGATTCCCAAGGATTCTTTGAGCTCTGTATCAAGTTAGAAATAGTATACTTTGTGCAATAGAGATATAATCTAGATGACTTATTCCTCATTCTTCTTATTCCCATGTTATCTTGTATTTATCTTTCATTTTGTTCCTTTCCTACCACTTACTGGACTTCCTTTTGCCTGGCTATCCTGCCAAGGATTGCAGGGAAAATTTGATAACAACAAATAACCGAGGGTGTTACTTCTTATATGATCCACCAACACTTAAGTCAGAAAGTGATAGATCTTTTCCTTAGGATGAGGGAAAGCAATACAAGAACATTCTGATCATCATGATTTCTAATTAGAGACGAACTTACACCTAGTAATTAGGATTTACAGCAGAAAAGGACCTTAGCAGTCCTCAAAGTCAACCTCTTCCTTGGACCCACCCACACAATACCTTTCTTCTCACCACACCATGCTTCACTAATAAAATTTGCCAACTGGGTTATTTCCCAAAATGCAAAATAATATAGAGTAGTAATTTCAATACATTTACCTAAGAAACATCATTGATGTAAATGTATGATAAAGTTTAAGTTAGACATAGTTCTTGATGAAGCATTTTAAAACAAAAGTTATTTTTTGACAGTTTGATCTAGATATCATGGAGATATTCTAAAAGATCATAAATAATGTATCCTACCATGCCTTAAAAACTTACATAAGGGTATGTGGTATTTCCCTATTGTATTAATTATAGGAAGAGTAATACTCTAAGCCCAGGGAATACTACTGTAGTTAATTACAAATTTGCTCTCAGGAAAAAGCACCCTGAGCTATACTATTAAGCCTGGAATAAATTTCTAGCAATAGTACAGAGGCTTGTTTGAAATTTTCTTGGTATTGACATTTAATCTGTTTTTATAGTTATTTGTAGACTATTCATTGACACTACGAGCTTCAGTATTGGGTGAGCTATTATTAGCTTCATGTAAAATGACATTTAGATATAAATATTTGGGAACAAGGGCACAAGCTCAAATGAAAGAATCAGAGTCATATTCTGAAGATAACTTCCAAACGTGTTATAATTTTTTAAAATGCTGAGATTAGCCCCTGTCTCCCAACATGTACTGCTGAATGAAAGTGGAGAAAATTACACAACGGTTCTAATTGGGTCCACTACAAATTTGTTATACAACTTCAACTGGGCCCTTACTTTTGCTTAGGGAATCCTCCTATACCTGCCTTATCAACTCACTAGCCCACTCTGCACAATGTCTCTTCCAAATCTTTTCATCTCTACTCAAACCTCCTATGGTTCCCCTCTTCCCCACCTTCTCAGCTGAGAACTTTGCTTTGTATTAAATAGAAAAATTGAGGCCATTTGCTGGGAGCTCCCTCTTTCCTCCTCTTCCCCATCTCGTGACACTCATGTGCCTTCTGCCACTATCTCCTCCTCCACCCCTGTCTAGTGTGATAAGGTAACCTTACTCATTAACAAGGCTGACCCATCTCCCTGCTCAGGAAAACCCATTCCACTCTTCATAGATTTCCTTCTCTGTCATCCCTGCTCTATTACTTATTTCAGTCTCTGCCTGTCTATTGGCTCAGTCCCTACTGCCTACAAACACATCCATGTCTCCTCCATCCTGAAAAAACCCTTACCTGATCCTTTCATCCCCAATGACTGTTTCTAGCTCCTCTGCTCTTTGTAGGTAAACTCCTTGAAAAGGCTGTCCACAATAAATGCCTCCGCTTTCTCTCCTCTCACTGTCTTTTTAATCCCTTACAATCTGGCTTCCAACCTAATTATTCCTCTGAAATCACTCTCTCCAGTTCCAAATAATCTTTTACTTGCCAAATCCAATGGCCTTTTCCCTGTCTTCATTCTCCTTAACCTTTCTGCAGGACTGTTGATCACCCCTCCTTGATGTTCTCTTCTTTCTAGGTTTTTGGGATACCACTCTCCTAGTTATCTTCCAACCAATAGGATCACTCCTCAGTCTCCTTTGCTGGATCCTCATTCAGATCACATCCCCTAACCCTAGGTGTCCCAGAGGGTTCTTCCCTGGGCTCTCTTCTTTTCTCCCTCTTACTCTTAAGTACTACTTACTTTCTCCCTTCTACTTCACTTGGTGATTTCATCAGCTCCCATGGATTTAATTACCATTTCTATTCTGACAATTCTCAAATCTATCTATCCTGCCCCAACCTCTCTATTGACTTCCCATCTTGCATCTCCATCTGCATTTCAGACACCATAAAACGGAATCTACTAGACATCTTAAACTCAATATGTCCAAAGCTGTTCTCATTATCTTTCCCTCGAAACCCTCTCCATCTCCTACTTTCCCTATTAGTAGTGAGAGCAATACCATACTCCCAGTCTCTAAGGCTCATAGCCTAGGAGTCATTCTTGACTCCTCACTATCTCATACCACCATATCCAGTCTTTTGCCAAATCCTGTCCATTTCACTTTCGCAAGATCTCTCAAATATGCTCCCTTCTCTCCTCTGACACTGCCACCACTCTTTTAAGGCCCTCATCACCTCATGCCTGGATTATCACGATGACCTGCTGGTGGGTCTGCCTGCCTCAATTATCTCCCCACTTCAGTCCTTCCTCCATTCAGCCACTAAAGTGATTTTCCTAAAATGCAGGTCTGATCATGTCGCCTCCTTACTCAATAAACTCCACAGGCTCCCTATTGCCTCTAGGATCAAATACAAAATGCTCTTTTTGGAATTCAGCCTTCATAACCTCACCTCATCTACCTTTCCAGTCTTCTTATACCTTACTCCCCACCACAAAATGGTCTTCTTGCTCTCAACATTTTTTATGGCTATTGCCCATGCCTTGGATATGCTTCCTCCTCAACTCCATTTACTAGCTTCTTTCTCTTTCTTTAAGTCCTGACTAAAATCTCATCCTTTGTAGGAATTCTTTCCCAATCTCTCTTAATTCTAGTGCCTTCCCTCTGTTAATCATTTCCTATTTATCCTGTAGTATAGCTTGTTGGTATATACTTGTTTTTTGTCTTCTCTATAGAGCATGAGCTCCTTGAGGGTAGAAACTGTCTTTTGCCTCTTTTTGTATCCCCAGAGATTAGCACAGTGCCTGGCATATAAGAAGCACTTAATAAATGTTTATTGATTAATTTTCAGCACACAAATTATTGAAGTCTTAATAGTTAAAACTGTGTCAGTATTAGGACCTCCTAGGGTCCAGGCATTTTCATACCTAGAATTTAAAGATTTAAATGAAAACGGCAGTAGTAGACTTCAGTTACTGCAGTATATTTCTCCTGCAAAAGAGATGATGTGACTACCTAAAGGGAAACGTAAAGGAATAGGAGCAAACTAATTTCTCATCCATAGATATGACTTATGAATAGATTATGTGATGAATAAATGCTTTATTAGTAAATGAGGACATATTGACACTCTCACTGTAATGATAAGCATATTTTGCCTTCTTCCTGGGTGATTTCAAGTTAGTTTATCAAAAAGTTACCTGCATTCTGCCATATCAAATATCTTGGTGGCAGCTTGCCAAGAGCCTACAAAGAAATGAGTCTCAGCTTCCACAGAACTTTATGGAACTTTGTGATAATTTACAAAAGAAACACAACCATTAAAAAAACTTGTGTTTTTGAAGTAACTACCTTTAATTAATAGCATTCAACAAAAAATGCCACCCCCAAACTAAATAGCTTGTCAACATTCTGTTTCCATTAATGCACATCCAAATTATAAGGAAGAATTCCTGAGGTTTCATAGGTTGATAATATATTGTTTGCTTTAAAGAAAGAACAGATTTCTCCCCTTATGTTTGCCCATTTGAGGCAGCATAGGGCAGCCCTGGATTTGGCATTAGATGAGTAGGTTTTAAATCTCTTTCACCTACTATGTGAGTGAATTGTAGCAAGAATCATAGCTCTGAGCCTGAGTTTCTCCATTTGTAAAAGGAAGAAGTTGGTTGCCTTAGACAACCTGAAAGCTCTTCCGTTTTTGAATCCATGATCCTATGATTTCGAAGGGCTTGTATATCAAGTAGGAGGAGACTGCCGAGATAAGTCCAAGTTATCTAAGGTGACCTGGATAAATCAACAAAGAATGCTTTTTAGGACAGAGGCTATAAACTCCAGGCTCATCATAACACTGTGCCAGCCTTATTTTCTAAGAAATAATCTATTTTTCCTTAGTGATGATAGCTGGCACTTATGTAACATGTTATGATTTGCAAAGCACTTTACAAATATCTCATTTGATCCTTACAACAACCCTGAGAGATATGTGCCATTGTCATCCTCATTTTACTGATGAGGAAAATAAGGCAGACAGGATTTTTAAGTGACTTGCCCAGGGTCACATGGCTAGTAAGTATAGGATGTGATCTCAGGTGTTCCTGACTCCAAGACCAGCTTTGCATTCACTGTACCACCTAGCTTTCTTGACTAAAAATACCAATAAGTCTTTTCTCTTAAAAGCTGCAATTTTTATAGGCATACCCTCTACAGTAGAACCCTTAAAAGTCAACCCCATTTTCATTAGCATTCTTTTTAAAGCACCAGAAAAGTGTTTTTTTTTCCTTTGAGCAATCCAAGAAAGTATAAATAACAGGAAAGAAAATAACCACTGATCTTAAATCTCTGTTTCCTTACCCCTTTTCAACAGTGACTGTTTCTTTTTCCCTCTATGGCACTGGGCAAAAATGAATACTTGATCTCGATACATTATAGCCTTCCATTGTCTAGACTCCTTTATTAAATGTCCCTTGGGCTAGCTACCATTTAGCTTGGTGCCAATTTCTCTTTCTAGACATTACCATGCTGCCTTTTAGGTAGTTGTATCAAGGTTCTTAATAAAGATTGAACAGCAAGACTAACTCTATTGATATTTGAAGCTTTTATCAGCATCTTGGGGGAAAAGGGATCAATGAAAAAGTATTTGTTGAATGTCGACTGTGTGCTTAGTACTGTGTTAGGTGTTTGAGGATCCCAAAGAAAGACATGACGGGAGGGACATACAGTCTAATGGTAAAACATAATTTGGGGGAGAGGGAAGAAAAAAATGAAAAAAAAGAAAGTTATGTGATGATTATTGTATATTTAAAAGGAAATGGGAAGTTGTACGTAACAGATTTTCAATTTTGTGCACAATCATCTTTTTTCTATTCTGTGTTATAGAAATGCTTGTTTTATTTCTTAAGTTTAGAAAAAGAATAAATTAAATTTAAAAAAACATAATTTACATGAAGAAGGGATATATTGATGAGACAAAATGGTCAATGTATACTGATGTTGCCCTTGTGGCTGGATCACCAAAGCAAACATGTCTTGAAGAAGAAGGGGAAATGATTCTAGATCCCTAGGATTTGTTATTTTTAGTACCTCAATAGAGCCATGGTTTTCCTGATGTGATACATATTTCCTCCAGTGGTTTAGATTATAACTCATTCATGCTTTTTCATCCTTGCTTTTCTTGTCTGTGTTTTCTCACAAATCCTCCATAGAAGAGCTAGCCAATGTCCTGAAGGACTTCCTTTAGTTCAGGGGTGGGGAACCTGCAGCCTCGAGGCCACATGTGGCCTCCTAGGTCCTTGGGGGCAGCCTTTCGACTGAGTGCAAGTTTTACAGAACAAACACTTTTATTAAGAGGATTTGCTCTGTGAAGTTTGGATTCAGTCAAAGGGCCATACTTGAGGACCTAGAGGGTCACGTGTGGCCTTGAGGCTGAAGGTTCCCCACCCCTGCTCTAGTTCTTTAATGATATTCTATGGGCATCAATGTAGTACTTTATTGTCCATATGCTATCCCTCAATCTTGCTACATGACCAGTCCATTTAATTTTCTAATTATACATCTCTTAGATATCTTTTATATGACTAGTTTTGAAAAACTGAGCAAAAAAAGCTGGCATTTATATATGCCTTTAAGGTTTACAAAGCACTTCCCAAATATTATCTCATTTGGTCCTTACAACCACTCACAGGGTAGGTACTATTATTATCCCCATTTTACAAATAAGGAAATTGAGGCAGAAAGAGGTTAAGTGACTTGCCCAGGGCCACACATTATTGGAGTCTGTATTTGAAGCATTCCTAACTCCAGGTCCAATGCTCTATCGACCGTGCCACCTGGCTCCCTAAGTTTTTGTGTCCAGCTATAGCCTAGCATTCCCCAATGCAATCTTTCTCCTATTCAATTCTGGGCACTGCTCATTGCCCATATGTAGTGGCTATCCAAGATGTATGTGCTGATGGACTAAATGTCTAAATCATAACTGGGCCTTCCCTCTTGCAAGACAATTCTTTCATTTTTCCTTAATTAACTATCACACTCTCCTTAGAGTTATTCTAAACCTTTTCGTTTTTCCTCAAACCTCTTGTATCATTGCCTCGTTCCTCCTTTCTCCCTCTCAGGAGAAGCTCTCACCTCATACTTCATTGGAAAAAAAATAGAGACTATTCACATGAGTTACTTACTCTCGTCTATTCTATTCCTCCAACTCACTCCAATTTAATAAGCATTTATTAAGCACCTCCTATGTACCAGGTGGGCATTTAGGTGGTACAGTGGATAGAGCTCCAGCCCTGGAGTCAGGAGAACCTGAGTTCAAATCCAGTCTTAGACTCTTACTAGCTATGTGACCTTGGGCAAGTCATTTAACCCTGTTTGCCTCAGTTCCTCATCTGTAAAGTGAGCTGGAGAAGGAAATGGCAAATCAGCCCAATATCTTTGCCAAGAAACCCCCAAATGGGGTCATGGAGAATTAGACGTGACTGAAACAATTCAACAGCAACAAAAATGTGCTACATACTATACTAGGCACTGGAGATACGAAAGACCAAAATGAAACAGCCCCTTTCCTCAAAGAGCTTAAAAATCCCTTGACATCATTCCCTATGCTCTCCTCCTTTGCTCCAGGCTCTACTAGGTGGCCCTTCTTGTTGTCCCAGTCGAACCCTCTGCTTGTGCCCTTGATCTTATAATGCTCCCTTCTTCTCCGATTTCTTCCTGCTTCAATCTTGCCCTTTTCCACTCTAGTCTTCAATATCTACTCTTCTATTGGCTCTTTCCCTGCTATCTAAAAATACCCCCCTCTATTCCCATATCCTTAAAAAGTGTTCCTTGGCTTAGCCGTTCCCTTAAGCTATTGTCTCATATCTCTTCTCTCTTTTAGCAACCAAACAGGTAGGTAGTCTTTATTACACCATGGCCTCCATTTCCTTACTTCATGATAATTTGACTTCCAAGCTCACTTTGATTGAAATTGCCTTCTCTCAGGTTATCAGTAATGACTAAATCCAAGGGCCTCTCTTTAGTTCTCATTCTATTTAACCTCTCTGCAACTTCTGACATCAGCCATGGAATTCTCTGCCTTCATCTTTTTTGACCCTGCTCTCTCTTGGTTCTCCAACTTGTCTGACAGTTCCTGCTTAGTGTCCTTTCCTAAATCATCCTCCTCCTTCTGCCCACTTTGTGGGTGTCCCCAACCACCCCAGGGTCTGACCTGTCTTCTTTCTATATACTCTCTTCCTTGATGATTTAATCAGATTCAATGAGTTCAATTATCATCTTGGTGCAGGTGGCTCCCAAATTTATTTGTTCATTATTCAGTCAATAAACATTCATTAAGCGCCTACTATGTGCCAAGCACTGTGCTAAACTCTGAGGATACAGTTTGCCCTGAAGGAGCTTACATTCAAATGAAGGAAGAAAATGCAGAAAAGAAAGCTAAAAAGGGAGAGCGTATTGGGGAGCACAGGAAGATTCCTGGTCAAGAGCATGAAGAAGAAGTTGGAAAAGTCTAAAAGTAGTGCAGCCAGGTGAGAAATGAGGAAATGACTGTGCTGGATGCCCTCCTTAAATGAAGGTTTTGGAAGTCATGGCTCCACCCTCCAATCAGGGGGAGCAAGAGAGTGATGAGGTGGCAGTACCAAAGCTGATGACATCTTGAAGGATGGTGAAGTTCCTTAGGGTATGGTGAAGATTTCAGAAAAGTTCAAAAACAGTGCAGCCTGCTGGGAATTAGAGTCCTTGCTGCTATTGCCATGCAACTCTATCCAGCCCTAATCTCTCTCCTCAATCTGTTTGCCAACTTCTTCCTGGACATTTCTGCCTGGATGTGCCATCAGCATGTCAAGAGCCAGATGTCCAAAACAGGACTGCTTATATTCCACCCTCCTTTGTAGAATCCCTAGCTTTCTTCAAATCACAGTTCAGGTGACACCACCTGCATGGGACCTTTCTGGATTCCCTCCCCCGCCCCCCAACACACATACACACCCCAGGTCTTAGCATCTCTACTTAAAATTACTTTGTATTTACTTACAGGTACATATAAATTCCTCAGGTAAAATGTGAGCTCCCTGAGGGCAAGGACTCTTGTCTTTGTACCTGTACTTCCTAGCAAAATGCCTTGAGTATAATTAATCTTTAATAAATGCTTGTTGAACTAAATTTTTCTAAAAAAACACCAAGCCTTGGGATATGTATCCATTCACAAAAATACACTTATATGTGATAATATATACTTAATATAACAATACATATACATTATATAATATATACAAATGTTTTAATTTCTGATTAATTTTTAAATTTAATTTTTATTTTAAATTTAATGAATTTTTAATTTAAAAAAATTTAAAAGCATAGTTCTTATTAATTGGGTTTTTAAAAAGTATGTAGGACCAAAGAATCAAAAATGGATGGAGTTTATCTTACATACACCTACACGTGCTTCTGGGGCATCTAGGTGGTACAGTGAATAGAGAGTG
>CM053625.1:268535131-268577764 GCA_028646595.1 Phalanger gymnotis | reverse complement strand
ATAAAGAACAAGAATAAAAATTAGATTTGCTGACCTGAGATTCCCAGCCACAACTGACCTACCTATATGCTTTAGTCATCTTCCATGTCTATTCTGTCCCCAAAATATCTTCTCCCAAACTGCCTGAATATTTTTTCCACTTCCACTGCTTATACTACTTTAAATTCCACCAATTAGGGATGAATTTGATTAAGAACATCCCATTTTTAAAAAGGCTAATACTTCTGGGAGAGTAATAGGCCAAGATCAATCATTAAAATTTTAATGTGAATGAGTTTGATTAGATTGCTTCCTTCCTGGAGATTACTTGTACTAAGGGAATCAGGAGTTTTGACTGAATGGAGGGAAGACAATTAATTTTGGAACATGGGGCACTTCAGGAAAGTGGGCAGGTTTTGGTAGGGTGCTACATTTAGGAATTTAAATTAGCCTGAGGGTATTGAATGCTTAGAAGATGCTAGGGAGGAGGACAGTAGAAAGTGAGAAAGGCCCCCAAAAAGGGAAGTTTAAAAAAGTGTCCAAAACAAACTTCCTCCATTTAAACATTTTTCCTGGGGCTTACTTCAAGCCTAGGAAAAGAGGAAGGCACATTTTTCTTCTTCTGCTTCTTCCTTCAGCAAACGATTCCCAGGACACAGAATTGAAACTTGTGCACTTATATAGCTAATATAATTCAACTATATTATGGAGGAAATACCTTTTTTGAGCTAGGCTGAAAACCTAACCAATGTTTATATCAACATTTCTATATAGAAAATATAGAGGAAAAATATTGTCAGCTAGGTGGACAGAGTGCCCAGCCTGGAGTCGGGAAGACCTAAGTTCAAATCTGGCCTCAGATACTTCCTAGTTGTATGACCCTGGGCAAGTCACTTAACCCTGTTTACTTCAGTCTTAAGAGAGTGGCCTAAAGTGCTATGAAATTAAATGAGTTGCTAATTGTATTGGCAATCAAAATGGGCTCTTAGCACTTAATTCAACCAAGTGCCCTCGAAGAGTTTGGCCTTTATTTCCTTGATTAAATTAGGAGTCCTGGATGACCTCCTTGCCTCAAGGGAAAGCCTGGTTTACATGGGTTTGAGTGACATGTTTGTGACATCAGAGGCTTTTAGACTATGTGGGTTTAAGTTGCATTTTTGTGACGATTCTAGGTCACATGGGTGAGTTGCATGTGTGACTCACCCTTGACCCTGGAAAAGACATAAAACCAGGGGTTAGCTTTCTCTTTTTCAGATCTCTGACCCACAGCAGGAGCATTGCATGACTCTGGGTCAGACCTTGTTGAGCTCCTGGCTGAACTCAGATATTAGTAACTATGAATTGTATGTTCTATGAGCTGGTTGCTGTTGGTTTTTCACCCCCACAGCAGCTGCTGGTTGGATTGTTGAAACACCAGTGGAGCACCATAGCCAGTTTGCCAGAAGTGGAATTTGAATCCAGGTCTTCCTGGATTCAAGGCCAGCTCTCATTCTACTGTGCTATAGTACCTCACTTAGCACATCCGTTCCATTAGAAATTATTGCCTTACAAATGAACTTTTAGAACATGATCTGTTCATAAGTTGGCAATTGCCTGTGGGGATTTCTTTTTCTCCAACACTTAATAAAAATTACAGTTAAGAATCTGACATTTCCTAAAGAGATCATTTCCTTTGTCAATCAGTCAAATGGAGATTTAATTCATTCATGTGAAAGCATAAATAAATTGAGACGCTCCACCCCGTAAGTTCTCACTTCATTGGACATTACCTGGGTGTGCTCTAGCCTCACTTTCTAGCTGCCTCCAGCATCTTTAGATGGAGATGTCTTACTGTTACCTCAAGAATTTATATTTATTTTTAAATAAATATCATTTTTGAAATCTTTATGGTAAATGTGACAATCATCTTAAAATATTCAAATACACAAATACGGACAAATGAATGAAGTATATATAAAATGATAAATCTCTACTTTTTAGAACTGGTTTTTAAAACGTATATTTAACAAGTTAGAAACAAGCTTTCCTTGTTTGTTTCCTTGTATCTTTCTGCATTTTTTTCCTTTCCTGAATATTTTTCCAGATTTTGTTGTTTTCCTTTTTCTCCTCCTCCTCCTCCTTCCATATTTAGAATATATAGATTATTATTTGGGTTCTATTTTCCTTAACCTGCTTCACTACATATATCATTCCATGTTTCTTCATATTCATCATACTTGTAATTTCTTATGGCACTATACTATTCCATTCCATTCATATAACACAATTAGTCTGACCATTTCTCAATTGTTGGATATGGGTTGTCTCCCTGGTTTTTGTTTTTGACTGTTTTTTACTATATGATCAATACTGTTAGGATTATTTTTGTGCAGATGAGTACCTTTCCCTGTTAACAACACACTTGGGGTATGATCCTCATAGTGAGATTTATCTAGGCCAAAGAGTATCAAAAGTTTTGTAGCTCTAACTGTATAATCCTTATTGCTTTCCAATATCACCATACCAACTTATAACCCACCAAAAGTATAACTGATACCTGATTTTCCACAGCTCCACTAGGATTGCATTTTAGTATTTTTAATTATCGCGGCTAATTGAGAATCTTATGACTTTTTGAGTTATTTGTATTTCTCTGATTTTCAGAGAGTTTGAATACTCTTTCATGCAGTTAATGATAATTTGTGTTTCTTCTTTTGAGAACTGCCTGTCCATGGCCTTCCATTTATCTATTGGAAAATGACTCCTTTTTTTAAAAAAAAATTTTTAATTTATGGAATAAAGCAAGCATTTCCATAACATAGTATAATTTTAAAAAAGGTGATTGCACATGAAACTGCAAATCTACTATGTACAACTTGCTAGTCTTTTTAAATAAACAAAATAATTGTGTAATTTTTTTCCTTTTTTCTTCTTCCCTCCTCCTTCCCTGTCCTAGAGATAGCCACCATTAGACACAAGTAGCTATATGTATATGTAAAATTATTCAATACATTATTCTATTTCACTCCAACTCTTTCTCTGGGTGTAGATTGTGTCTTTCTTCATATGTCCTTTATAGTTAATTTGGGTATTTATAAAAGTCAAAATAACTTGTTTGCTCAAAGTCATTATTAAAATAATATTGCTGTTATTGTATACAATATTCTCTTGGTTCTGCTCACTTCATTCTTCATTATTTCATGTAAATCTTTCTATGTTTTTCTAAGATCACTGAGCTCATCTTTTCTTATAGCATTGTAGTATTCCATCACAAGCATATGCCACAACCTGTTCAGCCATTCCCCAGTTGATGAGCATCCCTACAATGTCCAGTTCTTTGCCACCACAAAGAAAGCTGCTACAAACATTTTAGAACACATAGGTTCTTTTCCTTTTTCCTTAATCATCTTTGGAAATAGACCAAGTAGTGGCATTGCTGAGTCAAAGGGTATAGGCAGTTTAATAACTCTTTGGGCATAATTCCAAATTGCTCTCCAAAATAGTTGGATCAATTCACAATTCCACCAGCAACAAATTAACATCCCAGTTTTTCCATATCCCTTTCAACATTTGTCTCTTTGCCCCTCAAGCATTTTAGCCAATCTGGCAGGTATAAAAACGATATCTCAGAGAATGACTTAAATAGTTTATATTTACATACAAACTATCTTAAGACGAAAGTGATTTCTCATCATTATCTCCATTGTCATTTTAACTGATACACACATAATGCTTCAAGTTTTGCAAATTTTTTTACATGTATTATATCATTTAATCCCTACAACAACCCCATGAGGTGTATTATTATCCCCATTTTACAGATGAGGAAACAAAGGATCAGAGAGGTTATATGATCTGCCCATAGTTATCTGTCTGTCTGTCTATCTGTCTGTCTATTTAACTATCTATCTATCTATCTATCTATCTATCTATCTATCTATCTATCTATCTATCTATCTATCTATGTCTTTACATGAGTATATCAGAGTCAGGATTCCAACCCAAGTCTCTCCCAGCTCCAAACCCAAGCCCAAAGTCCTTGATTCTCACAAGAATTCTGTGAGGTAAGCAGCTCCATTTTATAGTATTAGGCCCATTTTCAGTGATCAAGAATGTGAGACTCGAAAATTAAATAATTTGCCCAGGGTCATAGTAAATGATGGAGGGGTGATTTGAAACAAAGTCTTCAGTGCTATTTCTACTGAACCATGATGTCAGCTATATTACATACCTATTGAGGCCAGGGCCTAATTTTCTACTTCTCCTGTATTAATCGTAACACCTAGCACAGTTCTAAGCACATTGTAGGTGTTCAATGAATAGTTTTTGATCGGTTGATAGGCCTTCTCAGATTAATACTTAATAATAAGTATTTGTTAAGGAAATAGAACGAAAAGCTGTCCATCAATAAATATTGTTGACCTTAATACCCAACAGTAATAACTAAGAGGCTTTATGACCTCTTTTTCACTAGAAATAACTTTTATAGTATTGATTAAACTGTAGGAAGATCTTTGAAAATATATCTGCAAGTCCAAGGCTATCATAGTAAGCTATTTAATCATATGTTTTAAATTAAAAAAAAATATATTTTCTTGGTACCCACAAAAGTGGCAGCAACTAGACATTTTCACGGACAAGTAAATAGAAATTCTTATATATAATGTCGCTGTTCGTTATCTACCTAGTTAGCTTTTCATAGGTCATCAGTTCACATTGATGTCACTCTTCTATGAACTGGTATATCACTTCACGGTCTATTTTGTTGTTGCTGAGTCATTTCAGTCTTTCTGACTCTTTATGACCTCATTTGAGGTTTTCTTGGCAAATATGCTGGAGTGATTTGCCATTTCCTTCTCTATTTCATTTTACAAATGAGGAAACAGGCAAACAGCCTTAAGTGACTTGCCCAGGGTGACACACTAAGTGTCTGAGACCAGATTTGAACTCAGGAAGATGAGTATTCCTGAGTCCAGGCCTGGCACTCTATCCACTGAGCTACATAGTTGCCCTGGTTTATGCCTTCCAATTTTACAACTTATTTCTACAAGTTATAACTTTTTTATAACTTATGAATTATTTTGTAATGTTTACTGATTCTTTCATGTTTATTAGTTAGATTTATCCAGCTAAGTTACTAAATAAGGACTATGTCTCATGCTTCTTCTGTGTCACTCACTATGACCAGCACAATGAGGCTCACAGTATTAGTCCATCTTATTTTCCTGCACCCTGGTGAGGTTGTGAATTCAAAGGAGCAAATTAGTGAAATTAAATATAAATGCATGGTACAAATACTGTGTTTATTTAGTCATTAATTTGGTTTATAAGAGTAGGAATTGCATTTGTATGGCTTTATCTCATAATCTGCTCCAGCCACCAGCCACCAGGGTAACTACTGAAGACTAGATCCTGGGGAAAGTAAATTGTCAAACATGTCTTCATGTGACTAAATCTGATGTTTTTAGTTGAGAGGGGGAAAAAACCTCCAAATGATGAATTATCATAATGAGATAAGTGAATTAAACATTTGGGGAATCTTACTTTCCAAGTCACCAGTTCTTGTCTCTTCCCCTCTCAAACAAGAGACAATTATGAGAGGCAGCCTTTGTCATCTGATTTGCCAAGAACAATTAGGTATTGGAGACCATTTCAGAAATGCACCAGTCAAGTTGTCTCTCTATATTTTGATACTCCAATTCACCTGCTGTGTCTGCCCTACTGTTTAGACCTTTTAAGCATTTTTGCAGAGAAGAAAAAAAGTTTTGCAAGATTTCAGAAAGAAATGACAACTTTGCGCTATTAAACCTCATGCATTGCATAAATAATATCTGAAAAAATTCTAGGTCAATGGAAAATTCCCGTAATTGTCTGATGTTATTGGGGTTATTTTGTGTGGGGGGGGGGAGGAAGGGAACACAGTATCCTGAGAAATCTGTCTCATTAATCATTTCTAAAAATAGTGGAAAAAAGGAAAAGAATCATACTGCCTCTTCTTATATGGTCCTTATTACACTCAAAACACCACATTAGAGTACTTGCTTTAGAGGACTTATTTCTTTCTCGAAGTGAAAACAGATTATTCCATATTTAGGTGTACCTCACTTTACACAATACGCATGTTCTTAAAAAGTTTGAGTTCCTAAAAATTTTTAAGTTACTAAAAAGTAACTTTAAAATGAATCATATTGGAAAGATATTAGAATTTACTAAAGGAATATTGAAATTAATCCTTGTCTAAATCATATTCAAAAAATCTAATCAAATTAAATTCAAGTTCAGCTATCAATTCAACTTACTGGCCTCAAAAGTCCCTTCCAACTCCAAAATTCCATGATTCTGTAAAACTTATTGAATGCTGCTATAGGCTATGCTGTGTAGAAGAAAACATTTATTTCAATAAGTAGAAATGATGAGAACTTGGAGGAAAAGGGACTACTCCATCTTGGAATTTATTATAGAAAAGCAGAGTAAAGTTAGGAATAGCCTGGTATGTACCCTAGATTTTAGAACAGATTCCAAAGAGTCTAGAGAAAAGGCAGGTAAATTCCCATAGATTAAATTTTTATATGGAAATTCACCTCGGAAAGGACACAAGGCTGTCAAGAATGACATTCTGAAGTCACAAAATGAAACCATTACAATGAGGAAAGTGGAGAGCTGTCTAAAGAGAGCAGTGTGGATGCCCAGAAAACCATCAACCTAGCTTTGACAAATTGCAGCCTCAGGTGGACAGCTCTTTATGGAATCACTGATGGATTCAGGGAAGCAGTTTGCTCAGTCCGGTCTTGGGAGGAAATCTTTGCATTTGTTCTGGAAGTGTAAATGGAAAATGAAAAAAGCATCTCTTTCTCCAGGATGAGACACTAACTAACTCTATTTTTGCAGTCTTCTGTAGAAGACTACAAAATAAGTTAAATGATTGAGAACCAATAGGTTTCTTCAGGTTACCTTGTCTAACCCAGGTTGGGGCATTCATTCTTATGAATGACAAGTTACTGGAAGCAGAGACCACATTTTACTGTAATGTGCCTGATGAATGTACTTTTCATCCAGAAGCAGTTGAGAACTCCCAGTATCCAGTGGTTCAAGAATAAGAAGGGGAGGAGATGCTTGTTTTTTTGCAATGACTCAAATTCTGACCTTTGAAGGATTTGCAGCCTGACTTCTAGTAAGCCTTTCTCCTGTCAAGTGCTAAGGTATAAGGACAAAGTCAATTGGGCATCATTCCCAGGGTCTTCAAAAACAGTTTGATTTGGCACTGTCCTCTCTGCCAAACATTCGCGCAGGATTCTAGGAAAGCATTCCTACATTAGGAAACGTCCTGGGGCAAGCGAGTTTGGGATTGGGGCGGGGACTGACGAGAAGCCTCTCTAAAAAGCCGGCTGGCTACCGCACACCCAAACCCACTACGCTCGCTGGTATCTGCCCGTAAGTCTTGCGCCTTTCTGAGCTACGTGACGAGACGCTGCCCCCTGAGAAGATACAAAGACATCCCTACCCCCTACTCAGTCTTGTGAGGTTGCTCGACCCCATTAGAGAGGAGAGCCAAGAGTGGAGCATGTCCGGTGGGCTTAGGCAGGAGCCGCGGGGCTTCAGGCAGCCCAGCCTGGCCTTGGTGACCTTGTTGCAGTGGGGTCTCCGGCTGACCTGGGCGACCAACGCCAGCCTGGAGTCCGACTACGCCCTCATCAATGTGACTGTGCAAGAGCCTGGCCAGGATGGTCCCCGCACTTTCGTCATCCACCACGCCCGCTACGGTACAGATTCACTCAAGGTGGAGGTAAAAGGGCGGTTACTGATCCCGCAGCCGCTGCAAGAAGCCTCGAATCTCCACGGCTGCCATCCTGGAACCCATTTCCAAGTCCCTCCGGACTTGAAACAGTGGATTGCTCTGTTGCGGAGAGGAAACTGTACATTTCTGGAGAAACTATCCCGGGCAGCTTTCCACAATGCAGTTGCCGCCGTAATTTATAACAATTATGAAAACGTAATCACCATGTTGCACAAAGGAACTGAAAATATCGTTGCTGTGATGATTAAAGAATCAGAGGGAAAGGAGCTTTTGAGTTATCTGGAGAGGAACATCTCCGTGCAAATGACTATCACCCCTGATATTTCAGAAGTACCACGAAAAAGCATCCAATGGGGTCCTGGAGTTTTCCTGTCAATATCCTTATTTGTTCCGTGGGCCGTGTTTTTAGTGTGTATTATTTCACATAATATTAAGTACAGTAGGAGATAAAATGCCCAAGTCTTGAGGTAGCGTTGAAGTCTCCATAATTTGTCTCTAAAATACTTTTTCATCCTCTTCGTGCATTTCTTGACACAGCAAAGCTGAATTGCTGACCTCTTCCCAATTCAGCTTAATGTCTGTTGGGTCATTCTTCCTTGTATTCCTCCGCAGCCCATTTCTTTGCCTGGAACATAATCCCTCCTTAGCTTTGCCTCTTGAAAATCATGTCTTTTTTCAAGATTCAGCTCAGATGCCATTCCCTTCTTGGAGATTTCCCTTATTATTCTTCCAACTGAAAGTGATCCTACCATCTCTTAAATTTTCTAGAACACTTTGTCTCCATATCTCCTTTGCCATTGTAATATTGTTTTGGTTGTATTTTGCTTATTTACCCCCCATAGTGAATAATAAGGTCCTTGAAGTCAGGGAATATCGTTTTTTCATTTTTGCTATCTTCAGTGCCTTGCTCAGATCAGATACATAAATGCCCATGACAAGAATCAATATCATCTTGGAGATGCAGCTAAGAAACTCATCAAAAAGCTGAAAGGATGAAAAGATGATGAAAGGATGAAAGGATGAAAAGGATGAAAGAAACAAGGATGATTACAAAACTGACCCAAACTCAAATCTTGTGTTGTTTGCACTGAGTGAAGAAATGTGATTTCCATATCTTGTCCTATAAGCATGTGCCAAGTGGCATGAGTGCTACAAAAGAAATATAATGCAGTGCTATTTCATAGAATTAACATTTAAAATGTACTGTGTGGATCAACTTAGACATGAGTCCTTGCCCTTAAGAAATTTACACTTTGGATATGAGACACAACTCACAGAAAGGAAACAATTTAGAAATAATATGAATACATAACTTTCAACAGTATTTTGGAACTGAGCATTTTTGCCCTGTTCCCTACGGGTTCTTCATCACTGGTCAGTGCTGTGCAGACATATCTGAAACCAATTTATACCACTTTGTTTCTTCTGGGCCATGATGCTGTCCTGCTGTTGGTGGTGGCAGAGGTAAATATATTCTAGTACCTCACTAATCTCCAAGCCATCTGTATGCAATATGCCTTATGGGCAATGTTTCCTGCCTATCTAGTTTGTTTTATCAGGGCTGGTTCCTAAACAAGTCAATTGAGGTATAAGTTATAAAACTTAGAAATAAGTATAATCATATGACTACTACTAATAATGGGTTTTATATACATTATATCTTTTATATATATTCTATCCTTCACAGTGATCTTGTGAAGGATGTACTATTGGTATTATTAGCTACATTTGACAGAGGAGAAAACAGAAGCTCAGAAAGGTGAAGAGGTTTGGCCATGGTCACATAGCTAGTAAGTGTCAAAGGTGAGATTAGGACCTAGTTTTTCCTAATTCTAAATCTAATATTCTATTCTCTGGGAACAGTTATTAATCTATTATATGATAAATATATTAGAGATATAAAACAGAGTGCCACGTGACTCCTGAGAGGGAAATTTGTTAACAAATGGATATTGTTTCCTCCTTGCCAAATCACCAGGTAGAAACAGAATGATGTACTGAAACTCCCTGTTTGATTTAAAGATTGGATCCCATAAAGTCACTAATGGCCAACTAGAAGATCAAATTTTCTGAGGTTGCCTGTTTCTTTTGTCCAGAAAGAAAAGGAAACATTGAGCACAAGATCAATAGTTTCGGTATTGAGGAATCTGAATTTTCATTGTGTCAAGACTGTATATGATTAAGTACAAAAATCAGTGTGGACTACAGTGGTGAATCCTATAGTGATCTGAATGAACACTTTGCTGTTCATTCAGTTTGCTACCTATGTTAATTTTATGTGTAAAATGCCCAATATAAAATCTTCTTACTGTCAAGTGTCATTTATTTGAAATCTACCTTAATTGTTGCTACACCACAAACCTAATGATTTCTTACTTATTTGGGGATTCTTTTGTGCTAGTTAAGGGCACCGGAAATGAGATTGTAAAATTAAATTTATAACAAATAATTTAAAGTCTTAAAATATTCTTGTGAGTAGTTTCAAAGCTTAATTGTTAGTATATAGCTACTAGTGTATAGTATGGTTTCTGGATGACTGTCTCAAAGATTTTGTTTTGGTGTCCTTAGCTAGTTGAATAGCAGGATTTTTCCCAAGAGTTCTAGAAGCACAACCTAACATCAACATTTAGCTCCCTGGTACTGTACAATGAGACAACAAGCATTTATTAAGTGCTTACTATGTGCTAAGTACTAAGTATTGAAAGAAGGGCAAAAAAAAGCAAAAGCCAAAAGAAAAACAAAAAAAAAACCCAGCTTGCTTTCAAGGAGCTCATTTAGGGGAGACAACTATGCAAATAACCATGTACATATATACACATATATATGCATATATATATATACATACATACATACATATATTTATTGCAGGTCATCAACAGAAGGAAGAGGCAGTTAGGTGGCCCAGTGGGTAGAACTTTGGGCCTGGAGTCAGGAAGGCCTGAGTTCAAATCCAGCCTCAGATATTTACTAGCTGTGTGGCCCTGGACAAGTCACTTAACCTCTATTTGCTTTAATCTGATGGAGAAGGAAATGATAAATCACTCCAGCATCTTTGCCAAGAAAAATCCATGGACAGTATGGTCCTTGGGCACAAGGAGTCAGAGATGATTGAACAACCAGTCTCTAAAATATTACTTTTGGGGGTGGCTAGGTTGCACAGTAGGTAAAGTGCCAGGCCTTGAGTCAAAAAGACTCATCTTCTGGCCCCAGACACTAGCTGTGTGACCCTGGGAAAGTGACTTAACCATGTTTGCTTCAGTTTCCTCGTCGAGCTGGAGAAGGAAAGGGCAAGCCTCTCCACTATTTTTGCCAAGAAAACCCCAAATGGGGTTACAGAATGAGACACAACTGAAAAATGATTAAACAACAAGAGAGGGAAGGCATTAAGAGGAATCTAGAAAGGATTCTTGAAGAAGGTATGATTTTAGCTGAGACCTGAAGGAAGCCAGGGAAGCCAGGAGGTAGAGATGCGGAGCGAGAGAATGCCAAGCATGAGAGACAAATGCTGTAAAATAACTTAAAGAAAGCCTGGATCGTTTCACTTTAATGAGGAATAGACTAGGCAGGATGTGATTAATAATAGTGCTTGTGTGTTACCTTTCCATTTTTGGCAAATCTCTTTTTCTATCAAAGTTTTAATTCTGTGCTGGCCTCTAGTTATTGGTGCCTCATTAGAGTCCATACCCTTTCTAGAATCCTTACTTCCTGGTGTAGATGATGCAATCTGCTGCTTGCTCCAAGGATACTGCTATTAAAGTAAGTGGGAACTCCAGATCTTTGAAGTCCGTAAGGTTTTCACCTGGGCGTTTGAGGTGAGGAGGGAGAGGAAAAAGCTTCGTCCTCCCTCCCTGGAACAAAGGCAATTTCCTCTCCAAAGTCATTCAATGAACAATTCAACCACCACTCAACTAACTGGCTTTGAATTAGCTTGCTATTTGTATACATAGCTCCATGGCTATGTCTGACTCTCTTCAACTAAACAAGGTACAGTGATCCCTTATACATCATGACTTACCACATTGTGGTTTCAATATATTGCAGGTCAACATAAGAAATTAAATTGGAATGTGGGGGGAGTTTGGTGGAAGCTGCAGACGACATGCAAAGGCCAGCAGATGACACAGAGTCTATGACCAAATTTTACAATTTGCAATAAACCAAATTTTACAGTAAGGTACTATAAACAAACCATAAAAGAAAAAGAAAAAAAATCAGACTTCTTCTCTGGTAGGAAGGGAGGGCCAGAAAATTTTGTGCAGATTTTCTGGATCACCAGAGTGCTGTGTCCCTAACCCCCTCAATGTGGAAAGGATAACTGTATTTCTTGTGTGGTATCACCTGCTTTCATCAAATGATTGAAAGCTCTTATGATCCCTTCAAATTGATTAAGGACTTATTCATACCTAGTTTACTTTTGAATAATTGACTGATTCAATCAAGATTCTTGGGCCTTCTGTGATAAATTGGGATAGAAGTGGACCCCCACCATACATATCTGATATATAATCTATATTAATAATAATAGATAACATTTACATAGCACCCACTATATGCCGGGTGCTGTGATAAGCATTTTATAAATAGGATCTCATTTGATCCTCATAACACTGGGATGTAGGTGCTGTTATTATCCCCATTTTACAGATAAGGAAACTAAGGCAAACAGAGGTTAAGTGATTTGCCCGGGATCACAGTATTTGAGGCTAGATTTGAACTCAGGTGTTCCTGACCAAGCCCTATATTCTATCCACTGCACCACCTACCTGCCTATTTTGTACACACACACACACACACACACACACACACACACACACAAATACACACACATATATCAATATGTGTTTATTAAGCACCTACTATGTGCTAGTTATTGTCACTGGATATGCAAAGACAAGGCAAAAACATCCTTTGCCCTTTTATATTCTAAAGGAAGACAACATTTATAAATCCATATATTCAAGTTAGATGTAAAATTAGCCTTAGAGGGACTAAAAACTGAGAGGGGGGCCGGGAAAGGCCTCTTGGAGGAGGTATCACTTGTACTAATAATCACGACAATGATAGCAACAACAATAATAAACCTGATATGTAGCAATTATGAGGTGCCATCTGTGCTGAGTCTTAATGGAAACCAGGGATTCTAAGCATCAGGGGGTAAGAGGGAGAGTATCCCAGGCATGGGAGACAGCCAACGTAAAGAAAAAGAGGTAGGAGATGGCACATTTTTTGTGAAGAACAACCAGTATGGCTGGACCATAGAATAGGTAGTGAGGAATAATTAAAAGACTGGAAAAATTGGAAGGGAACAAATTGTGAAGAGCTTTGAATGCCAAATAGAAGGGTGTATATTTGATTCTAGAGGTAATTTTGGGCTCTTAGAATTTATTTAGTAGTGAGATGACCTGGTCAGATCTATGCTTTAAGAAGATCATTTTGTGGATAATTTTGATACATTAAATTAAAGTTTTTGTACAAATAAAACCAATACAAACAAGATTAGAAGGAAAGCAGAAAGATAGGAAACAATTTTTATAGCCAATGTTTCTCATAAATGTCTTATTTTTCAAATATATAGAGAACTGAGTCACATCTATGAGGATGCAAGACATTCTCCAGTTGATAAATGGTCAAAGGATATGAACAAACCGTTTTCAGATGAAGAAATTAAAGCCATCTGTAGTCATATAAAATGCTCTAAATCACTATTTATTAAAGAAATGCAAATTAAAACAACCCTGGGATACCACCTCATATCTATCAGATTGGCTAACATGACAGAAAAGGAAAATTATAAATATTGGAGAAGATGTGGGAAAATTGGAACAGTAATTCATTGTTGGTGGAGTTGCGAACTGATCCAGACATTCTGGAGAGCAATTTGGAGCTATGCCCAAAGGGAAACCAAACTGTGCATACCCTTTGATCCAGCAATATCCTTACCTGGTCTGTATCCCAAAGAGATCATAAAAAAGGGAAAAGGAACCAAATGTAAAAAAAAATATCTAGAGCAGATCTTTTGTGGTGGCAAAAAATTGGAAATTGAGGGGATGCCCATCAATTGGGGAATGGCCAAACAAATTGAGGTATATGAATCTAATGGAATACTATTGTGCTATAAGAAGTAATGAGCAGACAGATTTCAGAAAAACCTTGGAAGACTTACATGAACTGATGGTGAGAGAAGTGAGCAGAACCCGGAGAACATTGAACATAACTACAGCAACATTGTATGATCAACTATGATTGACTTAGCTTTTCTCAGCAATACAATGATCCAAGACAATTCCAAAAGACTTATGATGGAAAATGCTATCCACATCCAAAGAAAGAATGGAGTCTGAAAGTATATCGAAGGATACTATTTTCACTTCTTTTTTGGGTTTTGTGGCTTTTCCCTTTTGTTCTCTTCTTTCACAAAATGACTAATGTGGAAATATATTCACATGATTTCACGTATATGACCTATATCAGATTGCTTGCCATCTTGGGGTGGGGGGGAAGTGGAAGGGAGGATGAGAAAAAAATTTGAAACTCAAAATCTTATAAAAAATGAATGATGAAAACTATCTTTACATGTAATTGAAAAAATTAAGTACTATTTACCAAAAAAATCATTTTGGCAGCAATGTAGAGATGGGCTGGAGGAGGAAGAGATGGTACAGGGAGTACAAATAGAAGCCTATTACAAATAGTTCAGGAGAGAAGCGGCAAGTGCCTGTAATAAGGTTGTGGCTGTGTAGATAAAGAGAAGAGTGAAGATAGAATTAACAATATTTGTCAATGGATTGAGTATGTGGTATGAATGAAAGTGAGGATGACACCAAGGTTGCAAATCCAGGGACTGGGAGGATGGTGGTACTCTTGACAGTAATATGTAAGTTGGGAATAGTCAGCAAAGATGGTGCAGTAAGAGGAGGCAATATAACTCAGGTCTCCTCCACTGTTGCTCTAATGAAGACTTTGAAAGAGCACCACACTGAATTATGATCAGGAAGTCCAAGGAAAAATCACAATAAGTCATTTTTCCAGCCCAGATCAGAATAGGGAGATGGACTGAGGTCTGTGGGCACTGGGGACCAGTCTAGCCAAGAAAGTAGATTGTCAATTCAATTCAATAAACATTTATCAAGTATCTACTCTGTGCCGAGAATTGTGTTAAGTACTGGGAGTACAAACAAAAACAAAAAGACAATCCCTGACCTCAAGGAGTTTATAATCTAATAAGGGGAGACGATACACAAAAGAGCATGGGGGGCCAGCTAGTCTATGGAATAGAAACCAAGTAGAGCCACTAATGAAAAATGGAAAGTTCTAAGCCCACTATAAAGGAAAGCTTTGAAACCAGTTTATCCCTTTACCCTCTAGCAATTTTGATCAAAGGGGAGGGGCAATAGAGGGAGTTGAGTTTCAAAAGCCAAGTCAAACTGGATGGTGATGAGATTTCAGGTGATAACCTTATTCTGAGGGAGTTTCTGTGGAGCAGGAACCAAGCAGAGCCACTGAAGTAAATTGTAGAGTGGATACAGCAATTCCCATTCCAGTACTAAGGGGACAAAGGGGTAAGGTTGCAAATCCAGCAGCGACAGGGGTGACAATGTGTAGGGACCTGGAAAAGGAAACAACTGACAATTCTAATTCTCTGACCCCAGAGCTAGGTGACCTTCCCCTAAGGGAGGCAGATCTGTGCCTAGGGGCAGGAGACCTGCCATGTTATGCATCCCAGGGCAAGAAACAGTAGTGGATATCCTTAAATGTGTCTTTATTGAATATAATTTTTATTGCATTATTATCAGTAAATTACTTGTTTAGTATTAATGCTTTGCTACATATTTTACTGAAATCTTTATTCCCTAATATATGGTAAAATTTTGTAAAGGTTATATATATATCAAGGAAAAGTATTTACTCATTTCTGTTCCTATTCAGTAATTGCCAGAAGTCTATAATATCTAAGTTTCCTAAAATTCTGCTCAGGTCCTTAACTTCTTTCTTTATCTTTTGGTTAGTTTTGTCTAGGTCTGAAAGGCCCCCCATGATAATAGTTTTATTATCTATTTCTCCCTCTAATTCAATTATTTTTTCCTATAAGAATTTACATGTTATGTTATTAGCTTAATATATGAAGTATTAATATTGATTCATTATCTATGATTCCTTTTTGCATAATGTTCCTACTTTTTAAAATTTCATCTATATTTACGATAGCCTTATCTGAAATGATTGTTATCTCTGCTTTTTTTTAATTCAGGGAAAGCATACTGGATTTTGCTCTGGTCCTTTGTTTCAACTCTATATGTGAATCTTAGTGTTTCAGTTGTGTTTTTTTGTAAGCAACATATTGTTGGATTCTGCTTTCTAATCCATTCTGCTATCCTATTCCATTTGGTGGGTGAGTTTAGCCCATTCATACTAGGATTATGATTATTAATTGCATATTTCCATTTGTCTCGTCCTCTTAAATTTCTCTCTTCTTTACTTCCACTTCCCTTCTTAGAAAAAAGAAAATGATAGAGAGGGAGTTTGTCTGACACTTATGATTTTAAAAATGGAACAACCTGTTTCCTTTCTGATTACTCTCTTTTTTCTCTTTATCCTTTCCTTGATTTCAAGTTTTTACTCTTTTCTTTCTTTCCTTTTAATCCTCCTTTTGTCACTCCCTCCAATTTTTGAGTTTGTTTTGCTTATGACAATTCCTTTACCAATCCTGCCCTCCCTCATAGACTCCTCTCTATGACTTACCCTTGTCTCTACTCCTTTCTATTTCTCTTTTGAGTTTAATATTTTTTATATATTGAAATTTTTATGTGTATATGTGTATAATTGTGTTCAACCTTAATTTAACCAAATTCAAATGAAAGTGAGGTTCATGGGATGGCCATTCCTCCTCCTTATCCCTTCCTCCATGACTATATGCTCTTTATCTTATGCACCTCTACAATGCAATAGAGACTTTTCTCCCTTTCTTCTTCTTTTCCTCCACAATATAATCCCTGTCCTTCACATTTTTGTTTTCTCGTGACATTGAAACAGAAGAAAACCATCCATAGACCTTCTGTCATTTTAGCCTTTTTCTATTACCTTTAAAGATATAAGGGTTCCAAGAAGATATTTGTTTCTTACCCTCCCCACCCATAACGTCTAAATATTTCATCCTCTTTAAGTTAAAGAAACATATGTGCCTTTCTGTGCTTCTCTTAGTGCCAATATTTTCATTTCTAAATGTCTACTCAGATCAGGTTTTTTCATCAGGAATATTTGACAATTGATTATCCTCTCATAGACTCATTTTTCTCCCTTGTAGGATTATACTTTGTTTTGCTGGATGGGTTATCCTTGATTGTAAACCTCTATCTCTAGCCTTTTGGAATATCATATTTTCACCTTTCCTCTTCTTAGAGTGGCAGCTAATAAGTTTTGTGTAATTGTCATTTTGATTCCTTGATATTTGAACTCTTTCTTTTTGGATGATTGTAATATTTTTCCTTTGGCCTGGAAGTTCTGGATCTTGGCTATAATATTCCCAGGAGTTTTCATTTGGTGGCTTCTTTTCTTAAGTAACCAGTTGAATCTTTCTGTTTTTACTTTACTCTCTGGTTCTAAGAGTTTGGGGCAATTTTCATTCATAATTTCTTGAAATATAGTGTCCAGATTTTTTTAAACATAGTTTTCAAGTATTCTTATAATTCTCAGAATGTCTTTTCTTGACCTGTTGTCTAGGTCGGTTATTTTTTTAAATTATATGTCTTAAATTTTCTTCTATCTTTTTCCTCTCTTGATCTTTTGGTTTTGTTTTGATATTTCTTATTTTCTTATTGTATTGTTGTTTTCTATCTGGCCTACTCTAATTTTTAAGGTATTCAAATAGTTTTTGAGTGAGGTTTTCTGCCATCTGTTCTAAGGGGTCAGTTTTTCTTTCATTCTTAGCTTTTCCATCCTGTATATTTAGTTTAATTTTCTCCAGATACTCCTACACAATCTCTGCATCTAGGACATTTTCCCCCAGGCTTTTACCTGGACTCGTTATGGGGTCACTATTCATTTACCAGGACTTACACCCTGAGGTCTCTGCTAGGCGAATGACGAGTTCAAACTCTATTGGGACTAGACTGGCTTTAAGCTCAGTTTGGCTCAAATGGGAATGCTATCCTAGAACTACCCAGAATGCCCCAGTGATGCTGAGCTAGGCTCAGGCAGCCAGCCAAGGGTTTGGAGAAGGCTTGGACTAGGCTTACATACTGCTTAGTTTAGGTAGGGAATTCCCTGCTGAATCACCCAGAAGCCCCCAAAGCTTTTCTGCAGCCCTGGACTCAGAGAAATTAGGTTGGGCTTAGTGAGGGAGCACTGGAACTTCCCATAAGGCTCCAGGGCCCTCCTGTGTTCCATATTCTGAGCTTTGTCCTTAATCTGCCTCTCTGTAGGTCTCTGGTGGTTCCTCTGTGGATTCCTGAGTTGAGAGGGAGAGTCTAGAGGTAATTCTTTGTGTCTCTTGGTAGAGTGATGCATCTCTAAGTCACAACGAAGTGTTTGAGTGAGATATGAGATCCTCTGCATTCTATCATGCTGCCACTTTTCCACAATCTCAAAATACATTATCAGGTGTTAAAATTGGGATGGGGGTGGGGAAATTTGCATCCTTGTCTTCTGCATGTTTCATCCCTCCCTCAATCTTCTCATATACCACCAGAGTTCACAGTCCTTTTCTGTGTATGGAGATCCTTCAGTTAAAGGGGGCTGAACTTTTGAAACAGTGAAGTTTTAATGTTATTTTGTTATTAAAATTCTATGTAGATTCCATGTTATTTTAAAATCTGGAACTCATTTTTTGGTTCAGTTAACTTTAGCAACAGTCAGTAAAGTTGAAATCATTGCTGTGCTGGTGCTAGTGCATTTCCATATCTTCTTAATGAAACTCTGAAATTATGCAAACCAAGTAAGATCCTTTGAGAATGTATCAAGAAAATCAATCTTTGAATAAGGTTAGAATTGTGTACAAAGAATTTAAAAAATATACAGACCATCATATTTTTATGTGTTTAGGATCCTATCACTCTGAATTTATTTAGATATGCAAGACATATTGCTGTATACAGAAATATTTTCTAATGATTAATAAAATGACTATTTTAATTTTCATGTTTATTTTGTGTATCAAGAAATAAAATATAGCTTAATGAAGAGAGAGTTGACCTTCTAACCAGAACAACCTAAGTTTAAGTTTCATGTATGACACAAACTACCATGTGACCTAATGCAAGTCATTTTAACTTGTCAATGTACCAGGCAATTCCTGAAGACTTTCAAATATAGAGCATTTACCAATCTGTAACTACTGAGTTTCCTTGCAAGAACTTTCCTGTACTGATAAAATTATAAGTCCAATAAAAATATTGTAAGGACTTTTATTATAAGTCCAATAAAAATTTGTAAGGATTTTGTTTAAAGTATTAAAGTTGAGAATTAGGAATTTATAAAGTGTTAGAGTTAGAATAATAATAACTAACATTTTATGTAGTGCTTTAAGGTTTGCGAAGTACTTTACAAATATTGTCTCAGTTTGTCTTCATGATAGTCCTGGGAAATAGGTGCTATTACTGTCCCATCTTAGAGAAGAGGAAACCAAGATAGATAGAAGTCAAGTGACTTGCCCAGAGTCACATGGCTAATTAGTATATTTCACCCTCACCATGGTGGTTATGTCTTAAAACTCACCATTATCCCAAATCATGCTGACCATATTCTCTACCAGTTCATGTTATTGGTTATCCCTGGTTCCTCACCACTACACCTTCATTAGTCTCTGATTTTCTCCCTGGAATTCACCATAGTGGCTATTACAAACCTTCTTTAACCTCTCACCTCTTTCAGTCTGCACATCACCAGTATGATGTAGTGGAAAGAGTGCTAGCTTTGGAGTTAAGGAAACTAGGTTCAAATTCTAGGTCTTCCGCTTACTACTTTGGGCAAGCCACTTAACTTCTCTGTGTGGGCCTCAGTTTCCTTATATGTAAAATGAGGGAATTGGATTAATGGGGCATTAAGCTCCCTTCTGCCTCTAAGAACATTTAATTCTATATCCCTTCCCTACTGTATCCCTGTTGATTAAGGCTGAGACTATCCATTGTGAATTCCCTTATCAGCTGTGCCTCAAAACCTCTTTATCTTTTCTTGTCTTCTCTTCATTCTAGAATGCAGGGATGAAGTGACTCTCTTTGCCAAGATTAACCCATTCATTTGATTCTCTCTTCTCTCATCTCTCCAAGGAACTTCTTATGTTGATCTTTCCTCTCATCTTCAGTCTCTCTCTATTGGCTCCTTCCATGTTAGTGATAAACATGCTAGTTCTCCCCTACCTTAAAAAAACTGCCCTCAACTTACAATTTCATAAGATATCATGCTATTTCTCTCTTCTCTTTCCTTGCTAAACTTCTAGGAAGACTAATCTAAATTTTACTTCCTCCAAATTCAAAGAACCAAGTTCATTCCTTGATCTCTTAAAACCTGGTCCCTAACCACTCCTCTTCAGAACTGCTCTTTCAATGGTCACCACTGACCCCTTAGTTGATATATACAATGACTTTTTCATCTTCTTTGATCTTTCTACATCATTTGACACCATTGAACATGTTTGCCTCCTAAATACTTTCTTCTCCCTTGGCTTCCATGATACTACTCTTTCTGATACTCTTTCTAAGCCAGTTCATCATCCTCTTTCCATCTCCTAAATTGAAGTATCACCAATCATAATCTATATTTACCTACACTCTTACCTTTGGTCCTCTTCTTAGTTCCCATCAATTGTTACTGTCTCTGTACATCTGCCTCCTAAATCTGTGTAGACAGCTCCATTCTCCTCTCCTAGTTCAAGACCCACACCTCAATTTGCCTCCTGGATTTCTCCATCAGCACTTTGAACATGTCTAAAACTGAAGCTGCCCCTTCTTCCACTTTCCCTATTTTTGTTGATGGCACTACCACTCTTTTGTCATCCATGCTTACGATTTTGAAGTCATTCTTGATTCTTCCCTCTTTCTTTTCTCCTTCGTCTAATCAGTTTCCAAGTCTTGCCAATTCTACCTCCTCTCTCTCTCTCTCTCTCTCTCTCTCTCTCTCACACACACACACACACACACACACACACACACATACACACACACACACACACACACACCCCTTTCCCCTTTTTTTACTTACAAAGCTGTTACCCTAGTTAAGTCTCTCATCATTAGTCTAATAGCCCTACAACTGCTAGCGCCCTCCTTCCCAAACTGCCTTGGGGAGGAGGGCAATAGCTTCTCCTATAGTTTCTCCCCATCTATGGTCCTCCCTTCATAAAGCTTCCATAGTTATGTTGCTAATGCATTACTCCTTATTGTCTGTTGGATAAAACATGAACTCCTTGGGAGACAGAGTGATATAGTGGGAGAAGCAGCTAATGTACAGTGCTGGGTTTTAATACTGGCTTTGCCAACTGCCTGTGTCACCTGAGGGAAGTCTGTCTATCAAGTGGAAAAGAACTAGATGAGTTATAGGATTCCTAGTAAAGAGTCCAGTTTGGCTGAAGTGTAAAGTATGTTATAGAGAGTAGTGGGATATTGGAATGGAAAGACAGCTTGGAACCAGATTTCAAATGCCTGGCTAAGGAATTGAGAGCATTTTAGAGCAAGCATTTCCAATTATTGTTTCCTATAGGGAAAGAGAAGAACTAGATGATTCATAGGGTCTCTAAATCTTCGCTCTAATATCCAATGCAGTCTGGCACTTAAGATCCTCCACAATGTGGCTGCAACCTTCCTTTCTAGGTATAGTTCACATTATTCCCTTTCACTTATTCCATGTTCTTTAGACAAATAAAGCTACTAACCGTTTCATTTTTCTTGAATGACTTTCTATTATATCCTGTCTTTGTGTATTCAGAGACCATATTCCATACCTGGAACATGGTCTTTCCTCATCTCCCATTTATTGAAATCTATGTCTTCCTTCAAGACTCAGCTCAGGTGTCGCCTCGATGAAGCCTTTCCTGATCTCCATCTCTGCCCCGCCCTAAGTTGAAAGCAGTAACTCCTCAGAGCAGTCTTTTTTTCCTTCTGTATCTCTTCTTTGTTCCTACCACTTAAAATTTATCTTACTTGCATACATGTTGTTTTCTACCAGCAGAATGTAAACATTTTGGGGACAGGGACTGTGGCATTTTAAAGTTTTGTTTCTCCAGTTCATAGCACCATGCCTTATATGTAAAAGGAATGTAACAAATGTTTGTTGAATTGGATTCCTCCTGTAACCTCTGATTGCATGAGTCTCCTGCTCAAAAGTTTCAGTCTTTTCCAATTGCTTACTAAACAAAGTCAAAGTTCCTTAGTCTGGCATTTGAAAATCTGAACAATCTAGTTCCAAGCTAGCTTTCCATTCCAATATCCCATTACTCTCTGTAACATACTCTACCCTTCAGCCAGACTGGATTCTTTACTATGCTCTAAACCAGGAGTGAGGAACCTGTGTCCTTGAGGCTACGTGTGGCCCTCTATGTCCTCAAGTGTGGCCCTTTGACAGAATCCAAACTTCGTAGAACAAATCCCCTTTAATGAAAGGATTTGTTCTGTAAAACTTGGACTCAGTCAAAAGGTATGTTGCCTCAAGGCCGCAGGTTTCCCACCCCTGCTAAACCCAATCCTTACTTTCCTCCTGCCTGGTACAATGCCTGGCATATCACAGGCACTTAATAAAATGTTGGTTGATTACTTGATTCCTATCTGTCTGTCTCTTCTCATGCTGTTTCCCACATTTGCCCTTCCCCTCACCATCTTGATATTTTGAATTCCTGACTTCAAGGTTCAGCTCATGCTGTTTCCTCCATGAATCCTTCCCCCTATGCCCCTTACTGGAGAAATCTTTTCATTCCCTAAATTCTAAGAACACATTACATTGTTTATATCTCTTATACCCAACACATTTTATTTTTTACTTCTCAAGTATTCAACTAGACCTGTGAACTCACTGATGAGAAAGTTCCCTTCACTAATATGGATAGCAACCCATCCCTTCCTGCCTATCCTGTGTGACTCTTGTCCATTTCTTTCCATAATTTCACCTTAGGGGGAACATTCTCACACAGTGAGGGTGCTAGTAAGGCCCTCTGGTTGTCAACCTGTCATCCCTTGGCCTTTGCCTTGTTACTAGCTCATCTTGTCTTCCTGTCATGTAATGCCTTGATTACATCTTTTACTCCTGAAATTCAGAGTTCCTCATGAGTTATGTTTTGAAGCAGCTAGGTGGCACGTTAGATAGAGCACTGAACCTGGAGTCAGGAAGACCTGAGTTCAAATTCAGCCTTAGACACTTACTATGTCACCCTATGCAAGTCACTTACCCTCTGTCTGACTCAATTTCCTTATCTACAAAATGGACATGATAATAGCACCTATCTTCCAAGGGATCAAGTGAGAATCAAATGGCACAATATTTGTAAAACATTTTTTGCAGACACTAAAGTTCTATATAAATGATAGCTATTATATGTTGCATCTCACCATATGCCCTTCATTGCTCTCTGTATGATATTCGGCTTTAATGCTTCAAAAATCTGTTATATTCCCTATCTAGCTGCATGCAGCATCACTAGTGGAATATTGGCCTTAAAAAGCTGGGTTTTTGCTTTTGTGGGAAGCTTGAGGTCATTATAGAAACTGTGCAGTTTTCCAAAGGCAATTCAACCTGCCCTTTTCCACCTGTTCAAATCTGGGTCCAACTTGTTGTCCATCTGTACCATCTGTCCCAGCTACATATCCTGATAATTCTCAGATTCACTCACTTTGTCCAGACCTCTCTGCTAACCTCCAATCTCACATCTCCAACTGACTCTGAGACATCTTGAATTGGATAAACATCTTAAACTCAGCATGTCCAAAATGAAATGTATGGTCCTTCCTCCTAAACCCTTCCCCCCTCCTCCTTTTCCTAGTACTGTAGAGGGTACTACCAACTCCCAGTTCCTCAGACTCATAACCCAGGAATCATCCTGGATTCCCCACTGTCTCTCACATGTCCAATTTGTTGCCAAGGCCTATTTATTTCACTTTTGTGAAATATATACCTTATTATACCAACTTCTTAAGTATACTGACTTCTCTCCCCTCACACTGTCCCAACTCTTCCACCACTTTTTTTTTAAAAAGGGTTATAAATTGGTATTTATTATTTAAGTTCAAGAAAAGACTACTAGTGGGGCAGGGCACATTCAGAACAAAGAATCAAAGATGGAGCTGTAGGAGAGGAGCGAGGAAAGGCATCTCCTTGGACTGTAGGACTCTAGACACAAGCCCTCATCACCTCATGCCTAGACTATTGCAATAACCTGCAGGTGGGTCTGCTGCATCAGATCTCTCCCCACTCTAATCCATCCTCCAGCCATGGATTTTCCTTAAGTGTAGGTCTGACCATGTCGTGCCTCTACTCAATAAACTCTAGTGGTTCCCTATCACCTATCAAATACAAAGACCTCTGTTTGGCATTCAAAGCCCTTCACAACCTAACCTCTACCTTTCCAGCTTCTTCCATGTCATTTATTGTTTGATCCAGTGACACTGGCCCCCCCTGCTGTTTTAGGAACAAGATACCTCAGCTCTACTCTCAATATTTTCTTTGGCTGTCTTCCATACCTGAAATGCTCTCTCTCTTCACTTCTGCCTACTTACTTCCCTGGCTGTCTTCAAGTCTCAGGTAAAATTCCCCTCTCTACAGGAAGGCTTTCTCCACATCTCTTAACTGTAGTCTCTTCCCTCTCTTAATTATTTCCTATTCAGCCTACATTTAGCTTGTTTTTACATATTTGTTGGCTTGTTGTCTGCCCTACTAGATTGTGAGCTCCTTGAAGGCAGGAATTGTCTTGTATCCTGGTGTATCCTTGGAGGTTAGCACTGTGCCTGGCACATTGGAGGCACTTAGTAAATGTTTAACGAATGACTAATGAACAGACTCTCTAGTCTATCCATCCAAGCATGGGTTGTAATCTGAACAGGCATTCTTCATCTACTTTCTTATGTTTCTTATGTTTTTGATCAGGCTGAATTTCAAGTGATTCCAGGTCTCTTTCAGGAGACTCTTAAGTTTTTTGAGGTTTGACGCAATTAGCATAATGTAATCTACAAAGAGATAGTGAGGTTCTTGAAGTCAGAAACCTAGTTCTATTTGTCTCTCCTTTCATTCCTATCACAGTTCTTTAAAACTAAGATTTACGGGTCGCCCTCCTTCTAGAACTTCCTCCCCATGTATTTACCCTCAGATTGGGTCCCCTAGGAAATGATTCCTTTTTCAATGTACTCTATGGGTCTGCATTCTTAAAATTATAGCTCATCAATCTCCCTGAGGCATTTGCATTTTTTTTAGTCAGTGAGAGTACATAATTAGCTCAAAGCAAATGCATTTATTGAAATGGAATATTTAGAACAGTAACAAAAAATGTGTCTCCCCCATAAATCTGGGATGCACCCTCTCATAAATACATACAGTGTCAATGGGAAGAGCCAAAACCACAGAGGTCCCAAGTGGGAAGACATATATACAAGGCAACCTGTAGCAAGGCACCTTTTACCTCTAGTTTCCTGGATCCCCTAATGTCTTCTCACGTCCCTCTCACTGTTCCTCCCCGGGTCCAGTATCTTTGCTCCCTGGCAGTAGTTCCTACAGTCTCTAGTTTCAGGCTCCCTTGATATCTTGGCCTTAGGTAACATAAAGATCTTTCGGAAGGAAGAGACACCCATATCCTAAGACATGTTGAAATCAAGTCATTTCATGAGTAGCATTCCTACTTTGGGATCTAGATTCACTCACTAATTCAACTTTTCTTTGAAACTGAAATCTTATAGCCATCTTCTACGAGAAGATGTTTCTGCTGTAAGACGCATAGATGATGGGAGTGAGAGTAGAGGTGGGAGGAGAGAGAAATACATAGGAAAGTCCATTATCTCTGCTGATTTTCAGACAAATTTCCTAGTCCTATGATATGAAAGTGATGTAGTCACAGTCTCAAAAGAGTATACTCTTTACAAAGCGAAAAGTGGGCCAATCATGCCTAGATTTTCATGGTATTGTGGGCCATTCACAGTCTGAACAGGGTATACTCTCACATCTCATTGTTTCTGTTACCTGCCCCTTCCATCCTGTAATTTCATCTAGTGGGTTGTGTGGGCTCAATCAGTGCCTGGTACCCATTAATCCGCCATTATATTAGAAATAATCTCTGAATCTGATAGTGAAGAAAGACATTTTTACTAGTTTCCTCAACTATAAAAATGGTGATGACAATTATGCTTACTCTCCAGGGTCATTGTGAGTATCAGATAAGACAGTGTTTATGAAACACATAGCATAGTGTCTGGCACGTAGTAAGTGCTATATAAAGTTTGTTCCCTTCCCCCTGTTATGTACCTCGGGACTAAGGAAATCCTTGCATTGAAGAGAGTCCAGAAAGGAGTTATCTTTTGGGAAGTTTGGAATGCGTTTAAGTAGATATCTAGCTTTAGGACCTTAGGAAGACATGGGATCTCAGTCATAGGTCATAAGTAAGCCTGGTGTTTGTCTCTTAGAAATGGATTAGCCCGATTGAGAAGGCATAGTGCCTTCTTATCAGTGACATGGCAATGTAGGTAAAGTATCAAGGGGTCATGTCAGTCCTAAGATTTCTCCATAAACATGAAATTTTATTGAAGTACTCATTAATGTTTAGTTTCAGTGGTAGAGATTTGGTAACAACAATTTTAAATTGTTTTGGAAAACAAATCCTAATTTAACAATTATAAAATGAAATAAGGAAAGTTTCTCTATATAAGGTGAATAAAGGTCCCATGTTTCACAGTGTTGGATTGATGTGTCATAGATAACTTGAACCTTTATGGATGAGGTATAGAACTGAGCTAAACATTTGTGCAGTTGCTAAGAGAACTCTCACCTAGTAACTTGCTAGAGCTATCTGCAGCCAAACTGACTCAGGATGAAATAACAGTAGAAAGACACAGCACTCAGAGCAAAGCTGAAAGCAATGCCCCGCCCCCATTCCCCAGGCTTGAGTTTGCTTCAAGGCTTCTCTGTTTAGTCTAGGGGATACTTAAGGTTTAAGATTATAGACTCTCTTCTTTATAAGAATCCAAGTGGTCTCTTTGACTCTTCCTCTGAACCTCAGCTCACAAGGAAAGGGGATAATGTCTCCCACTTCTTTTCTTTTTTTTTTAAATAACTTTAGTTGATGCCTTTTGTTTTTACACCAACATAATTCCTGAGTATGCTCACAGTCTTGTCTCCAACTCGCAACCATAGAATTGAATTTTACTTTTTAACAAAGAAAAATAATAAAGTACAAACAATGGTATACTGAGAACATCTCTCGATATATGCAATATTTTACCGCTATAGTTCCAGGACTCTCTACCGAAAGGAGAGAGGTATACTGTTATCTGGGACTATTACTGACTTTTCTTTCTTTTTTAAAAAATAATTTTATTGATTTTTTTGTTTTTATATTTCTCAATGCACCCTGGTATCTTCTACCTCCAAGAGAGTAAGTCTTTTTAGGAATGAAAAGAGGGAATAAAACAGGTTAACGAAATTTAGCCACATGTCAAAAGCCTGACAACAAATGCAATGTTCTACACCCATAGCCCCCCACCCCTCCGAAGAAGCAACAAGGAGTGTCTTCTCGTATCTCTCCTTCTGTCTCCCCTCTCTTTAAAGGGTCAAAACTCTATTCAGTTCCAACATTAATCACACAAACAGGATTTAGGTGGTCACTAAATTTTTCATTTATCAAAACATGGACAGACAGAAAAATGCAAAGGAGGACCATCACCAAAGTAAATGACATGAACACTGGCTGCTTTTGGCTAGAAGCCCAGGAGGGATGTATCCCTGGCTCTCTGGCTCTTCCTCCCTAAACAGGAAATGAGACAGGGCTATCTGTGGCCATCCCAGTTTAGATGAGAATTAGGGGCTTCAAGCTAACCCCTTCTAGTGGGCAGAGAAAAGTCATCTGGGACCCAGGCAACCCTGGCAATTCAAATCACACCAGTCAGTTCTTCATAGTCCCTAGCCAAACCATCGGTTCAGCTTGCTACCATACAGCAGCAGCAGCAGCACCCCCATAATCCTGGAGAAAGGGAGTGGAGAGGGAGAAGGTATCCTAGGATAAGTCTCATTAGTCAGTCAGTCAATGAGCACTTATTAAGTGACTACTATGTGCCAGGCACTGTACTAAGCGCTGGGGACACAAAAAGAGGCAAAGGACAGTCCCTGCCCTCAAATAGCTTACAGTCAAACGTACCAGACAACAAGCAAACAAATATGTTACAAACAAGCTATAAACATGATAAATAGCAGATAAGAGAGGGAAGCAACTAGGATGAAGAAGGATTGGGGAATGCTTCCTGTAGATGAGATTTTAGTTGGGACTTGAAAGAAGCCAGGGAAGTCAGTAGGGGGAGTTAAGGAGGGAGAGTATCCCCAGGCATTGGGGGACAGACAGAGAAAATGCTGGGAAATGAGAGATGGAGCGGCTTGTTTGTGGAACAGCCAGGAGGTCAGATTAAAGAATATGTGGTGGGAAGTAAGGGGTAAGAAGACTGGAAAGGTACAAAGAGCCTAGCTTATGAAGGGCTTTGAATGCCACCTAGAGGGTTTTGTATTTGATCTGAAGTCGATGAGCAGCCATTGGAGTTTAGAGAGTTGGTGGGGAAGGGGAAGCACCTACTATATACCAGATAGTACACTAACCAGTGTTTTATAAATATTATCTCATTTGATGAGGGATGGGAGGTAGGGGATCGGAAAGACATAGTCAGATCTGCACTTTAGGAAAGTCACTTTGGCGGCCCATGGCAGCTAGACCCTCCCACGGGTTACTGTAATAGTTCCCTTGTGAGGTGATGTGGGCCTGCAGCAGAGTTGTGGTGGAATGAGAGAAGATATTTGAGAAATATTAGGAAGGTGAAATTGACAGTCCTTAGCAATAGCTTAGCTATAGGAGGTGAAAGAGATGAATCCAAGATGACTCCTATGCTGTGCTCCCAGAGAGACTGAGAGAAGGTAGGAAGGGAAGAGGGTTTAGGACAGAGACAATAAATTCTGTTTTGGTTGAGCCTTAGCTGTGTATTTGATGTCTAGTTTGAGATGCCTGTGCTAGACGCTGTCTGCCCCTCCCCCACCCTGCACATGGTGTATAAAATGGATTTTCTTCCTGCTTCTCCTCCCCAGAAGCTTAAAGCCAGATTAAAAGTGTGACAAACTTGGTAAATTCAGAGACAGAATCCATTAGGCCAAAACTAGTTCTACACTACAAAAATACTTGGGGTTTTAGGTTAATTCATCTATTTTGTCATGAATAGAGAATTCATATTTTGTTTTCAACAAATTCAGTTTTTATTTTAAATCAGATTTTTCAAAGGTAATTTAGTTGCTGTGTTATACTTTTCCAGTCACTATGAATTGTTGTAGCAGTTATACTATCATATAATTATAGATTTGTTGCTTTGAGGTTTGATCTTAGCATCAATTCAAAAATAGATAATATTCTATAATAAAAGGTTTAAAAACTCTGTTATTTAAATTGGTTAAACACACATTCAATAATATGAAAAGGACTATTAGCTTTATTGACAAAAATACTGAGGTATTATACCTTGTGATTGCTCAAGCATTTGGTGGTTTTTTTTCACATGAAATTCACAGAACAGGTGATTTGGGGTGTTCCCATGGCACAGCCATTTTTCTCTGAAGACTAAAAATGCTCTCAGAAGACTGTATCAACATCCAGAAGAACAGTGGCTCACTTTTGCTTTATAAACTTCAGCAGACTATAGAGAGGCAGCGCAGTCGAGGCAGCAAGCTGGACTTAGAGTGAGAAAGGCCTGTGTTCAGATCCTACCTCTGACCTACTAGTTGTGTGTCCAGTGACGAGTTATTAACTTCTTTGAGCCTCAGTTTCTCTGTCTGTAAAACAGGAATAATAATACCTAGTGGTGGAGCACAAATGAAATAAGGTATATAAAGTGCTTCACAATTTTAAAGCACTTTGTAAATATCACCAATTTATTATAAAAGCTGTCTAGTAAAAATTAGATTTTAAAATTTTCTCCCAGAAAACCACTATTATAGACTATATATCCAATGCCAAAACTACCAATGGGGTGAAAATGAATTCCCCATGTTTATTTTTTTTAAAATTGAATAGACAAAAAAGCTGTTTTTTATACTGATTAACTTCTTTTCCATTGGTTTTATGGTGATTGTATAGATGTATATGAAAGCTAATGTTCAAATACTGGCTCATACTACCAGCAGAATCTGCTACCAGCATATACTACTACCACTATGTACTACTACCAGCATAAAGAAAACAGATCTGAACATCAGGAGACCTGGATTCTAGTCCCATCTCTACCACAAGCTCACTTTATGGTGTGGGCAAGTCATTTCAAATTCTCTGGGCCCCTGTTGCCTCATCTGTAAGATGACCAGATGCTCCTATGTCTCCTCCAGCTCTGATATTTAATTCTTTTATGGAGTCTAAGGAACTTCCCCTTATCTTTTGCAAGAATTAATTTTATTCCTAGTGGGCTACCTTGATAGGCAAAGTCTGGAGTTTTCCTAGCTCTAACATTCTATGATTCTATTATCAATCACAATATATATGTTCAGATATTAAAGATATTTGTCATTGTTTCATACAAACGAATTTAGGAAATCACAAATCTCATTGAAGTTTAGCGAGACGTTGCTTAATAGCATTTTTTAAAATTTTAATATAACCTTTATTTCATTTCACTTTGTACCCCAATGAACAAGAATTTATTTTCTATCCTGCCCACCTCTCCTACCCCAATTGAAACAAAGAGGAAGAGAAACAAAACTCTCATAACAAATAGTGCATAGTCAAGAAAAACAAATTCCCTCATTGGCTTAATACCATTTTGTGTACCTGTTAAAGTAGGGGAAAGGAGGAAAAGAGAACAAGCATTTATCAGGTACCTACTGTGTGCCAGGCACTGTGATTAGCACGTAATAAATATCATATTTGTGTGCAGGCATTTTCACTATTAAATACATATAAAAACCTCCTTTCGCTTCGTTAATGGATGAGATCATAATCTTTCATTACTGATCTTATTGCTAGCCTTAGTTCCTATCTAACTTTATCATTCAGGTGTTTTGTGGCCACTTCCAGGCGTGCCCTGTATTCATTTCTTTTGTTAATGGAAGAATTCTTCAGCCACCTTTCCTCTGGCAATACATTTTGACAAGAGTAAACACAACACAGCTAATTACATTTTGTCCACAAGTTACTAAGTAGGCACAGACATTTTTAACTTCCTGGGTGCAGATAATGCTTTCTTTGTTACTAGATTGCCACTGTTACTCCAACTCTACCTACTGAGAATCCTACTGCTACTAGATGTAGATTGTAGCCATATGATCTTGCATATCACGGAATGTGGTTGATACTGAATAGATACTTCATGCAATGGAAGATCCTTGATACAGACTGTAAGCATAAAATAAAGGCACTGAAAGTATTATACCATAGCATCATAGGACGTGAAGACACCAATATGTGAACCCAGTGCAGTTGAATATTTGGGTAATTATTTTAATTTAATGTCTTTAAAACTATTTTTTTTATCCAGGCCAATTTGAAATAGAAGGATTGGATTGCATTACTCTGCATCCATACATTTATCAATCAGCTTTGGGTTTCCCATTGGTTGGAGTTGTGAAGAGGATCATACCTATGCCATATCTGAGAATGTAATCATATGAGTTCAGATAGGATGGGTCTGTGGGTGGGCTGATGTAGCCCTTTCATGGAAAAGATCATTTGAGAGATAATAAAAATGATGATGATAACTAACATTTATATAAAGCCTTCTATTTGCCAGCTATCGTGCTAAGCATTTTGCAAATATTACCTCATTTGATTTGAATACTTTTGAGGAAGGACATTCTACATGCTTGAATCCTTACTGTGACCTCAGTGACTGAAAAGAAGGAAGTAGAAGAAAGAAAGAGTACAGTTTCTTACAGATGAAGCTATGTTCTCCCATGTGGAATCATTTTGTGTTTAACAGGAAATATGAGGAAAATCAGCGAGCTGGTGTTTAAACATGAACAATGCTTTTGGTATCAGAAGACCTTTCCTTCTCTGTGTTAAAACATATTTTCTGGGTATATATGTCAAAGAATAAAAAAAAAACAACCATTTAAAACTGACAGCAAAAACCTTGAGATATTTTATTTTGCACTTTAGTGAACAAAGTATGTACCCCCATGAATTTAAAAGTGTAATGCGCCATCAAGTTTTGAAGTGTATCGTGGTTGGGTTTTGAGACTTCAGGATTTTCATCATGATATTCTTATGCTTTTGAAGAAATATGTGAATAAATAAAATACACCTCAAATTTCATATTTTCTCATTTCTTATGATAAGAATTATGTACATTAAAGTAGATATAGTATGTGAAAGATAGGTAAGAAGAATTCTACCTTACTCCTATTATGATTTCTAGACTAGATAATGGGAACATTAAAAAGTGATGACAGAACTGAAGCTTGGATACTTGACCCTGGGACATTTGAAGCAAAGATCCTTCCATATTTCAGAGTGATTATTCTCCAATATGTAGAATGAGGTAACAGTAACTTCCCTCCGACACCTTGGGGACTTTATCTTTTCAATCACCTGATGCGAAAAGTTCTTATCCCTGACCAGAGCAAAATTGCACAGGCTAACAGCAAAGTTACACCCCAGGACAAAAGAAGTCCATGAACTGGAACCAAATGAAGTTGCAATTATTAATCTGTCCGGAGAACCCAACTAGAGGTCAGAGCCAGAGATCACAGTATAATCCAAGTCAAAGTTCAAGGAAGAATTATGGGGTCAGAAGTCAGTCAAACAGAATTGACTATAGAATGAACACTTTAAACCAACTGAGAAGAAAACAATGGTGCTTTCTTGACCCTCATCTTAGTCTAAGAATTACAAAGATCAGTCCCTGGGCTCTTTAGGTGTAGCTAATCTGGGGGCAGATAAGGATTGATTAAAGGCTTACTATTTGCTTATAGGAGACAGAACAAGGGAAAGCTCTCAAGGGAGGAAAATCTTGACAGATGTATGGCAGAGTAATGATAATAAAGGAAGAGATGAGAAAATACTACCACAGTTATAAAGGGGAAATAAGAGAGGAAATAACCAAGACCTTCCAAACAGTGAGGATTTCATTTATTAAACATTTATTAAGCACTTACTGTGTATAGGATATTGTGTCAGACTTGCTGTGAAGAGATTTCAATACCAAACAAAGGAATTTATATATGACCCTGGGGGTAATTAGAAGCCACTATAGTTTTTTTAGTAGGGGTACAGGGGTAACATGGTCAGATTTGAGCTTTAAGAAAATCACTTTGGCAGCTGTGTGGAGCATAGATTGGAGTGGGGATAAGATGTTTGAGGAAATACTACAATAGCTCCCATGAAAAAATGATGAGGTCTTGAATTAGAATGATGATTTTGTGAGTTTAGAGGAAGGAACATACATAAGAGACGTTATGGAGGTAGAAATGACAAGATTATCCCCCTACTAGATTGTATTCTCTTTGAGAGCAGGCACTGTTAGTTTTCTTTTTTTCTTTTTTAATCCCCAATTCACCTAGCACCTTACGCTCAATTCAATTCAATTTAACAGTCATTTATAAAGTGACTACTATATTTAAGACCTTCTGTTAGAAGCTGGAGATACAAGGAGAATAAATGAAACAGTTCCCATCTTCAAAGAACTTAAATTATATTCTTCATAATAGGAATTAAATATTTATTGAATTGAATTAAGTAAAATTCATTAGAATGGTTCCCCAGAACAAATCCGCTGTGTAGATTAGTGGAAGGAGCCTTTGCTAACTTGCTATAAAATATTAGGCCAATCACATAACCTCTATGATTCTCAGTTTTCTCCTCTGTAAAATAGGGATAATAATACTTTCGCTCTTAAAGAGGTGTTACAAGGAAAATACTTTGTAAAGCTTAAAGTGCTATACAAATATATCGGTTGTTATTATTGGTGATAAAATCCTTCCAAGTGAAATTAATAGGGTATTTTTGCTCCTACACATCTAATCATGGTCTCATTTATGCTTCATAGGAAAAAAGAAATTAAATTATTAACAAACGGCAACATATTATAGGTCTCCAAATAAGTCCATGCCAGGAGGAACAGAACCCAGGATTCTTGCTTGTTGTTTTACTGTGATTCTGACTACACCAAGCTTAAAAAAGAAAAAGAAAAAAAAATCTTTTCAATTAATGCTATCAAGTCAATAAGCAACAATATTTATATAGTGCTTCTGTACACAGAGTAGGCAAAAACAGAGATGGGACCAATATATCCTATTGCTGATTTACATAACACTGTTAGACCTGTCTTAGGAATTAGTTCTTAGACAAGACCCCAAATCTCAGAGCAGTGACTGGAGGTCAATGGTAGGTAAAAGAACCACTACATATACTTTTCCTCCTTCTATGATGTGAAGAGTTCAGCTACTGCCTACCAAGGCAACCTTCTGCAAAAGAAGAAATGGAGAATACTGTTATTAAACCATTCATTGTCTTCCTCGCCCCCTCACAGCTCCGTGCTTTCTTTCCACGAAAGGAAGTAAGAATGCTACTCTCTTACATTTCAGAACTGTCTTCCAGTAACCAGTGCATTAAATCATCCCCCTTTCTCTTTCCTGAAAAAAAACCCATCAATTTTTGCAAATCATTATAACTGAAATAGCAACATTATAGTATTAATGCTGCAACAATCTAAGTACTTTTTTCACTGAAGGTCTCAGTGTTTCAGAAGCCTCATTTCACACTCACTCAGAAACGTTTTTCTGCTGTTCCAAACAAGATTGCTTGTTCTGCTTTTCATTTGGCACTCAGTCTAACATAAGGCTCTTGTTTGTACATATGGCAAAAATAAAATTAATCAAGTCTTCAAAGAATTGTTTTCTCTCTGAATACATAAGGATATTTCCATCAGGAGATTCCAGCTCCTGTTACCATAGAAATAGAAGACATTGCAGAGAAGGACATTCATCTCCGTATCTGGGAGGAAAATTTGATTTGTTTCTTAGAGAATCTCAGGGAGGGAAAGATCACATTTGTATTATCAGGTGAAGCCTGGAAGAATTCCAAGAAAGGGTTGGAGAGGGATAAAAAATAACAGTATCAGGGAAAGAGGTGCCCTGGTGATGTTTTTTAAGGTCAAACAGACTTGATTCCTAAAGGCAAAAAATAAATATTTGAGTATCTGTTTCAGGCATAGTATAAAAAGCATGTGTGCCTGGCCTTGACTTTTGCTCATAAGCTTTATTTGATTTCAGTCCTGGCTATTTCACTAGGTTTCTCAGGAATTGAGCTCAGCTGGTGCATTCTGGTTAAAGGTGCCTGGATTTATTTATTCTTCAGAGGTTTTCCTTTAGGACTTCAATCTTTGGAACCATCTATCTCCCTGACCTGTTTCACATGAACAACAGTCTGTTTTATTTCCAGGACATGGCACAAAAATGACATTTTCAGTGTGTGTGCATTCATGTTTTTTTTTAAACAAAGCCAGGTTTTAGATCAAGCCCTTATAGAAATGTATATAAATAAATAGTTCCCTCAACATCTTCTTCAGTGACAGTAAAAGAGTCTAGAGGAATATCCTCAAAGGTGAAAAGAAATCTCCTTAATCTCAATGCTCATGATTATTTGAAATAAAGAGTTGAAGCCTAAAGCATCCTGAAAAAAATGTCCAAATGCTGTTAGAACTTATTAATAGAGACCACACAATGTGTTATCCTTGTGTAGTGCCAACACTACAAGGTTAGGAACTTACATTACAGGGCAAGATGAGCAAATATCACACACAGTACTACAAATATTGCACAAATTTGTATTCCTTTTTTGAGAGGCAGCACACAATAGCAGAAATAGTGATGGACTTGATGTCAATCAACTTCTGTTCAAATCCCAACTGGAACACTTCTTGGCTGTTTAACCGTGGGCAAGTCATTTAACCTCTTAGAGTCTCAGTTTCCCTATCTATAAAATGGGAATAATCATACTCATACTATCTCCCACCTCCCAAGGTGCTAAATTTTCAAGTGCTGTGGAGATGTGGGTTCATGTTAAATTTTAGCTTTCTGCCTTTTTATTACTGAACAGGTTTTGACCAATAAAGTTAGCCAGACTGAGGATAATGTACGCTGCCATATACATTTATTATCATTGCTACCAAAAAAAGACACTCTTAAAGGAAGTAGCACAGATGAAATACCAATGGATTTGTGGTGTGTTCAATTCCATAAAGTATTAAGCAACTACTGTGTGAAAGGCAGGTTTAAATACCATCTCTCCTGCTTACTTAACCTAGGGCTAGTCACTCAGTCTTTTAGGGTCTCAATTTAAATCAACATTTATTAAGCTCCTCTTGTGTGTAAGACTCCATGGTAGCCAGTGGAGTAATAAAAATAACAAAATAGTCTCTCAGCCTCCTTCTCTGTGAAATGAGAGGCACAGACAAACTGATCCTTGAAATCCCTTCTGGCCCTAAATCCAATGAAACCTATAACAACTGATTCAGTCTCGGGCAGGATTTTGTAATGCTCCAAATTCTACATCTGACTCCCCTAGCTAAATTACTTAGTAACCAGGACAAATCTCTTTGTGCTATCATTGCCACCAAGCAGTTTTCGACAAGTTATATGCAGCGGTGAGCTGGTAAATATTTAACATTTGGCTCTCTGAAAAAAAAATCCAAAACACGCTTTTAAGTTTAAACTGCATTATTAACATTTTCTCTACCTCATTCTTAGGTCTAGACAATCAACAAAACAATAAACGAAACCCTAATTTGTGTTACTTCCAATTTCTGAGGTGTCGATGCTCACATTGAAAATTTAACAATCAGTTCTTGCAAACTGGTTCAAGCTGACTCCAGCATATCCTTGGTTAAACACAATTTTAATTCTTCAGGAATCGCAACATTCCATGATTCACAGCATTTTTGCATCACTGGGAAAATACAGCTTTTAAAAAGATGAGCTTTGGTAGTGGGGAGTAATTCGGGATCGTTGATAGTCCTGGGCAGCTTCCCAAATACAATTAAGTTTCATCCTCTTCTAACTCAGTTCTGGGCCTAGCTTATCATCCATCTGCATTGATTGTGCAAGATATATGTACTGATGGATGAATCTATCCAGACTGTTATCATTAAAAAAGTAATGATACGGAGCTACTTGAGGAAATTCTTACAGATAGGTAGATAGATAAATAGATGATAGATAAATGGATAAAATTAGATCTCTTTTGAAGATCTAAAGCTTCAACTGGTAGCTTAAGAGAAAAAAAGTCTTCCACAGATAGAAAGTAGGAATGAATTCTGCCAGATCATATTTTAATATAGCTAAAGATCTGAGAATTCATCAGTACAGGCATTTCCTCCACCAATATGGACTACAACCCCTCCACACTGAAGATAGACTTTATGAGTCAGTCAATAAACATTTATTAAGCACCCACTATGTGTCAGGGACTGTCCTAAACGTTAAGGATACAAAGAAAAGCAAAAGACAATATCTACCTACTCTCAAAGAACTCATAGGCTAAAAACAACATGCAAAAACTCTGTGCAAGGAAGCTATATGTATATGGGATAAATTGGAAATAATCAGTAGAGGGAAGGCACTAGATTTAAGATGGATCAGAAAAGGATTCCAGTAAAAGGTAGGATTTTTCCCAAGACTTGAAGGAAGCTAGGCCAGACAAGAGTCAGTGATGAGGAATGACAGAGTTTCAGGTAGGACAGAGAGTCAATGAAAATGCCCAAAGAATTCTTCATCTGGTGTTCAATCATCTACCTATAAGCCTTCTACATTTAGATAGACTGATCCTTAGATAACCCACGTATAATCCACCTTTCTAGCCTGGTCAGACATTCTAGAACTTGCTCTGAATTGGCATGGTCTCTGAAAACCCAACTTCAGGGCAGGACTTCCATAGAGATGAATCAGATAATGCATATCTGAATAAGTACACATACACAGCTTTGCAATGGATAGAGCACCAGACCTGGACTCAGGAGAATATGACTTCAAATCTGAACCCAGACTCTCATTAACTGTGCAACCTTGGGCATTTAATCTCGGTCTGCTTTAGTTTTCCTCATCTATAAAATGAAGATAGTAATAGCACCTACCTCCAAGAATCGTTGTGAGGATAAAATGGAAGGATATTTATAAAGTGCTTTGTAAACCTTAAAGATCTCTGTAAATGATATTTATAATTATTATCACTACACGCAAATACATATATATATATATGTACACACCCATACATACATATATATGTATGTTTATTGTGTCATTTCAATTGCGTCTGACTCTTCCTGACCCCTTTTGGGATTTTCTTGGCAAAGATACTGGAGTGTTTTGCCATTTCCTTCTCCAGCTCATTTTACAGATGAAAAACTAAGGCAAACAGGGTTAAGTGACTTACCCAGGGTCACGTAGCTAGTAAGTGTCTGAAGCCAGATTTGAATTCAGGAAGCTGAGTTTTCCTGACTTCAGCCCAGACACTCTTTCCACTTTACCTCTTGGCTGCCTATATGTGTATATACATATGTCCAATGTATAAAACTTCAGATGTTTTTGTGAAAACATCTATTTTTGGTCAAATGCTTTTGATCAACATAAGTCATTTTACAAATAACTCTGAAAATGGAGAGCTATAGTTTGAAATTATAACATCATAGTTGGTTAATGAGGACATCCTTTAATGAGATGGTCTATATGAAATCCACTATCTCAGTCCATGCTTTTTTATCTTTAGAAAGCACTGAGCATGACTCAGGCTTCCAGGGCTATGCTGGATCTGGCAGAAGTCTTGTTAATTTAAGGTAATTAAATATACCAGTCATATATTTCAGGAAGGTCTGATTAAATACTTTAGAGAAGTCATCAGGGGATCCATCTGGCCTAGGGTCTTTGCCACATGGAACATTCTTATGACCTCCATTATTTCTGTTGTTAGACTACTCACCTTCTAGGAAAATGTATCTACTTTTAGTGTAGAGGGTAACTAAATATTTTTCAAGGGTCTTAGTTTACCAGCTCATATATTCAACAAACTCTGAAGTCATGGGGAAACTCAAAATTCTAACAGAATAATTGACAAAGTTTTAAAGATATATTAAATCACCCAACCTTTAACTTACCTGCTCACAATAGTTTGATTCTATGTTAGACATTAATAATGCATGTACACAAGATAGGAGGATCTGAAAATAAAGATTTGCTCATTAGTGATCTGATGCTATATAAATCTATAAATATCCGAAATTTACAGAAACCTGAAAGTACTTGCCCCTTCAATTTAACTACAGATTATAAACTCCATGACAGCGGAGACTGGTTTTGGGGTTTTTTGCCCTTCTTTGTATCCCCAATGTTTAGCATAGTGTCTGGAGCATACTAGGAGCTTTATAAATGTTTGACATACTGACTTGATTGAGAAGAGTACTTCTGGGATTTTGTTAACCACAGAGCCACATAGCATCATCAGAGTTCATAGGCGTAAGTTAATTTTTTATATATTTCTCATTTCTTTCTGAGTCACACGCAGATTTTTTGCTTGATTTTTCAGCTTACTAACTGAGCAGTGATACAATGGTTAGAGCATTAGACATGGCATCAGGAAGACTTGAGTTCAAATCCAGGCTTTGTTACTTACTAGCTGGGTGATCCTGGGCTGTCTCCCTTAGTTTCCTCATACATAAAATGGGGATAATAGTAGTACCTCTCTCCTAGCGTTGTCATAAGGATTAAATGAGATGATATTTGCAAAGAGAGCTTTGTAAATCTCAAAGTACTATAGAAATGCTTATCATTATTATTGTTATTAATCCAAATCACAGAAACATAGAATGAGAGCTGGTACGAACTTTCAGGATCTAGTCCAGATTCTTGATCTGAGGGTAGAAGGAAGAGCAATGGATGGATGATGCAAACAGGCAACTGTAGGCTTGATGTTTGGAAAACCTTCCTCACCATTAGATCTATCCTAAAACTGAATGGGCTTCTAGGTTCCCCATCTCTGGAGGCCTTCATGCAGAGGCTGAATGTTGCCTTCTCAGATACGTGATCAGGTATGGACTGACCAAGACAGCACTGAAGCCTCCTCCAGTTCAGACTCTATGAAATCCTTCCTTTGACACAAAAAGAAACTGAATTCCAGGAAGTTGAAATTACTTCCCTTGATCACAACTAGGTTTACTTTGAGAATTTAAAAAAAAATGAGTCATATTTACAAATGTGACAAGTTGACCTTCCAGTAGGATCATGGAATACATTCGCAAATGACTGTGATGTAAAATAGAATATCAGTGCATGAGAAAAGTTAAAACAAAATGCAGTAGGGTTTTTTTCTTTTTTTTTTTTTGTATTTACTTCCCTGAAGCAGCTAGATATCATAATGGATAGAGCACTGGGCTCTGCAGTAGGGAAGACCTGAGTTCAAATCCTGCCTCAGACACTTGCTTAGCTCTGTGACTTTAGGCAAGTCATTTAACCTCTGCTTGCCTCAGTTTCTTCATCTGTTAAATGGGGATAATAATAACATCTGCCTCCCAGGCTGCTTGTGAGGATCAGATGAGATAATACTTGTATAGCATTTAACACAGCGCCTGGCACATAGTAGATACTATATTATTATTACTATTATCATTATTTTATAAAAGTATATGCATGTGGAGGTGGTACAGAAAGTATAGTTAGGTCGGGGTAGTAGCTGGTGACCAATGAAAGTTCACTTGGCAGCTCCATTTTTTTACTTCTTTCATGCATTGATGATACTTGACTTTGTATTATAGCCTTTTGCATTCTGTTTTACACACACTGAGCTTGAGGAGGTAAGAGTCCAGGTAGAAATGTCTAGAAGACAGTCGGAAATGCAGGAGTAGAGTTTAGGGAAGATTTATATTTGAAAGGCATTTGAACGAAGGGGATAACTGAAGCCGTCGAAGAGGGTGAAATGGATGGACGAAGGGAAGAACATTTAACTGTTTATTACACACCAAACACTTGTTCTAGGTGTTGGCCAAAACATACAAAAGAGGACCAGTCTCTGCCCTCAAGTTCACATTCTAAAAGGAGGAGGAGGCAACACTTTGAAGGAAGGCTTGGTCAAGGAGGAGTCTCCGAAGTAGAAAATGGAGCAAGAGCCAAGGATAGGAGATAGCTGGTTTCTGAGCCTTGAGACTGCCCACATTCGAGAGCTGGGAGGAAAAAAAGAACCTAAAATTATATGGCACAAACAACTCTACCTGAATGGCTATTCCAGTGTTTGGATGAAAGGTGCTCAGTGGGCTCTGTCTCAGTTTATCTCAGTATGTCCACATACCTTTTTCATAGCTTTTCTACTTCATAATTGAACTTGTCTGAAAGGAGAGTCTCAATAGGAGCGTAAAAAAAAATATTAAACATTTTTCAGGGAACATGAAACACGTATATGAAATATACATATACATATGATGTTACATGTGGATAGAAAAACATAGATACATAGATATCGGCTAAGTAGTGCAGTGGATAGAGCACCAGATCTGGAGTCAGGAAGACCTGAGTTCAGATCCGGCCTTGGACACTTCCACCCTGGGCAAGTCACTTAACCTTGTTTCCCTCAGTTCCTCATCTGTGAAATGAGCCAGAGAAGGAAATGGCAAATCACTCTAGTATCTTTGCCAAGAAAACCCGAATGGGGTTACAGAGTTAAACACAATTGAAAAGCAACTGAACTACAACCACAAATACGTATTGCTTCATCCTCTGACCTACAAATCTCAGAATGCCAGTCAGTTCTCAAATTCCTATTATACATAGAAAAATAACATATGGGGAAATGACAGCATATTTCATCATATCGTAAAACAAATTGATTCCTCTCCCATTCCTGTGTTGGGAGGCAACAACAATATGTTGGAAGAATGGAAAACTATAAATTCTAGGCAAAGCTGTTCTTTTTCCTTCTCCAATCTATAATGACTCCTCTGCAAAGCAGTATTTCTAGATGGAGAGAACAGTCTAATTGCCAGAAGAATGCTTTACTTTTATGTCCTGGGCACAAGGAGAAAGACAAAGCTACGTCAAACTGTTCTAGTCCATCCAAGATATAACTTTTCCAGTTAAGTGGGTGTATATCATGGAGTTGTGACTGGGCCAGAGAATTGTTATTAATGTGCCCTCAGCATTTAAAAAAATTCCCTTTGTGCCCAGGGAGAAGATGTAAATATATATATATGTATGTAATATATCTACACACACACATGCACGCACACACGTATGGGGGAGATAGAAGAGAAGAAAGAACTTCATTCTTAAATTTTAAATTTTTTTAAAATCTTTTCTTAGCTGAGTATAGTGGCACATGCTTGTTGTCCCTGTTACTGGGGAGTATGAGGCTGGTGGATCATGTGATTTTGCCAGTTTTGAACTGAAGTAGGGCTAAGCTTGATTGGGTGCCCAGAATAAACCTACACCAATATAGTGAGTTCCTGGAAGCACAGGAGCACTAGGTTGCCTAAAGAGGGGTAAATTGGCCCGAGTAAAAATGGAACAGGTCAAAGCTTCTATGCTGAGGCTTGTGAGTGGCCTCTTCATTTTCAGCTTGTGTAAGATAGGGAGGCTCAGTAGGAAGACAGGAAGGAAGGAAGGAAGGAAGGAAGGAAGGAAGGAAGGAAGGAAGGAAGGAAGGAAGGAAGGAAGGAAGGAAGGAAGGAAGGAAGGAAGGAAGGAAGGAAGGAAGGAAGGAAGGAAGGAAGGGAGGA